>JAWNPA010000039.1:19610000-19952500 GCA_035045345.1 Drosophila hamatofila | reverse complement strand
TTTTTTTCTGTTATTTTTTTCTACAATTTGATTTGGTCAAAAGACGCCACTGCGTGAGTCTGACGAGCCGTTGACAGAATTGGTAATGGAGACCAAGGCAGCAGGCAGCAGTCAGGCAAAGCTAACACTCAACTTATCAGAAATCATATAGCTGAGAGTATATTGACAAATAGTAAAATATATATTGACTCTAGTGAGATGGAGCCATCAACATTATTAGTGTAGAATTCTAGAGCAAAACTGTGAGCTGAAGAACTGTAAATGAAAACTTTTTATCGTAGAGCCATGCTTGAAATGGAGTCAGATCTAAGGTAAAGGTAAGTATATGAAATTGGTAGTTATCGAGAATCTGAATCTGATATCTTGAATTGAACACTGACAAAATTTGATAGAAGATTCAGTTTAGCCGTTGATCGCATCGAATCGAAAAACCTTTTCTTAAACTCTGAGTTAAACTGAGAAAACTATTTATCTAGAGTCAGGTCTCTAGTAATGGTAAATATATGAAACTCGTAGCTATCACGAATCTGAAATCGAATTATGATTAAATATCTTGAATTGAATCCCAGAACCCAACAAAATTGTATATATATATATATATATATATATATATATGTATATATAGATCTTGCTTAGCTAGAGCTCTGAGCTGAACTACAATATAAATGTAAACTATTTATTCTAGAGCCATACTCCAAAGGGAGCCAAGTAAACATATGAAAGACTGGTTGTTATCAAGAATCTGAAATTGAAATATATATATATATATATATATATATATATATATATATATATATCTTAAGTCAAATCCACAACCTAAACAAATTTTATAGAATCTAGATCAGCTTAACTAACCGCATCAGAAAACCTTTTCTTAATAATAAAAAATAAAAATTTTAAATCTTTCACCTCGAACCGTTTAAACATAAAGTAAATCCAAACTTTGTAATTCAATTCAAAGATAATTAATAGAAATTGTTGCTCAGACACCTGCCAGCATTGTTTATAAAAGCCAGCTGGGCTACCTGTTACTATTACGCACAATCAAGAAAGTCGAGCGATTAGATTAATGAGTCTCCCTTGGCTTGCACTTGGCATTGTGTTTATTCGAACAGTTTAATGGAGCGAGATTAAGTGCATATTGATTTACTCACCCGATTTGTAATACCCACAGAACGCAATGATCTATCGTATCCACCTGTTATTGGCGCACTCAATCCAGTGGGTCATGCGGCCGATTTTCTGGCGCCGGGCGATCGTCTGCACCAGATCGATGGCATCTCAACAATTGGACTGAGCAATCAGAAGATCATGAATATGCTGTGCGCAACCGGAGCGGATACGGCGCCGGCCATCGTGGAGATCGAATACTCGTTGCCCGAATGCAGTAAGTGTGATTCCAGCTTGTTGATCTATGATCACTGATTGACGATCACTGATTGATGATTATTTATCAATGATTACTTATCTTTGCACAATGATACTTGATCACTGATCGTCGATCGGTGATTCCTAATCACGATTTGCTGAATGTTGATCCCTAATTGATGATCAGTGATTCTCAATCACTGATTGATGATTATTGATCGCTGAACAGTATTAATTGATCACTGATTGTCAAAGAGTGATTCCTGATTTCAGTTTGTTGATCGATGATCACTGATCGATGGTCACTGATTTCTGTTCAGTAATCGTTGAGTTTTAAATAGTAATACTTGTTCTTTGATAGTTAAACAGAGATTCTTGATCAATGCTCACTGATCGCTGATCTCTGCTCCCTGATCGATCGTTGATCGTTATTCGTTTCTCATGTTTTGTATTTGTTACAGCAGTTTCCCAAAACAGTTTGTATGTCACCTCGAAGCTGGCACAGATCACCGTGGAGCGTGAGAGCGGCTGCCTGGGTCTAACGCTGCGAGGTGGTGCCGACTATCCGCTGATCGTAACACACGTCAGACTGCATGGCCCAGTCTATAAGACCGGCCGGATAAAGCCAGGCGATCGACTGCTGCGCGTCGATAATGTAAGTGTGACCAATGATCCAAGTGATGGCAAACACCTGCTGACACGATTGCTGACAGACGCTTCCGTTGAGCCATTTCCGTAAAGTCTCCCACTCTACCACTCTACCACTCACCCCCTCTCTCTCTCGCTCTCTCGCGCCTATTTAGATCTCGCTCATTGGGAAGACTTTGGCGGAGGCACAGCAGATCATTAAATGCGGTCACGTTTCCGGCTATACGAATCTAACCATTGAATACGACGTCTCCGTTGTGCAGAGCGTCGAGTTCTCGATGGGCCCGCTGCTCATTGAGATCGAGCGACCCCTCAACGACAAATTGGGCCTGGTGCTATGCAACTATACGAGTACGGCCACCAGCTCCGCGGGCACAGCCAGCAGCAGCACTGACAAAATCGATGAACTGGCCCAATCGGGCATCTATATAGCCAGCATACTACCCGCCAGTATTGCCGATCGGTGAGTCTGAAACGAATGTAATTCCTATTTAAGTTATATATTAAATATATTCAATACAATTACTTTTTCAAAAAGAGACTGTTTTTTAATCGAAACTCATTGAAGAATTTATAGAATGAAAAAATTACTAAAAATTTAAGCAGTTATTAGAAAAATCTCCATTTAGTACATCTTAGAAATATGGATTATTCCAAGAATAACGTGAACTTTAAGTTCAAAACAGAAATCCATGACACTTTAAGCAGATTTGAGTTGCCGTATTGTGATTTTAAGCTAGTCTGGCAACACTTTAAGCTGATTTGAGTCTTATAATAGGTTGAAATTCAGACAATATATCATTGCAGTCAAACTAATATACTGATTATGAGCTTCAGCGTTGCCACATTGTTATTTTAAGCTAGTGTGGCAGCACTTTAAACTGATTTGTGAATTATATAAATAGTAAATATTCAATTGAAGTCAATCGAATGCATAGCTTTAGCAATTCAGCGTTGCCACATCGTTATTTTTAGCTAGTCTGGCAACACTTTAAACTAATTTGAGTCTTATAGTCAGTTGAAATACAGACAATATGCAATTGCAGCCAAACTAATACACTGATTAAGAACTTCAACGTTGCCACGCTGTTATTTTAAGCTAGTGTGGCAACACTTTAAGCCGTCTTAAGTCCTATAATAAACTGAAGCATCGACAATAAGCAATTACAGTCAACATAAAGCTCAACTTAATCAGTTCAGTGCTGCCATTTTGTTATGTTAAGCCTGTGTGGCAACTCTGGCAATGCCTTTTTTTAGCTAGCGTGAGAAATCGTGTACTGAAGACCGAAAACTAAAATGCAGCGATCTCTCTGTGTGTTGCAGCTGTGGCGCCTTATCTGTCGGCGATCAGGTGCTCTCCATTGATGACACCATGATCGAGCACACGGCCTACAGTCCCGACGAGGTGATGACCATATTGGACACCGGCACCGGCCGCGGCTACACACAAATGCAGATCATGCCCGCACATGCGCTGGCGCGACGAGGTAAGTCGAACGACGACCCAACAAAAGACCCAAAAGCAAAATCAAAACCAAAACCAGAGCCAAAATGCTCCCAGCGCCAGCTCCCATCTTTCGTCTCCATTGGCATTTGGTTCGTCCGCGTATTTTTTTATTTTTTTTTTGGCTATCTAAGTGCTCCAATCGTTGGCCGATTGTGCAATGCCAAAAGCCACCAAACATGGTGCATTTGAAGGTCTCGTTGCGTGGGCGTTCGGCTAATGAACAGCAGAGGCCGCTATCAACAAGCTAAACAACTAAATGCCCAGGCGAGGGCCGCTCGAACAGTTCTCTCTAAATAGAACTATGGGCAAATAATTCTATTTTGATTTGTGAGTTAAGTTGTCTATATAAATATTGATCAAATATTGCCTAAAAGAGGAAAGCATATTAATAATATTGAAACATGAAATATGAAATTGAAATATGAAATTAAAAACTGCCCTACAATAGCTCTCTTCTTAGAGAATTTAAAGTTCATAATGATCAACTATATTGAGAAAGTGTAAAAATATATGCAAAACATATTTTTGTTCTGGCTTTCTACATCATTTTCATACCCAGAACCCATTGAAAATGGAAAATCAGGGTATAATAGCTTTGTTAAATGTTTGTATGTAACAGGCAGAAGAAGGCGTGGCAGATCCCATAAAGTTTATTATTTCTGAGTAGAGTGGCAAGCTGAGTCGATTTAACCATGACCAATTGCTAGAGACTTGAAATTTATGGAAAGTCCATGTATATCACAAAAAAAAAACGATAACTATATTTGTTTTATAGTTATCGATTAAAAACCTAATCGAAAATGAATTATTAATTCATTAATTAAATTAGATAAAAAATTATATCTCCTACATCTTTAAAGTTGAAGCCTAAAAATTTTGCATATTGATTTATGTGTAATTTTTAAAAGTTAGATTTTCGCTATATTTTGGATACCCTCCCCAAATCCACCCTCTTTCCCCCAAATTTACAACATGCGTAAAAACATACATTTTAATGTTATTATAACGGTTCTAAAGTTATCTACTATCTACAAGAAAAGTTATTAAATAATTAAATTTTGCATATTGTACAACTGCTTGGGCTACCCTCGCTTCGAGCACATTGAATGCCAATCAATTTGTATTTGAGGGCGAAAATGGGAAAGACGAATTATTCGGGGGGCCACAATGGGGGACTACTTAGGGCCGTAAATTCTTAAGCAAGATCGACGGGGGCAAACAAACAGAGAGCTACACACACACACACAGACAGACACACATACATATATACATATATACATATGCATATATGCTAAGCTGTGGATTAGCTGCAATGAACTATTTCTCACACATGGCTGGCATCGGCGTCAGCTGAAGGCGAGTGCTAAAAGCTTTTTGGCCAAGTTCGGCCCGGCAGGATCGTAAATAGTGTGGCTAGGCAAACAGCTGGGCGCAGTGGGGTCGCATCTGGGCATCTATAAATACAGTGGAGCTGTGGCTAATGTGGATTCTTATGCTGCCACATCTTGTCTCTCTCGCATAGGTCACACGACGCTCGGCAGTCCCAAGTATAGCTTCAGCACGCTGGAGTCGCGCAAGTCCACAGGCCGGCCGGGTCGACAGCGTTTCGTGCGCAAGAGCTCGCTGCCGCTGGAGGCTGGCGGGGCTGGCGGGGCTGGCGGGGCTGGCGGGGCAGGTGGTGCGGTGGGCACAGCTGTGGCCGCCATCACCAATGGACATGGCAGCAGTCTGTCTGGCGGCCTGTGCCGCGCCGAAAGCTTCCCTGTGCTGCTCGACTGCAGCCAGGGAGCTGGCATTGTGCTCGGTGCGGCGAGCAGCTGTGGACGCGCCGTCAGCATTGCCCAAATCTTGCCCGACTCGGTGGCCGATCGCAGTGGCTGCATACAGCCGGGCGATCGGATTGTGGCCATCAATAAGATGTACAATCTGGATGCGGCGGCCATGCGGCAGCTGCTCGATGGCCGTGCCGGCAGCGGTGGTGCCCATGCCGCCGCCCACTGGCTGGAGCTGGAGGTGGAGTTCGATATGCCGGACGCGGTGGTGCCCTCCAGCGGTGTGTTCAACGTGAAGCTGCTGCGCGCGGGTAAATGTGGACTAGGCTTGAGTGTGAGCGGTTCGAGTCACGGAGGTCTGGTCATCTCCGACGTGAAGATGGGCAGTCCGGCTCATCGCTGTGGCACGCTGCGACCGGGCGACATTTTGCTAGCTGTGGATCAGCATCCGGTGCAGCACTTCAATGTGGATGCGCTGCTCAAGGAGCTGCCCACGGCGACAGCAACAGCTGCAGCTGCAGCAGCAGCAGCAGCAGCAACCACAACGGACTTCACCACGCTGACAATTAAGCGTGTGGTGCTGCCCGACTTTCTGCCCAGCCCACCCATCTACAGCAACTGCACCACTGCCGTGGTGGCCGGCGGTGGCGGTGGCGGTGGCGGTGGCGGCGACAATGACCTGTATAGCAGCGCCTATGTGGCCTCCAAGTACGGTGAGGTCAAGTACAACGATTGCATCTCCCTCAAGTCGAGCACACCGCAGCCGGACTACTTCCGAGCCAACTCGAGTCTGGACGAGACGGGCAGCCTGCAGTCGGTGCAGCTGCGGCATCCGCCCTCCAATGGCGCCTGGCCGGTGGGTCGCGATAATCGCGGCTTTGCCAATGGCACGGCCAACACACAGAGCCTGACCACCGAGCTGGCCGAGCAGGAGGAGGACGACCAGGATGACGAGCATGAGCAGGCGTCCCATTATGGTGGCTACGAGTTGAATCGTTATGCCAGGTGAGTGGGACTAAGCTAAGCTAAGCTAAGCTAAGCTTTATGCTAATCTCACTAATCTCTCTCTCTCTCCCTCTCTCTCTCTCTGTACAGCGTGGACTGCACCGCTCTGCCGCCGCCCATGGAGAGCAAGGTGTATGGCTCGGCGGCCAGTTCCAGCAGCAAGAGCAGCGGCAGCAGCCTGCATCAGATCATATTCACGGTGCGGCTGGAGCCGAAAGGCGGCCTGCTGGGCATCACTTTGGCGGGCAGCGAGGACATTACCAAGCCGATCACTATCAGCGGACTGGTCGAAGGTGAGTGCTGAGAGTGAGATTGCTTAAGTCTACAGCTGATCTGAATCACTCCCTGGCATAGGTGGCATTGCATTCAAGAACGGACAGATCCATGTGGGCGACCAGCTGCTGGCCATCGATGAGCACTCGGTGCAGGGCATGCCCCTCTCGCATGCCACCAGCCTGCTGCATCATCTCGGGGATGTCGTGGACCTGAAGATACTGCGCAGCCATGACATCAACAGCAGCTCCAGCTGCAGCCTGCCGGCTGCGACGCAGGCCATCTATGCCAAGGTGCAGCGACGTCCGCGCAGTCCATCGACCAACACCGAGGCAAGCAGCGGCAACAAGGATCAGTTGCAGTCGCTGCAATCACAGCAGCAGCAGCAGCAGCAGCAGCAGCAGCAGCGCATCTTCCATGTCACACTTTACAAGGATAAAGTCTATGATGACTATGGCTTCTCCGTCTCGGACGGACTCTACGAGCGAGGCGTCTTCATCAATCGCATACGCAGCGGCGGGCCGGCGGATATGTGCGGTCAGCTGAAGCCCTTCGATCGCATTATGCAGGCAAGTTCAGCAGATCAAAGTAGATCATGAGTAGATATATAATATACCCTCTCTCTCTCTCTCTCTCTCTCTCTCTCTCTCAGGTCAATGAGATTAAGACGCAAGACTTTGACTGCTGTCTCACCGTTCCGCTGATCGCTGCAGCCGGCGACAAGATCGAGATGATCATGCAACGCTCCGAGTGAGCAGCAGATTCTAATTTCTCTTTCTATTCTATTCTATTCTTTTTTTTTTTGTAATCTTTAACTAGTTGTATCTTAAGTCTTAGTGCTAAGTGCCATTCTTTTGTACCTAACTGATGTCCAAGTGCCCCCGCCTCCCGCCCCGCCCAATCGCGATATGCCTTAACTAATTTTAACGACAATAAGTTATGCCAAGTGCCTGCAACGTTTTTTTTTTTTTTTCTGATCTTATCTATACAAAGATATACCAACGATTGTCTACCATAACCAAATAAATGAGAGAAGGAGAGATCAAAGTGCATCATCGGATGCAGAAGGAAAATAATTAATAATTGTACTTTTATTATGTTTTATTTTATATACGAATATATATGAGAAACAAAACTAAAAACAAAAACAAAAGAAACAAAAAAACAATAAACAACAATTTACCTAAGGCTTGATTCATTTTATTTACATTTAATGGAATTATTTATTTAATGGAAAATGTAAGCTAAGTTTTTGTTTATTTAGTTTCCAATGGAAGTTTCCTATGGGATACTTCAGAAAGTGAGAGAGAGAGTGAGAGTGAGGAAGAGGGAATCAAAGTGAGATAGCTGGGTCATCAAGGCAAGGAGTGAGATGGCTGGGGAGACAGAGAATTATGAAAAAGGGAGAAAAGTAGATAGAAAGAAAGGGAAAAGATATAACGAATGGAAAACAATGAAACAAAATAATAGAAACAAAGAAGGAGAGGAGGAGGAAAAATTTAAAGAGAGATAGAGAGGTATAGAGACTCCCTCTCTTTGTCTTTATACCTATCAATCTCTCTGTTTCTCCTTGATATGGACATATAGAGAATGATAGGGATAGATAGACAAAGGAACAGTGTGTGAAAGAGAAAGACAAAGAAGATAGTTAAAAAGAAAGCTGAGTAAGAGAGAGAGAGAGTGAAACAGAGAGAGAAAGAGAGAGATATTACTAAAGGTATGTATCCTCGTGTTAAATATGTGACCTTTTAATTGAAGTTTAATTATCTCTTCTGAAACTCTATTGTTCTATATGTAAATAATTTTTATTTTAAGAGCAATATATAATATAAATGATACGTTCGATAAGCAAAAAACCTAAGCAGGTATAAATTACTAAGTAGGAAAGTATCACAAAGATCTAGTAGTCAAGAAGTCATTGACTAAAGATCACTGATCTGACACAAGATCAGGCGTGAGAGCAACAGAATTTGGTTGTTGCGAAGCCTGATCTGAAGAATATTTGAAAAAATGTGTGATTTGCCGATCGAAATTAACTGGCACTTCAAGTCTATACAAGTTCTATATATAAACATAGAACATACGTAGATACAGTTAGGAGCTACCTCAAAGAAATACACGTAATCGAAGCTCAACAAATTTCAATCGCTCGCCCGCTTGGTAGCAGGAGGCTCGTTTGTTGTTGACCTAGTGTTATGTTATTATGGCATTTGTTTTCTCTGTCTGTCTCCTCCTCCGGTTGCGTTATTCAATAATGCACTTTGGGACTATCAACAAGTGTCTGTGCGCGCGCAACTGTCGAACGGACGTCAACGGCCTTCTGTCCCTCTATGGAGGCGATTATCTGTGGGCCTCTCGAGAAGCACAATGAAAACAACAAATATTTTGTATTGATTGAAACGCTTGCAAAACAAACATCATATCAGCGTGGTGGGTCTATTAATAATACTTCAAGCGCAAAACAGATGTAATACTCTAGGGGGTGTTACAGAATTGAATTCTGTTTGCCCAAGGTATGAGATAGATAGGGACATATAGAGATAATACAAGTGAATTTAGAACATGTTTGTAAAGTAAAAATGTTGTGCTTGTCTTTCTTCTAGAAGAGTCTCATTAATTCCAATTTATATAGATGCGAAAAATATAATAGATATAATATTATATATTAAAGCTACATGTGTCTATTCATATTTTTTAAAAGGGTTTTGACTTTATCTGTAATTGTTGTAATACTCTATATGGTTATTATAGTATTGAAGCTTAAGCTCTTAATCTGTGTTGTATGTCTATATATAATGAACTATAAGCTGTATGCTGTATGCTGTATGCTGTATACTGTATACTGTATACTGTATACTGTATACTGTATACTGTATACTGTATACTGTATCCTGTATCCTGTATCCTGTATCCTGTATGCTGTATGCTGTATGCTGTATGCTGTATGCTGTATGCTGTATGCTGTATGCTGTATGCTGTATGCTGTATGCTGTATGCTGTATGCTGTATGCTGTATGCTGTATGCTGTATGCTGTATGCTGTATGCTGTATGCTGTATGCTGTATGCTGTATGCTGTATGCTGTATGCTGTATGCTGTATGCTGTATGCTGTATGCTGTATGCTGTATGCTGTATGCTGTATGCTGTATGCTGTATGCTGTATGCTGTATGCTGTATGCTGTATGCTGTATGCTGTATGCTGTATGCTGTATGCTGTATGCTGTATGCTGTATGCTGTATGCTGTATGCTGTATGCTGTATGCTGTATGCTGTATGCTGTATGCTGTATGCTGTATGCTGTATGCTGTATGCTGTATGCTGTATGCTGTATGCTGTATGCTGTATGATGTATGCTGTATGCTGTATGCTGAATCAGTATATGATTTCCGTTTGTTTATATGCAAATAAATTTACATCCGTCTCTGCATTGCTCGAGATAGAAATGTTTATGTATAATGAACTATCAGCTGTATGCTGAATGCTGTATGCTGTATGCTGTATGCTGTATGCTGTATGCTGTATGCTGTATGCTGTATGCTGTATCCTATATCCTGTATGCGGTATGCTGTATGCTGTATGCTGTATGCTGTATGCTGTATGCTGTATGCTGTATGCTGTATGCTGTATGCTGTATGCTGTATGCTGTATGCTGTATGCTGTATGCTGTATGTTGTATGTTGAATCTGTATATGATCTCTGTTTTGTTTATATGAAAATATATAAGCATCCGTCTCTGCATTGCTCGAGATAGAAATATTTATGTATAACGAACTATCGCTGTATGTTGTATGCTGTATGCTGTATGCTGTATGCTGTTTGCTGTATGCTGTATCCTATATCCTGTATGCGGTATGCTGTATGCTGTATGCTGTATGCTGTATGCTGTATGCTGTATGCTGTATGCTGTATGCTGTATGCTGTATGCTGTATGCTGTATGCTGTATGCTGTATGCTGTATGCTGTATGCTGTATGCTGTATGCTGTATGCTGTATGCTGTATGCTGTATGCTGTATGCTGTATGCTGTATGCTGTATGCTGTATGCTGTATGTTGTATGTTGAATCTGTATATGATCTCTGTTTTGTTTATATGAAAATATATAAGCATCCGTCTCTGCATTGCTCGAGATAGAAATATTTATGTATAACGAACTATCGCTGTATGTTGTATGCTGTATGCTGTATGCTGTCTGCTGTATGCTGTATCCTATATCCTGTATGCTGTATGCTGTATGCTGTATGCTGTATGCTGTATGCTGTATGCTGTATACTGTATACTGTATGCTGTATGCTGTATGCTGTATGCTGTATGCTGTATGCTGTATGCTGTATGCTGTATGCTGTATCCTATATCCTGTATGCGGTATGCTGTATGCTGTATGCTGTATGCTGTATGCTGTATGCTGTATGCTGTATGCTGTATGCTGTATGCTGTATGCTGTATGCTGTATGCTGTATGCTGTATGCTGTATGTTGTATGTTGAATCTGTATATGATCTCTGTTTTGTTTATATGAAAATATATAAGCATCCGTCTCTGCATTGCTCGAGATAGAAATATTTATGTATAACGAACTATCGCTGTATGTTGTATGCTGTATGCTGTATGCTGTATGCTGTTTGCTGTATGCTGTATCCTATATCCTGTATGCGGTATGCTGTATGCTGTATGCTGTATGCTGTATGCTGTATGCTGTATGCTGTATGCTGTATGCTGTATGCTGTATGCTGTATGCTGTATGCTGTATGCTGTATGCTGTATGCTGTATGCTGTATGCTGTATGCTGTATGCTGTATGCTGTATGCTGTATGCTGTATGCTGTATGCTGTATGCTGTATGCTGTATGCTGTATGCTGTATGCTGTATGTTGTATGTTGAATCTGTATATGATCTCTGTTTTGTTTATATGAAAATATATAAGCATCCGTCTCTGCATTGCTCGAGATAGAAATATTTATGTATAACGAACTATCGCTGTATGTTGTATGCTGTATGCTGTATGCTGTATGCTGTATGCTGTATGCTGTATGCTGTATGCTGTATGCTGTATGCTGTATGCTGTATGCTGTATGCTGTATGCTGTATGCTGTATGCTGTATGCTGTATGCTGTATGCTGTATGCTGTATGCTGTATGCTGTATGCTGTATGCTGTATGCTGTATGCTGTATGCTGTATGCTGTATGTTGTATGTTGAATCTGTATATGATCTCTGTTTTGTTTATATGAAAATATATAAGCATCCGTCTCTGCATTGCTCGAGATAGAAATATTTATGTATAACGAACTATCGCTGTATGTTGTATGCTGTATGCTGTATGCTGTATGCTGTATGCTGTATGCTGTATGCTGTATGCTGTATGCTGTATGCTGTATGCTGTATGCTGTATGCTGTATGCTGTATGCTGTATGCTGTATGCTGTATGTTGTATGCTGTATGCTGTATGCTGTATGCTGTATGCTGTATGCTGTATGCTGTATGCTGTATGCTGTATGCTGTATGCTGTATGTTGTATCTGTATATGATCTCTGTTTTGTTTATATGAAAATATATAAGCATCCGTCTCTGCATTGCTCGAGATAGAAATATTTATGTATAACGAACTATCGCTGTATGTTGTATGCTGTATGCTGTATGCTGTATGCTGTATGCTGTATGCTGTATGCTGTATGCTGTATGCTGTATGCTGTATGCTGTATGCTGTATGCTGTATGCTGTATGCTGTATGCTGTATGCTGTATGCTGTATGCTGTATGCTGTATGCTGTATGCTGTATGCTGTATGCTGTATGCTGTATGCTGTATGTTGTATGTTGAATCTGTATATGATCTCTGTTTTGTTTATATGAAAATATATAAGCATCCGTCTCTGCATTGCTCGAGATAGAAATATTTATGTATAACGAACTATCGCTGTAGGCTGTATGCTGTATGATGTCTGCTGTATGCTGTATCCTATATCCTGTATGCTGTATGCTGTATGCTGTATGCTGTATGCTGTATGCTGTCTGCTGTATGCTGTATCCTATATCCTGTATGCTGTATGCTGTATGCTGTATGCTGTATGCTGTATGCTGTATGCTGTATGCTGTATGCTGTATGCTGTATGCTGTATGCTGTATGCTGTATGCTGTATGCTGTATGCTGTATGCTGTATGCTGTATGCTGTATGCTGTATGCTGTATATGATTCGCGTTTTGTTTATATGCAAATATATTTGCATCCGTCTCTGCATTGCTTGAGATAGAAATGCTTATGTATAATGAAGCATATATGAAAATATATAAGCATCCGTCTCTGCATTGCTCGAGATAGAAATATTTATGTATAACGAACTATCGCTGTAGGCTGTATGCTGTATGATGTCTGCTGTATGCTGTATCCTATATCCTGTATGCTGTATGCTGTATGCTGTATGCTGTATGCTGTATGCTGTCTGCTGTATGCTGTATCCTATATCCTGTATGCTGTATGCTGTATGCTGTATGCTGTATGCTGTATGCTGTATGCTGTATGCTGTATGCTGTATGCTGTATGCTGTATGCTGTATGCTGTATGCTGTATGCTGTATGCTGTATGCTGTATGCTGTATGCTGTATATGATTCGCGTTTTGTTTATATGCAAATATATTTGCATCCGTCTCTGCATTGCTTGAGATAGAAATGCTTATGTATAATGAAGCATATGCATCTGAATTTGTTAAATTATACACAAAGCAATCTGCTAATGCGAATGTCTATAGGTGTATATAAATTCTCTATGTATTTCTCCTTTCTATCCCTTTTTCTCTAAAACTTTCATTGTGAAATGCGATTCGTCACAGCTAAGCGAGAGTACTTAACACATAGTCAAAATGCGTGGGGCAACAGTTTTGTTTATTGTCCGAACATTAAATATATATTGAGCTTTACTCAATCTATCTATTTATCTGTCAATACATTTCTTTATCTATCTATGTATCTACTTTGTTAAAGATTTTCGTAACTGATCTCTAGTTTTTATTGTAAAAACTTTCTTTAATGTAAACATTTTGTAAACTCTTTTTAATATAACGAAAGTGCGACTCATCAAATAATATAGATTTAAAAGAGTTTTATTCTATTATATTTATTCATATGTATGTATATATATATAAATATTATCTAAAAATTTGTAGAGCTCTTGCGACACCTACTTTTATCTACAGCAGATAATAAATAATCATATTGGTTACTGTCTCTGCTAGCTTTCGTCTTATCTAGCAAGCACTATTTCCTCTAATAGCTTTACAGGGTATATCTCAGGTAGTATATTTGCCGTAATCCGAGAATGTAAATCAATAAAAGTGCCAGCTCGATTGCACTAAGTAAATAAAGTGGAAACTAAGACATTTTTGTTTTTCATAGACGTTCTATTTTTAAACCAATGTTAACCGTTGTACGTCGTTTTCCCGTCATTCCTCGCATTGCCCCAAGGTTCGTCTCTTCCATCCGTCCCCCTCAGAGAGCTGTGTGTGCGTGTGTGTGTGTGTGTGTGTGTGGACTTCCCCTTTCGTCACTTCGTCGCTCGTTAGCGAGATTGCATGAGAGATGAGCATAATCACAGCAGAGCAAAAGTAAAAACAACAACAGCTAAGTTAAGAAGAAGTTGAAGAAGAAGAATGATGTAGTATGAAGCGATCGCTGATAACGGCGATAACTGAGCCGGTTTATTCTGGGCGATCGGGTCCAGCAGCACCGCCCATTGACGTCAATGGCGCATTCAGATCCTGGTGGAAAAGTCAAGCGACTGGCAAGCCGGTAAACACCTTTGCCAACGGACTTCGGACTCACTGTTTTCGCTGCTCTGAATGCCGAATTCGAGCTCGAATCCGAATCCGAATCCGAATCCGAGTCCGTAACGGAATCAGATCAGCTGATAACAGCTAAGCCACCCGCCACGCCAATTGCATTGAACCCGCCCTAAGTCTGATGGGAGGCGTGCCAGCTGTGAGCGCTTGACACAGTTTCTAATTGAGATTCGTTTGAGTTTTGTTTTGTTTTCCTATTTTCGCCGATTGTTAAGCGATAAGCGAGCTTCGCGTTCCGCTGTACAGTCATCTCTGTAGGCGGCGACATTATCTATGCCAATTCCAAATTGTGTCTTTGCTCTGTTCTTTCATCGTCTTTTCGGCGCTTCTTCCGCTATTCTATTACAGTGAGTTGGCGGCAGAAGCTTTAAGCTTCAGTTCAAAGCCATCGCGAGCTTTTGGCTGGGCGGCGCTGCGACTTTGATCTTCGTTTGTCGCGCTTATCGTGTGTAAAGTGCATCTGGCAGAGACGTCGGCGTCGACGTCGTCGTCGTCGTCGTCGACGTCACTTTGTACTTTGAAGCCTGGGCTTTGCATGTTTGAGTAGCAGCAGCAGCAGCAGCAGCAGGAGGAGGAGGAGGAGGAGGAGGAGGAGGAGGAGGAGGAGGAGGAGGAGGAGAGGGGCAAAGCTTATCTCAGTGCCGTTATACCCCGCTCAGCTGCAGCAGCGAGGCCGAAGCTCAAGTCGCCGTCGCCGCATACAAATTGCGTGCGGCGCAGCTGTTCGGCTCAGTGCTCTATCGGCCGTCATACGCAATAGACAGTCGCGTGCAAATTAACGGGACTAACGGGAGAATCATTTCTTCTTCTTTTAACTTCAACTACTTCGTCTGTTTCTGTTTCTGTTTCTTAATCCCCTCTGCTGGCTGGCGCATGAAAGAAACGTGCCAAAAAACTTGAGCAGAAATTTATACTTGGGACCCAAAGTGAATGTCGAGTGTTGTCTGTTGTGTGAGCGAGACAACGACAGAGATAGACAGATATAGAGTGCTTGTGTGCATGTGTGAGAGAGGGAGAGAAGTGCGCGATTTATTGGCGATAAGATTAATTTAATTAAATTAATACAACAACAACAATAACAACAACTTCAGCTATTGTCTTAGCTTCTTCAGTTAAGCTATCTATAAAAAGGAAACTAACTAAAAAAAAATAAAATAGAATAAAAAACTTTGACGTGCGGTGTAAATGTGATTTAGTTTAGTTTCTGACTAAAATGTAGACAGGCTGCAACACAGCAGCAGCAGCAACAGGTGAACGAAAACAAAAACAAAAACAAAAACAACAAGAACAATTGACAACCAGTGCTAAAGAACCGTCGAGAAGTGCAAAATGTATGTGGCCAATACAACAGGTGGCTTAATGCTGCAGACGATGCTCTACTTGGCCAACCACACGAGCCGAGCCGCCGTCAACACGCTCATTGATATGCCACCGGCACCCAAAAGCGGTAAGTGTTCCGACCAGATCGGCCAAACGGGTCTATCTATCCGCGCAGACACCGCCGATTGCCTAATCTAACCGACCAAATTGCTCTGCTGAAATTCCTTTTGCCAGAGCGTTTCTATTTTTAGCTTGCGGTTCCCCATTGATAATAGAAAAACCGCAGTCGAGTCAGCCACGTGAAGCCGATGCTAGCTTGAATATACATACATACATACATACATATATTTATTAGATATCTAGTACTCAAGCTCTGCATAGTTTTTTGATAGGTGCGATCGAAATCTATGAGTTAGGTACCTTTTCTAGTTCAAGTTTCCAAAATGAAGCCTAAAGCCTGATTCTTTTGCTAGTTGAACTTTGGTGGTTCAAATGTGTATCTATGATATTCTAATTGAAAAGTGCTAGTTCCAAGCTGAATCTATGATCCTGATACTAATCTGAGCACGAGATAATTTTTCTCGTTTAAATTCAATAGCATCAATCTAGATCTTTAAGCCACATACTATTTCTAGTTCATAGTGAATAGTTCTAAACTGAATCTGTGAACTAGAGACTTTTTCTAGTTCAAATTGAATAGTTCTAAACTAAATCTGGGAACCACATACTTTTCTTTAGCTCAAATTTGATACTTCCAATGAACTATATATTTTTTTTAGCTCAAATTGAATATCACCATTCAGAATCAATAAACCATATATATTTGCTAGCTCAAATAGAATAGTTCCAAGTTAAAGCTATGAACTTTTTTGAGCTATGATACTTTTCTAGTTAGTTTCAAACTGAATCAATAAGCGGGATAGCTTTTGTAGTTCTAATGAACCAGATACGTTTTCTAGCTCATATTTTGTTGGTTCCAGATAAAAATTCTAGCTCAAAGTTTTAGTTCTTAACTGAATTTTTCATTTCTTAGAACTTTTCTAAATCAATAGCGATAATTTCTATATCTATATTCTATTCTATATATATACATTTGAGCTCTTAACGTATTTCTAACCTCTATAACCTCTATAACCTCTCTCTCTCTGTATATATAAATATATATATAAGATTTAAGCACTTTGCATTTGTATATATGAACATTCTATATCACCTGACATTTTATTCAACTGAAAGAGGTATATATATATATATATATATATATATATATATATATATATATATATATTAATACAACAAGTGACTAACCGTGAAAATTTGCAATAATGACTTGAACATAACAATTAAGATGAGAACTATAATTAGAAACTTAAGGTGATTTCATTTTTTATAGCTCAACTTGAGTCAAATATGTACGTAAAGCTGGCTTAAACTGCGTTATAGAAAAGTTCTGGGTTAGATATATTCTTTAAATAATTTTGGAAGTATCTGAAAATATACACAAGTACAGGGTATTTGCGGGTCGATTACTAACAGCTGCTTCTCCCTCTCACTCTATGTTTACACTCTCTACGAAAAGAGAGAAACATTTCAATTCGATTTCCATTCGCTTCTTTTGCATACTCAGCTCAGCTATTCCCTCCCAACTCAGCTCGATTGTCAGACGGAAAGTGGTACAGCAATAGATTTTCCCAATCGACATTCAATGGATATGCTAACGAGATCTGGCCCCTTGATCTTTGGGAAGCGAGCCAAAGGCGAAAGCGCTCTCCACGAAACATGATCAACAGTAATACAAGAATTGGAATATCGAATATCTGAAATAGCAAAACTTGAAGTGCTGCATCAAATTGAAGTCAGCAGACAATGAGCGATAATGACGGCAAAGATGACAATGATAATGTGGCATTTGGTCAATTAATCAGCAGTTGATCAGTTGATCACTAGATCTTTCGATAGTTGATCAATTGATCAGCGGATCGGTCGAGCGAATTTGCAAGTGCCACGCAACGTTGAGCAGCTGGAAAAGGAAGTCAATAGGAAATGTTGCGCTTGATGGCACAGTCAATGACATCGCTAATTGGCTAACAGTCAATTAACAGTGGCTAAGAACAAGTGTAGCTTGCCAGCTGACCTAGGTTGCTGAAAAGGTTACTAACAGTTACTTGACATACCCTAACTACAGCACGCTTGTTAATGTTGTCAATGTTGTTTATACATATTTCATTTATATTCTTCAGCCTAGAGTGACATTAACAGCGCCAAAGTATATAGAGTTTGCTATGCCAAATCAATGTGAAGGTCGTTGAAGGGCAAACATTTCGCTCATCATAACAGTTCAGTCATAACAGTTCTTTTACAGGAGATCCATTTTGTAGAAGTATCGACTTAACAGACTATTAAATTTTTGTATTGTAAATATTGTAAGTAGAGCACTTTAACAGAGGTTTAACATAGTGATTATTATATGAACAAATGTGTACAGTTAAAGGAACAGGATTCTAACGTAGCACATAAATACTTTTACATATGTTAAATTAACTTGTTAAAAGAGATTTTTAACATTGCCTTAACAGAGCAAACATCGAGAACATAAAGAAGACATATGTAGATGTGCTTTTACAATGTAAACAATAAATGCAGTGTTTCGCTTAACAGTTTCTATTAGATAATAATGTTAGCAGCATGTTAACACTGCAAAGCAATGTTAATAACATTTTCTAGCTGCTAATGCAACTTTAGCTGTTTGCAGACATAATGTTAAATTGTTTTCCTAACAGTGCCCTAACATATTGCACTACTGCTGATAACATTTCACTAATTTATATCTCCTTTTGCCTCCACTTGCAGACATTAACGAGGTGAAGTGCTTCGGCGTCTATGGCTGCTTCCCGATCAACGGGCCGTGGAACACGGTGACGCGCACGATCAGCGTGCATCCGCAGAAGCCGTCGGAGATCGAGCCGCATTATACGCTCTACACGGATCGCTCCATGGAGCACGCCAAGTACATTGACCTCAACGACCCGGACAGTGTGCAGACCATGGGCATCAATCCGAAGGGCAAGCTCTATTTGGTGGTGCACGGCTATTTGGAGTCGGGCGCCATACCCTGGATGCTGGAGATGGGTCGGACGCTGCTCAGCCAGTGCGCGGAGGGCGAGTGCGCTGTCATCATTATCGACTGGGGCGGCGGCTCGAGTCCGCCGTATGTGCAGGCCGTGGCCAATATACGGCTCGTCGGCGCCATCACTGCCCACGTGATCCACATGCTGTACGAGGAGCTGCGCATGCCCAATCTGGACAATGTGCACATCATTGGCCACTCGCTGGGCTCCCATCTCTCCGGCTATGCGGGCTATCATCTGCAGCATGACTTTGGCCTGAAGCTGGGCCGCATCACGGGCCTGGATCCGGCGGCGCCGTTGTTCACGGACACCGATCGGATTGTGCGCCTCGATCGGTCCGATGCCAAGTTCGTGGACATCCTGCACACGGACGCCAATCCGCTGATGAAGGGCGGCCTGGGCATCATTCAGCGCATCGGCCACGTCGACTTCTATCCGAACGGCGGCTTCGACAATCCCGGCTGCGACAAGAAGCTGCAGGACGTGATGAAGAGCAACCGCAAGAGCACCTTCTTCATGACCATGCAGGAGTTCATTGGCTGCAATCACCTGCGCAGCGAGCAGTTCTTCATGGAGAGCATTTCGAGCAAGTGCCCCTTCCTGGGCATCACCTGCGACTCGTACGAGGTAAGTGGGAGCGATCCTTTGGTGTCCTTCCTTGCAGCTAATCCGTTTGCTTTCATCCTGCAGAGCTTCAAGGACGCAAAGTGCATCAGCTGCGATGAGCCGGGCCATCTGTGCATGCGCATGGGCTTCCACAGTCAGCAGGACTACGAGGAGCAGATGTCGCGGGGACTGATCAAGCCGAAGGATCCGCCGCCCGTCTTCTACATGATGACCAGCGATCGTCCTCCGTTCTGCCGGGCGCACTATCGGGTAACGGTGCGTGTCTCCAGTCACGACGAGAGCACACTGCATGGCGGCGAAATCGGAACGCTGTCCATTCGTCTGCACGAGGAGCGCAACAAGAAGAAGACAACGGAGCGCATGAAATTCTCACAGAAGGCCATGTACTTTGAGCCGGGCTTCGATTATACGGCCCTGCTGCCTGGCCGCGACCTGCAGCAGCCGGGACACGCGAGCGTCTACTGGGAGTACCAGACGAACTTCCTCAATCCGCTCACGTGGCGCATCCTGTCCTCGCCGCGCATCTATCTCGAGTACATTCTGATCGAGTCGCTGGAGTCGAGCGATCTCTATCTGAAGCTCTGTCCGCTGCACGAGAGTGCCATACTGTCCGGCACAGAGAATATTCTGCATGCGCACTACTGCAAGGACTAGCCCATCCAATTAACCTCTAGCTAAATTCATCGATAGCTTTTCTCTGCTGCTCCCAAAAGCGGGCAACACAAACTGTTCTCACTCGAGTTCTCAGTGAAGGCACTCAACCAATTCGCTTGGCTCGTGTCTTGACTAAAAAAAGCACAATCATTCCCACTCAATTAAGACACTCAACCGATTCGCTTGGTTTGTGTCTTGGCTGAAAGAAACACAATCATTGTCTCTCAACCAATTCGCTTGGTTTGTGTCTTGGCTGAGCACAGTTGAAACATTCTCATGTTGTGTATACAAAAAGTAAGAAACACACAATACTCGACTATGCTTGTGCCTTGTCTGTACCCAGTTTTGAGTGCTCCCGCTTTATGTGTTCAGCAGAGACACACACCCACACACTGGGCAGCATTTTGTATTTTATTATAGTATTCGCGCTTGTCCCATAATTTATTCAAATTGCAGCAGAAGAAGAAGAGCACAATGTTATTTATCTATCTGTATATATATATAATATATATATGTGTATATATAAATTATGTATAGTTGTACATACATATGCATGTCTAATTGTTATTTATGCTTATCAAACTTTTTTTTTCTTTTTTTTTAATATACTTAATTAGGGTATTTATGTTTAGAAGTTTATTTGAAATAAAAACAGAAGTGAACAAAAGTCTAAGTCGATTTTTCCTTAAGGGGGAAGGAACTCTTATATAATATATATTTGTTCATATCTTGTCTAAGATACCATAATTACAATCAATCAATCATTCAGTTATTCACTGAGTCAGTCATTCAGACAATCAGTGAGTCATCCAACTTGCAAATCATTCACTCAGAACGTGCGATATTCAATCAATCAAAATGTAGAGTCGATTGAGCTGAGATTGATTTAAATACATCTGTATGCTTAGTATATGTATGCACTCCCAGTAGACATTTCAGACCCAATTTTCTTTTCTTTTATTTCATTAGACTTAGAGCGCAACTAGTCGTAATTGTGTTTTATTTGTTCTCTGCTCGTATGCCTCTCTCCTAGCTTCCCACTTGGTGTCATTCACAATAACACTCGGTCAAGGCGACTCTCTTGCTGTCAGACTTCGATCCTTTCACAACACTGCCAGACAATCCTATGCAGTCTCTTGTATATATATGTATGTATACATAAATTCCAGCTCAAGTTGAGCTTCTTGGCAGCTAGATCTTTTCTGGGAAGCGAACTAGCATCTAGCTTTATGAATTGAATCAGCTGTTGTTTTCTAATGAATTACTCACACACACACACACACAAGCACACTCTCATACACACACACATTTATCCTTCAGCTGTTGTGTTGTTAATAATTTAAATGCTTATCTTGTCGTCAGCATCTACCTCATGTGTGTGTGTGTGTGTGTTTGTATCTGTATCTCTTTACATATAATTGATACTATCTGCATTTTGATTTGACTCGTTTGCCTTGACTGTGCTGCTCTCCTCTCCTCTCCTCTCCTCTCGTCTCTCTCTCTCTCCTCTCCTCCCCAGCTCTCTTCTTTTGCCTTACCTTTGCTGTTGTTTGGGACATTCCACAGGTTGCTCCAAAGTTCTGCTTCGTCTCTTTGGCATGCTGCATCCAGCCCTGGCCGCCGCCCTTTGCTTGCCACGCCCCCCCCTCCCCCCTCCCCCCCTTCCCACATCACGCCGTCGCTGATGATCATGTTGACAATCTTTCTTGCTTCTTCTTCTACTGCCTTTTCTGCTTTGGGCATTTCTCGGAATTTCACAACTGTTTCAACTTTTTTTTTTCTCAGTTGGGAAACCTTTTTTTCTCTCTTTCCTTTTCAGGTCTGTCGCATGTTTTGTTTTTTGTTTTTTCTCTTGTGGGTTTCTCTAATACGCGCGCATATTCATTAATAATGTTAATCGATTTGGAATCAAACAAAAAATATATATATGTCACTTGTAATCCCTCCCTCCCTCTCTCTCTTTGCCTTGCCCCGCGCCTCTCTCGGTGCTTCTCAATCCTTTCCTTTGGCTGTCTGTTGCTCGTCTGCAAATTGCTTGCAGCTGTGCCATGACCTCAGCTTCGCTTCTATCTTAATTAGTTGCTCACCTCTTTCCAACCCACCCACCAGCCCCCATCTTTCGCCCCCCCACCTCTCGCCCACCCCCTCCGGCTCTGCTGGTTGCATAAATCAGACGACAAGCGCCGGCTGAGCGACATCAAATGCAACTCAAATCAAAATGTCATAACTTCCACAATGCCGACACAAGCGACAATACGTCAACATGCCACATAACCACACAGACTCTGCCACCTCACCCCCTCCCACCACACACCCACCGGCATTTGGCTCTCTTTTAATTAGTCGCTGCCCGCCCCCACTTTACTTAACGACCGCCCCCCGCCCACTCAACTCTTTCGCCTGCACGTCGCAAACAAATCACATAATTATGATTGAGCGCAGCCAACGCCAGATACCAGCCCCAGTCCCAGTCCCAGTCCCAATCCTATCCCTAGCGCTACCCCTTGCCCCGCCCCCCACCCCTCGACCAGCTGTGGCGCATTTTGGGGCTTCGTTTATGGCGCGTGCATAAAAATAAATCTGTCCGGCTTGCAGCTGCCGTAATTGAATGCAAATGCCCATCCAAAAATACGCCTCATCTATTGAAGCCCACTACCTCTCTCCCTCTCTCCCTTCCTCTCTCCCACCCTCTCTTGCTCTCGTAGCGTGCAGGCGACAATCTGCTATAAATTATCGTGTGTAGGTGCCACAGCTGCCCCCAACCACCTTCGTCAGCCTGCAGCCCCCAGCCTCTATGCTCCATTGTGTTTGCTGGCGATGCGTGGAAAACTAATTTTCCAATCCCCACTCTGAGTGCTCCTCTCTCTCTCTCTCTCTCTCTCTACTCTCAGTCCCCCCTCTCTCTTTGTCTCTCTATTTATTGAAAACTTTTGCCTTTTTCCTGTGTCGTTTATCTTGGGCACATTTTGATATTCATAATTTGTGGCGTGTGGCTCCGGCGTACTCCTGTGGCATGTTGTTAAATTGCACCACGTGTTTTTGATAATGACGACATAATTATCCCAGTTCCTGCCCCTACAGACTGGAGCCGCGCTCGAAGCCAAAGGCAAAGGCAACAAGAATTCCACGACATGTCTTCAATCAGAGTGCTCTCTGTATGCATTGCACTCAGTCAATCTTGATTGATTGACCCGCTGAAGCTGGGATAGTCGCCGAGGTAAATGTGAATTTGTTCAAAGAGCAGTCCTTAGTTGGAAAGATTGGAAATTTATAGATGGCATATGGAATATGAAACAACTTTCAGTTGGAAATATGAATCGATTGCAAAAAGAGTTAAATAGGATATACGAAAATGACTCAAATTGCCACAGTTGTCACAGTTCATTAGGGAATCGTCTACATATATAGTAGGGAATACGTTGAACAGTATTATGAGGAACTTATCTAAGATTCTCTGATTGGTCAGTCAATCAAACAATGGGTCAATCAACTAATTAGCCAATCAGTCAATTAGCTAATCATTTCTTCAGTTAATCAATCAGTCAATCTGTAAAAAAAAAAAAAATTTAAACAATCAATCAATCAATCGGATAATCAATTATTCAATCGATCAGTAATTAAATTATTCAATTATTCAGTCAATTGGTCATTTAGCTAGTCAATTATTCAATCACTCAGTCACTCAGTTAGTCAGTCAGTCAATCAAACAATCAGTGAGACATTAACTCAATCAGTCGTCGACAGTGAGATAGTCTATCAATCGTATGTCAATCACTAGTCAATCAATCAATAAGTAAGCTAATCAATCATTCAATCAGTCAAGTTTTAGTCAATCAATGCTGTTAGCTATGCTCCATGCCTAACATACGCTGTTATCTAATAGTTAACAGCGATGTCTTAACATTTCTTCACCTACAACACAACAGTTTGAGGATAACACTGCTAAAAGGACTCTAACCACAGTCCTCGCTCTGGCCTAAATACTTACCAACTTTTCACATATGGCTGTTAGCTTCATATACTCTTTTAACTTCACGTTATCATTTGCAAGGCTCAAAGCATTTTTTCATAGCGAGGGGCGTGTCAGAGCCAGAGAACGCCCTGGATGACAAAGTGTAAAGGAAGAACAAACAAGGAGCACAAGGAGTTGAAATGAATAATACAAAGAAACCGCTTGCGGTCATATAGAGCACTAATTTAAATATCATTAGTAAACAATTAAAACAAAAGGAGCTCCCTTGACAATGGGGGCATTATACCAAGTCGTCTGTCAACGCGCGACACGCCCACAGCCGGAGGGTGGAGGGTGGAGGGCCGAGGCCCAAAGGCAGCGCTTACATAAATGTCACAGAGCCGAGCATAATGAAAGGCAAACAAATCAAAGGGCGACATTTTTGTGTTTTGGGTCGTTTTGGCTTTACGCAAAGTTGTGACAGGTCGCAGAGAAAAGGATTGCGAGCAGGACATAAAACAAAAAAGCCCGGAAAGGAAAACGAAAAGGATTTCTGTGCGCTTTGTTTCTCTGCTTTTGTTGTTGGTCCTTGCTCTTAATTGCATTTCATGTACAATTTGTCAAAACACACACACACACACACAAGACTAGAGCAAGTCCTCCTCGGGCGCTCTACCCCGATCCCTGATCCCTTCCAGCCTCCCACCGAGAGGAAGAGGCTGTGCTAACATTTTTCTAATTTCTACTCTCTAGTTTATAAACGTGCCTTATCTGCAGCCTGCGGCAATTCACATGGTCCATGCGGCTTTCGGACACGTGGCAACTCCAACCCCAACCCCAACCCCAACCCCCCTGCAGCCAACCCCCACTGTCATCCCCTCATCTCCTCAAGTGCGACGCTCTCGGCCGCAAATCACCTGATGCTATTTTTCCCATTGCCAACAATAACTGCTGCCACGCCCCGCTTAAGCACAGGGGCGTTCCACCCCTACACGCCTCTCTCCCCCCTCCACCCTCCCATCGCTCTCGCTCTTTGTCTCTCTGTCATAATGGCTTGGCTGGTTAGCTACACAATATGTTTGTAATATGATCCTGCGTGCTTGAGCATAATTTGTTATTTTAGCTATCGCATTATGCTACCTCTGCAGCAACCCCAACCTATCAAGCTACCCAGCCCCAGCCCCCTTCTACCTTTGATTAAACTACGCACTGGGGTAAGACATACATATATATGTGTATATATATATATATTTATACGTAAATGGATTTCTCGCAGCGGAACATCTTTTGTCAGCCAAAGCAAAAAAAAAAAATATCGATTACATTCGCTGAAAACTTTTTGTCTGTATGCAGAGGTTGAAGAAGACGCAGGAGCAAGAGCAGGAGCAGCAGCAGGAGCAGGAACAGGCGCAGGAGGCGGCGGAGGAGCCAAAGGAGAAGAAGGGAAGAGGAGGCTGAGACAGCGCTCATTGGAGGCCCCAGGAATAACATAACCATAAATAAGGGTAATAAAATTGATGCTCAGTTGTCGCTGCAGCTGTCCTGCACTAAGAGCAACAAATAAATTGTTGCTGTTGCTGTTGCTGTTGCTGTTGTTGTTGCTGTTGTTGCTTTTGTTTTTGGCGATCGAGCAATACTCATAACACTAACTCACAGTCAGCCTGGCAAACAGCTACCAACTTTTAATGAGCTCTCTCTGCTTGTCTTTTCCCCTCTCCCTGTCTCCCTCCCCCTCTCTCTCTCTCACTCTTTCTCTCTCTGCCCATGAACAGTTGTCAAGGATGAAAATGCAGCTTAAAATATTGTGACGCAGCTTTTTATTTTTACTCAAGCAGCCAGCAGAACCATTTCTTCCGTTAATTTTAAATCTCAACTTGAGCAAAATACAAAAAAAAAAATTGCTTAAAATAATTACAAAATTCATGTAAATTTGCACAACAAACTCAATTTGCCTGAATAACAATTGTCACTGTTTAGTGTGTCTCAGTCTTTCGCTTTACGGCGAACTGTATTTTCAACTATGCTCAGCATAGCCAATTCGCCTTAATAGTAGCTGTAATAGTATTAGTGCTTTTAAGGTTTTCGCCGCAGAGCTTACGCATGCGAATTTTCAAGCTACGCAAATTTAGTATTTGCTGCACACACATACAAACATACATACATACATCTGCATCTGTGTGTGAAATTTGTAGATAAAAATATGTATGAAAATTGCCTTGGGCTATTTTAAAATTTATTTCATTCAACTGTTTCTTAGGCAATCTAAATACAATAATTAACTTTATATAATATATAAAAAAAGGAGTTTAATCTAATTTAATAAAATGTTCACTTACATTTTCTACTATATGTATGTGTGTATAAGATAACTGAAATGAGGAAGACAAATATCTATATATGTATGTGTATTGTCCAGTTACAGAACATTTGTGCCTTTTTTTTGTAAGTCAAACAAATATCTTGACATCTAAATCCGGAGTAAATACATAGCTATACTTTGTATATATGTATATGTACATGTGTGTGTAATTGAAGTATTCGTTTGTCGTAGTTGTTGTTGCTGCTGTTGTTGTTTTGTTTTTTTTTTGTTCGTATACATCTGCTTGTATGTATTGGTATTTCGAGTACTTAAGAGAGTGAGCACTCAATTTGGATAATGAGAACGGATTCGCCTCACACTTGAGCACACTCGCAAAGCGAAGCCGACAAATGCTCTTTTTTTATTATTATGTTTTGTTGTTGTATCTCCTTTTCACTCTTGCTGTTGCTGCTGTTGTTGTTGCTGTAACTGTTTGTGTTACTCTTTGTCTTGCTTTGTTATTTCGCTGCAGTTGTTGTTGCTGTTGCTGTTGCTGTTGCTGCCATTGTGTTTGGCCATTGGGCGAAGCATGCGAACATGCTGAACAGCGGCGAGTTATTAAAAACAATATTCGCCGGCTAAGCGCAGTCAGGCGTGCAACGGGAATGGCAGCAGCCACAGCCACAGCGGCAGCGGCAGCAGCAGAGGCAGCGAATTTGGATTGAGGAGTGGGCAATGTGCGGCTTATCTCACATCTTTGCATTAACACTTCGGGTTTCGCCGCCTGCTATTGTTGTTGTTCTTGTTGTTGTTGTTGTTGTTGCTATGCGCACATTTTCACACACACATACACAGACATAATCACACACATGGCACAAAATGGCTGCCACTGATGGCATTTCGCTTATCAGATCAGCGCAATCGCTGCACTGTGACAATGAAAATTTAGCACCTTGAATCATACACACACACACACATACATACATACATACAATTGCTCACTCGCTCTCTCTCTCTCTCTCTCTCTCTCTCTCTCCCTCACTTACAACTTCTCAAAGGCATTCGCATTGGTGAGCATCTCACGAGTCAAACGCCAGACCTGCTTGGCGGCCTGCTCCAGGGCGCTGGGGGATTTGCCCTTGAACATATCGAGGCTGGGCAGAAAGTAGTGCGGACAGCGACGGTACTGCAGGCAGGAGATTAGCTGCAAGAATATACCATTCAAACGGTCCGCAATGCAGCCCTCGTCCCACTCGAAGTCACGCGGATGCTTCTCGCACTCGTAGAGCAGCAGATTCTTCAGATGATATGCGCTGATCGGATTGCCGGGCAGCTCCAAGTGCCGGTCACGCAGCGTCTTCAGTATGCTCAAGCAGCGACGTCGGCAGCCACCTTTGAAGATTCACATCATCATCATCATCATCATCACAGTTGCCAATAGATGGTTGAATCTCTCCCCCCACACCACCTCTCACTCACCTTGCAGCAGGCGATTCTCGGCCTCGAAGAAGCTGAGCACCCAGGCATCGCCCTCCATGCTGGCCGCATTGTTGTTCTTGTTCTGCATCACGATGCTCTCCTTGGAGAGCAGATCGAATCCCTCCGTCTTCACTTCGGCCACAATGTTGGGATGCGGCCAGGGTATGTGCGGCATGGGCCAGTGGGCGGCCGATCTCGGCCAGATGCCGGAACACTTGAAAGCCGGCGTTATTTGCACCACAAAGCGCTCCCGGATACGCAGCTTCACCTCTGTCGTATCGCCCATCATCTTGACCATGTCCCGGTAGATGCTCTTATCGCACGCCTGCGCCACCAGCGTCTGGAATCTGGAGCGTATCTTCCGCGACGACAAATACCCAGATGCTGTGATGAACTCCACCCACAGCGACATCGAGCGCTTGCGTCCGTCGCTCAGCTTCAGCACCGCACAGCCGGGCAGAGTGCCGTCGTCCACAAAGTTGAAGACGCCCATCTGATTGAGGTAGAGCACGATCTCGAACTCATTCGGTGAGATCACCTCGACGCCCTCGAATCTGCAATGGAAGCAACACACACACATAAATACAAATACAAATACAAATATTGAAACCAATTGTAATCCTCGACTCAGCTTCGGTATCGGCTGCGTCTAATCAATGGCTGCCAATTGGAGCTGCGTAATTCGGTCGTCTGATACCTGTCAGCGCTCTCCTGCCTCACCTGCTACAATCGCACAACAACAACAGCAACAGCATTGAGCTGGTTCTTGAATAGCATGAAACATGCGATGTCATTGCTGTCAAGTCATGCTCCTCGGCTTCTCCTACTGCTCAATATCGATTGCATCTACTCGACGCGGCCAACGCGGCAGAGGGAGCCGCAAAGTAAGTGTGAACGATTAATGAATACAACAATATATGTATATAGATATATAGATATATACCATATATGTACTATATTTACCATATATTTATGTTACTTATACATATGTATATCTCGGCAATTTTGGAGTATTCTGAAGCATAGCAAGCCACGACTCACGACTCAATGACATATTCAGAACCAACCCATGTGTGGTATAGCTTTATATATATGCTCATACATAATAATATAATGAAATAATATTATATATACTATTATATCTAATATAATATATTATTATATAATATTATATCGCAGACTAAACCTGATAAAAATATTCGTTTATATATCATATCATACATATAATATAAACGAACATTGTATCAGATACATATATTTAATATTATATAAGTACATATATATGTTATATTTTATCTGACTAAATAAATCATTACAAATATATTATAAAATTTAGGTGCAAATCAAAAACTTATTAAATTTTAGGTTTTCGAGTTGAAACTTCTATTGTATCACCTCTATTCGTTTTTAAATCGAAAAATAATTAAAATACTAGCTTTGTATCATGTTCCTCCGAATGTCTAATAAACATATGAAAGCTACTGCCAGCTAAAAATGTCAATACTTATCGGAAAAGTAAGCTATATCTATTAAAAATGTACCACTCAAGCCGCATCATTTAACAGCTAGATCATTATCGGCCTACTCAGATCCTGGTTGAGCAAAGAGTCGGAAGTCTACAGTTCATTTACAATCTAATTCCAATTTTAAAGCTTTGAATATCTGCTCAGTAATAAAAACTGCCTGCTTCATTCTTAATCTCTGGTCTGTAGTATATCTTATTTCTATATAAGAAGTAGCGATATTAGATGTAGGATTTTATATGAGATATAAGAAAATCGAAATCAACTCTTAAGTTGAATTAATTTAAAAAAACAGACTCTACAAACTGAATAACAAAAATATTAATTATCAAAAACAAAAACTTTCATGAAGTGTCACAAAAATAAATATGTATGAAAAAAAAAAACAATTGAATTTTTGTGTTTTACCTATAGAATCTTGATTAACTATATTTAAGACAACCAGTCAATTATATTCCTTATTTGAAAAGCAATTTCAGATTTACAAAAGTTTCAGTCTTTGAACATATATTTATATGTAATATTTTGATATTCAGTTTTCAGATTTTATTCTATGAAAATTAATTGATTAATTCCTCATAATTTGAGAACTCGGTCTGATAAAGCCAAATATATATCTTAAATAAATAAACAGATCAAGAATAGAAATTTAAGTTGATAGATTTCATATGATCAAATAGTATTTTATATTTAATGGATATTTGGAGCGCATGATCTAAGCGAAGCTTTGACATTTGCAAAAAGGAATGCTGACATTAGGAAGATGCTGACATCATCAGTTGATAAATCGATAGATAGAACCACAACTAAATCTTGAAAGTGATGTATGAGTGTGTCTTTATTGAATTCTAGAATTCTACAATCATAAATATAAATCATAAATGAATCAAAAATATGAATCATAAAGGAATCATAAATGAATCATACATTAATCATTAATGAATCATACATGAATCATTAATGAATCATAAATGAATCATTATTGAATCATTAATGAATCATAAATGAATCATAAATGAATCATAAATGAATCATGATTATTATCAGTTATTCTTCTAGAACTTTTTGAGCGAATCTTTTTGTTGGGAGCCATAGGAATGGCTTTAGATAAACTTTTCTTTTGCTTTTCATTTCTCTCTATAAATACTTTTAGCTATATCAAATTCTTCGATATCTACAGCTTTATTCTACATATATAGACTTGCCTTAATAGTTCCTCTGAATTGTATCAAATGTGGGAATAACTTTATCTGTAAATCTTAAAGAATTCCTGATAGTGAATGAAAAGTTCCTTTGTTTGCCTAGACAATCCGAGTTGAGATTCTCTAATTTCAGATGTTTTGTGTGCTGGACTCACCTGCCATTGCACTCGACCAGACTGGATATGAAGCGCGGCTCCTGCAGCTCCACCTCCTTGAGTATGTCCTGGACAATCTTGCAGATCTCTCGGATGGCCGTGGCCGTCTTGAAGATGCGCGCCTGGACGCGCTCGGCGCAGAAGCGATTCAGCTGGTAAATCATGCGCGTCTGGGCGGCCATCATATCCGGCGGCACCAGCATCTCGAGCTACAATGATATTTATGTTAGATGGGCCAATCGGGTGCCCAAGGACAGGATGTACCCAGAAGGTTGCCCGCGCTGGCGGCTAACAACAAACGGCGGCGTTGACGTTGATGTGGACGTTGGAGCTGAGGCTGGAGTCGGAGCTGGAGCTGAAGTTGGAGTTGGAGTTGGAGTTGGAATTGACGCTGACCTCGAGCGTATGCCAATTATGCGAGCTGCAAACGAAATCGGAAGCGGTAGAGAGGCGGTGGTAGAGGCGGCGGAGGAAGAGGAGAAGGCGGAGCTGGAGCAGGAGTAGACAAAGGAACAATTCAATTGTGAGTTACGTTGACAGGCGAAGTGGCAACAATGGGTAGCAAGCACAGCGCGAACTCTTGACTTTGGCTTTGCTTTTGTATTTATATTAAATGTCGCGTATCTTCTATATATCTGTATATATGTATATATAGATATATATATATATATATTGTGTGTGTGTGTCTGTGTGTACCAGGCCGGGCTGGATTAGCTGTTGCGATTGCGTTAATGCGGATGCGTTATGGCCGAGCCGAGTTGTCGTGCGTCTGTCGAATGCCTCTGCCACAGCCTCGACAGCCTCGATGCGATGCCTCGAGAAAAAAACAAAACCACTCGATGCCGATTCAGACGAAAAGATACGCGTCCGAGTCCGAGTCCGAGTGCGAATCGGAGTCCGGAGTCGTTGCTGGCGTTGTAAATCTCGCGAATATTTACAGCTTTGCCAGATAAAGCACACACACACACACACACATACACAAAAGTGCATTCTGTGAGTGTGTGAGTGTGTGAGTGTGAGTGTGAGTGTCTTATGAATGGGCTATGAGTACACCCACAGAGGCAGCTGCTGCCAAAGATACATATACAGATACCAATGCAATTGCAGATGCAGATACATATGCAGCCATAGATACAGATACAGATACAGATGCAGATACAGATGCAGATATAGATGCAGCTGCAACTGTCAGCGTGTCACGTGACACATGGACCGCGTGATTGTCGCCTCGCTGGTCTCGTGCCAAACCAACAACAACAACAACAACAGCAATGTATCTGTATCTGTGTATCTGTATCTGTATCTGTAAGATACATACACACATCTAGCTGCAACGAGCGCTGACTAATCAAAGGCACAGCGCCTGCAGCCATGCCAAAGTATCTGAGAGCGTCCACACCTCTCTCTTGCTCTCTCTCTCTCTCTCTATCTCTCGCTCTCTGTGCGCTGCGCTCCCATTGGCTGGCGCAAGCTCCGCCCACAGAGCGCGGCGAGCGCTCAACTTGCCGTCGGCCTGTCGCTGTGTCCGTCTGTCACGCAGCGGTGCGCTCTTTGAAGTCACTCTCTCTCTCTCTCTCTCTGTCGCTCTCCCCCACTCTCTGCCTGTCTCTCTCGCTCTCTCTCCCCCTGGCCTGTGTGTGTGTGTAAATTTAATTTGTTAAATACATTTTGTGCCAGACGCCGTCGTACACGAATTGCTTGCAATAATTTATCTGAAATGTGCACTCATTTAGCAACGGGCCGCGAGCAACCCTCGTCCAGTCGATATCTTTATATCTCACGGATACACGAACACCACAAAGTTTTACATTTCACAGATACATTCCCACAGCACACACATACATACATACACACATATATATGCGGATACATTCATAAATATGTCGCCGGGATTAATGTGCCAGTTGGCAATTTCTGACAGCGTTATTCCAGCCAAAAGCAAACGACGCGACTTCTGACTCGCTCTCTCTTTTCCTCCCTCTCCCTCTCCCTCTCCCTCTCTACCTGCCCCTCTAGCTATATACCCTGCACTGAGCTCCGCTCGATATGTCTTTTTATTGAGAACTCTCGTAGACAAGTGTTCCGCATTGTCATCCTCATCGAGCCGTCGAGATTTTGGCTCAGATCAAAGCATTCGTCAAAATTAGTTTGCTTGCTTTCAATTAGATGGAAATCTTTTGCATTTGGCACTAATTCAAATGGATGTCAACATAAGCAGCTAACAAACAGCGCATAAAACACGAAAACATCGAACACAAAGATCAAAAATATAAAACTCTGATTAGAAGAGGTTAACAAAAAAAACAAAACAAAAATAATTAAAATAAAAACAAAAATAAAAAACCAACTGAAATAAATATACAAATATTTAAGCAACAGAAATATTCACGGAATGACGCGCATTAAATACCCTGTTAAAAATATCTGAGCTGCAAACAGTTGTTGCTCTTGACATTTCTTTAAGATTCAAACGGTAAATTGTGTAATATGGGTATTCGAGAGACGTTTAACATGACCTATTAGCTAGAAGCTTACTATAAATTATCTCAATTGATGAGATCAATAAATACTTGTCTTTTTTTTATATAAAAAGTATAAAGTAAATAAATACAAATTTGATGAAAAGGTAAATCCTCGAGCTCTTAAGTCCCTTCTATATTTTTCTCTGCCAATCCCTCTTTCTCACTTTCTCTTACTCTCTCGCTGTTTTTCTTTACCTCCGTTTCTTCATATCTCTTTCTATATCTCAATATTTCTTTCTCTCTACACATTTCTCAATCTATATCTATCTCTTGCTCTTTTTCGTCTCTATATCTCAGTCTCTCTCTAATATCTCTATATTCATCGCTTTCTGTTTCTTCATCTTTCACGCGCGCTTCTCTCTCGCTCATATATAATATTTTCTGTTTCTATCTCAATATTCCTCTTTTTCTTCTCTTGTTTTATGTCTTCTATTCATTCCCCTATCTTTTTCGTTTTCTGTTTATCTTCCTATGACGCGCTTTCATTTTTCTAATACAATAAGTGTCTCTATATCCTTCTCTCTCTTAATTCTCTAACTCTCCGTTTCCCTTTCCATCTATCTATCTTATTTTTAATCACAATTTCTCTTTTTCTTCTTTTTTCTTCTCCTTTTTACCCCTTTCTCTCCCTCTCTCTTTCTCTCTTTCTCTATCGCTCTCTCTCTCTTTCTCTCTGTATTTTTTTCTCTTATATATAGTACAACCTAGTATATCCAGTTTTCTAGTTCTTTAATCTTCTTTTGATGATCTATCTCTTTGCATATTACTTTACCTAGGACCTAGGACTTAGGAACGTAGGGATGCCCACATAGATCTTATTTTCTCTCTCTCTCTCTCTCTGTCTCTCTCTCTCTCTTTCATCGTCCTCCTTCTTTCTCTCCTTCTCACATATATAGAATATCTTTAGTCAGTCAACAACTCTTCCGAAATTATCATAACTTAGTAGTTAGTATGTCAACGATTACAACTGCCCATCGATGATCGGCATCATGATTTTTCGACCCACTCACTCTCATATTTATCGTCTCACAGCGTACACTTTGAAATCCATAAAATATATCAAAATCAAGCGGACGATACAAATAATCATAAATAAATTAACAATGAAAATACTTGAAACTTATCTGGGGTCAATTTGTAAATGTTTTGTTGAATTCAGGAAGCGCTGCGATCGAGCTCGCATATCATTGACCATAATCACTCCGCACAATGGCTGCATAGACATATAGACATATAGACATATAGACATATCTATATAAATTTGGATTCTCTATTCTCTTAATGCTCCGCTGATATACGAGTCTCTATTCGATTTCGATTTAGTCGCGTCGAGTGGATCAATGAAGGATCGTGGCCAGGTGGGAGCGAAGTTTACAACAGCAGCATTTGGTTAAGTTTTAGCGCGGGATTTTCACACACACACACACACACATACAGAGGCACACACACACGCACACAGATAAGAGTAGGCATATCTGCATAAATTTGAAACAAAGGGCGACAGGCGAACAGTGAGACCTCGCGACAGACGGACACAAAGAGCAGCAAATGGTAAAAAGTGGAAACGAGCATGTACTATAAATTCGACTCTGACTGTGTGTGTGTGTGTGTGTGTATGTTTTTCCCGTATTTATATATCTCTTAGATCTTGAAGAAATTTGAATATAATTTATGTGCAATCGTCGCGTTTTTCGGTTGGTTTATTTGCTTGCTCTGCCCCTAGACTGTAGCCCCTGCCTTTGCCTCTACCTTTGCCTCTACCTCTACCTCTGCCTCTACCTCTGCCTCTGCCTCTGTCCCTGTCCCTGACTCGGTCCGGTTCGGTTCGGTTCGGTCCCAAATGAAGAACGATCCATCCATCTAAACGTTTGTCACTTGCTGCGTTGTCGCCGCAACGTTTGTCTTTTCGCTGGATCCGCCAGCTCTGCTCCTTCGTCTCTCTCTCTGTCTCTCTCTGTCTCTCTCTGTCTCTCTCTGTCTCTCCCTCTCTCCCTCTCTCTCTCTCTCTCTCGCTCCCGCGTGCTTCTTTTGTCTTCTACTTCATCTGCTTTTCGTTGTTGTTGTTGTTTTTTTAAACAAATGGTTTATAAAAAAAGCGTCTGTGACACCGTCGTCGCCCGTTGACCATCAACGCAGTCGTTTATCTTGTAGATATATCGCTCTGTCCAGCTGAGCGACCAGCTCGACGAGCTGCTCCAAGTTTCTATGGAAAAGAACAATAACTAAATTTCACATGCATCCAGCTAAAGTAATTCCATAGAGCGGATTCTAAAATACCACTGAAGTGAACACACACTCAGGTCTGCCAGGTACATAGTATATACCTTTAATTGTCTTCAGGTGATTTGCGAAATTAACAAACCTCCAGATACTTTAAAGCGTTAAAAGTTCACTTACGGCGTATGCTAATAAAGATAAATCAAATGCAAGTTTATAAATACCCTGCAGTAGTCCCGAGTTTGAAAAAGCAAAGCTCTAAGTAACAACAATTCAAAGTTCGAAAAACAGCATTTGTTAAAAGCGATTTGATATTCCAGATTCGCATGGATTCCAAAAATTTTCTTATCACACAAATTTTCTGTCGAAGTTGTTCTCTCTTGAAGCTTGAAATTGTCCAATTTTAAAATAGAATAGATATGACAAAATAGATCATGTTTTTTAAAATAAAAATAACATTTATATAAAGATATAGGAATTCCTGAAAAATTATAAGAGTTCGAAAACTATTTGGAACTCGAAAAATAGCTGAAAATCACAATATATCAAATCATAATTTAATATTGTATATGGGTAGGTCTTTTGAAGATCGAAAGATATTTGGCACAGAGTCAGTTGGAGGCAGGTATTTCAGATATATACGAAAAAATTTAATTTAGGTCAAAAATAGTTGGACACGATTAAAGTCATGTAAAACTAAAAAATATAAATATAATTTTACTTGAATTGACACAATTGATAAATGCCTTTCGAGCTACTATTATTTTGGAGTTTGAAAAACTATTTTATTCGTAAATTCAATTTTTATATATAAACTATCGGAGTCCATAAGCATGTCACCAAAATTACTTTTATTGTATGTACAGAAAAAGAGAGTATAAATATGTTAATAACAGCAGCTATTGGGCTCTTTTTATTATTATTAGCATATAATATATTAGATTATATATTAGATTTTAGATCTGAAATATAGATTATATAATAATATTATAACTTATCGATTATGCTTAGAGATCATTATATTGATATTACATTTGCCATCATTTTTAACATTAACATTAACATTAACATTAACATTAACATTAACATTAACATTAACATTAACATTAACATTAACATTAACATTAACATTAACATTAACATTAACATTAACATTGACATTAACATAGATACTAACATAAGCACCGCCATTTGCATAAAAAGTTCTTCATTTCACTTTCTCAGCCGCTCCTCAGACTGGACATGTGCTGAATTCATATGGTCGAGGGCATGCTCTGGGAAAAACCCATTGCCACGCCCACCCTGAAACGCCTTACCTCTTGGCTGTTGCTTCGACTGCTGCTGTTGTTGTTTCTGCTCCTTTCTGTTGGCTATGCAAAAAGCATTCTTTAAGCGGATTTGCATTAACGCTCGAGTAGCCAATAAACCCGTTTACCCACACATACACACACACACACACACGAGCATACACACACACTTACAGTCAGTGCACATCAATGAAATAATAACAAAGGTAAGCCCCTGCGCTTTTTGCTTAAGTACAGGTGACATTTGACTACTTTATTGAATTATGACAGCGAACAAATCAGCGACACGTATCCATCCACGAACCAGCGACGATCCTCAATCAGATATACCTACAGATGTATGTATATAGATATATATATGTGTATATATGTGTATATAGTTTTTGTATCTGTAGAGACGGATGCAGCAGCAGACTGAAAGCCTCATTACGCATGCGCCGCGTTGTGCCGCTGCTCGAGGAATGATGATGATGATGACGATGACAACGATGATGATGATGATGATGATCGACTGATCAAATGCTGTTGACTGGATCCACTCGGGACCGGGACATTGGCTAGTTGGGCGTACATGTGTTTCGCGTTCCACTGCCTGGCATACTAATTACACATATCGCATTTGCCGCCCAGCGTACCTTTTTCCGATCTCTTAACTTACGATCTTGACGACAAGTGCACGCTAATCACGCAGAAGGCACTCAGCCAGCCAAAGGGCCTGTCACTTTGTTTAAGGTTAATTTAAGTAAGGAGAAAAAAACGCAACGAACTGAAGAAATAATATCATAATTTATTGTTACAGCTATACCCCTCACTCTCTCGCTCTCTCCCTCTCTCTGTGGGACCTCTGTGGGTCGCTCTCGTCGATTCTCATTTCAGACACGTACACGAAAATCGATCTCAATTTCGTAGTTCAGATATCACGCGCACAGAGCTCGTCGTTTCTGCTGCTGCTGCTGCTGCTGCTTCTGCTGCTGTCCCGGGCTGGCCACGTTCCACATATGTAGTCGCCAAACCCTATTCCCAGGCCTCGGTCCCTATATGTATCTATATATATATTTGTATATATACGGCCAATATATGCGGCGGCCCTTTTCAAGCTGCGATGATCACGTTGACATTTCGCTTCGACAAAAGGCAGGGGCGCGGGCGTACGCAAGACACGCTACTGTACAGAGTGAGAGAGAGACAAAGAGAGAGATAGAGAGAGAGAGAGAGAGAGAGAGAGAGATAGAGACAGAGAGTGGTGGGGAGGTAGGAGCCTACGATCACTGGGGGCTGTTGACATGTCGCTGCTTGTGATTGATTTAGGGCTCGTTGGCTGCTTTTTGTTTTCCGCTGAAGCGCAGCCGTTTGAACCCATTGTTTTTAACCAAAAATGGGTGTACGATTGTCAAGGCAAAAGACTACAACAACAGTAACAAACCACAAACAAACAACAACAAACATTGGGCATTGCACTTGGGCAAGTTTGAAATTAGGTTTTGGATTTTGGATTTCGGATTTGGAACTTGCCCATATTCAATTGATAAAGCTGGATCACTGGGCCACAGAATGCAATTCATATTTCATCACTAATGAGCCAACATATCTGAAAGACGTATTAAACAAAGCCATGATATCTCCTGGAGATAAACAATGGAAAACTATTTGACTGCCAGAGCTGACTTGACTAGAGAAGAAATCATGACAGAATGCCAGAGCTGACTTAACTACAGAAGAGATCATGACAGAACTCTATGATATAGTTTGTAAATGTTGTTTGGATCTTCATTATATTGAACTCTTCATTATCAGCTTTTCATACATGCAAAGGTGATATGTGATAATACTAAGAAGTTTATATTATTAGTGAAGGGAATTCTGGGTTTTATCTATTCAGCTGCAGATGTTGATCAGAAGTGAATACTATGTGGAGTCAGGAGCTCTCTACAATCACATCATATCTGGAAAAAGGTTTAAAAAAAAGGATAGATGAATAGATAGGAACAAAGATGGCACAATGAGAGAGAAAGAGAGGCAAACAGATAGAGAGAGAGAGAGAGAGACTTAGATAAATATATGGATGTGTAGATATATAGATATATAGACATAAAGATATATATATATATATATAGATATATAGATACATATATATAGAGATATATAGATATATAGATACATAGATATATAGATATATAGATTTATAGATATATAGATATATAGATATATAGATATATAGATATATAGATATATAGATATATAGATATATTGATATATAGATATATAGATATATAGATATATAGATATATAGATATATAGATATATAGATATATAGATATATAGATATATAGATATATAGATATATAGAGATAAATTCATATAAAGATATATACATATATTTATATATACATATGTAGGCTCATCATATCAAACGGAAAAAAGTTTTATAGAGATTGCAGTATTTGTCATTAAGAGATTTTTAATTTGAATCTTAGATCAGCTGAAATTGGCAATATATATGAGCGACTGCTGGGTATACTGGGCTGATTATACCCACTCTTTCAGATTGAAGTGCACTGATTTGCTGCCCTCAATGGGTCACTCGGTACGACTCGTTTCGACTCGGCTCGACGCGTATTGCCTCGTAATTACGTTACGTTTTCTACCTCGATCGCGCAACAGTTGCCAGCTTCGGTGTCTTCAGTCTCTGAGCCTCTCTGCTTATCCCTCGCTCGGTGCGCTCGGCGATCTGCCTCGCGGCGCTTGTGGCTGAAGCGTATTAAATGAATATTTGCTTTTTTGTCAAAAGGCTATAATCAAGCACCCTGGCGATGACAGGCTAAGGGGCTCTAATTACAGCTTGTTAGCCTGATCCGAGGGCCACACAGATCGTGGCTCACTTCGACTGGCTCACGCAAGCGCTGCGATCCACCCAAACGCCCTGGCCCTGGCCCCCTCGCTCCACTCCTTGCCCCATCTGCCGTTTATGCTAAGTGGCAAGCGCCGACGCAACTCAAGTGGCAGCAACTGCAGCAGCAGCAGCAGCGGCAGCAACAATTGCAGCAGCAGCAGCAGCAGCAGCAGCTCATCTTTTGGCGAGCTTAATGCTAGCCTGGCTCTGCCCCACGCGTCCAGTCCAGCGGCTTGTCAGCCACTGCAGCTTGATTGAAGCCCGCAAATTAAAATTGCCAATGGCTGGCGGATTTATATACCCTGTAGAAGTGAACGTAAAGGCAGGTGTGTGCACTTTACATTGATCTGGTCATGCCTGTCTGCAAATCTGTTCATCTGAATGGATGTCTATTCATCTATCTCTGCTTCAATCCTTCATCCTCTAGTCGAGCATACCCTCTCAAAAATACTCTCACTTAAAGTTCTAAATACTCTAAATACTTGCAGAGCATCAGCCAGTTGAGCATACTCGTCTAGAGATCACTTTTACTTCAATCTTGTTTTTGTTTTTGATGTGGCTCGAATGCAATTCTCACGATTTGATGCACAGGCGCACAGATCCACATCCTCACCCCCATCCTCATCCCCATCCCCAACCTCCGCATCATCTTCAGCGTCATCATGATCATGGTGTAAGCTGCTCATTTGGGCGTTGCAACACACAAGCCTCTCATCCAGGCTGCTCGGTTCGCGAATCACAAAATCACAGAATCGCAAATCGCATCTCAAGCTGCGAGCTTCCAAGTCCGGTTTGCAGCTGATCAAATTAACCATTTAAATAAAACATTTGTTTTGATTCTCGTTTAAAAGAAATGCAAAGCTCTGCGCTGTGGGCGAGAGGGGGCGCAAAGGGAGGGGGGGGGGGGGGACAGGCAGATTGGGCATCTGCGCCACGTTGATGCCGGTTGACAGGCGTACACACAAATCCTTCTCGTTTTGGTAGCTGCTCAACTAACAGAGCCACAGCTCCAGCCCCAGCTTCAGCTTAAGCTCCAGCTGCAGCGCCATTATGATCATACTGGGGTCTTTGGGAACTTTAATGCCAGATTATCACAGCATTTACTCGTACTTAACCCAATGTAGCTGAATCATTAACATGCTCTCTGACTCTGTCGCTCTCTTTTGGTGGCTCTCTCTCTCTCTCTCTGTCTCTCTCTCTCTCTCGCTCACTAGGTCGAATCTATCTATAGTACCCATCTATGCTCTCCATTTACAATATCTATCTATACTATCTATACATCTACCTTATCATCCCATACCATTTACCAATACCTATTTATCTAAAATATCTCTATCTGTCAATACCTCTACAATCTACAGTTAACTATAGCTATGTGATGTACTCTTTATCTATAATATCAATGTAATTTTACTATTCTAGTACTATATCACCTAGAGTTATATAAATCAGACAGCAAATACTCTAGAGATTCCCTCAAGAAACAAATTGACATAAGCGTAACATAAATTTCATATCACATTCATTTGATGAAATATTCATATATATATATATAATATATCAATCATTCAGAGGGAACATCTATAACATTTACTGAATAGATAACAAATTTGCAGACTTTATAATATATTTGAAATATTCATAATTTCAACATTCCTTTTACTTATATAAGAAATAGATTCTCTTAGATGAATTATAAGAAATTCCTAATATTTTGGACACACGCACACATGCCATAAAAATACCCTATAAAAATATGAGTATTGCGTATCGGGAGATAACAAATTGTGTGTTCAAAATGTGATTATGAGATGTTCATAAAAATTTGCTGCTGGCCATTAAATTAATACAAATTGCATCGAATTCATTAAGACAGACCAAAAAAAAAAACATGGCCAACAACAAGAATAAGAACAAGAACAAGAAGAAGAAGAAAATGATTCCGACTTGGCTAACAAATTGGCCCCCACTGACATTTGGCTGATGAAGATGATGCCAATGGACAGGCGACAGCTCGAATGGAAAGGAGTCAACAGGAGAGAGGAGGAGATGGGGGAGGAGGAGAAGAGGTGGCTGTGGGGGCTGCCGGAATTATCATTTATTAATTGTTCTTTAATTTGTGTGGGAAGCAATTCCTACCTCAGCCAGTCTATATACATATAAAAGCGCCAAGAAGAAGAAGAGGACGATGAAAATTAAAATAATACAAAATTAGCGACCGCAAACAACAACAAATAATAAATTTCGGCTTTTTTTTTCGTGTCATATTAAAATGCAAATGGAATCCAATAAACAACAACTCATTAAAAGCGCAACCAACCGGCTGATGACCCGCTCCAAAAGAAGAGACCTCCGACCAAATCAAGAAAATAATCCACAGACCAAACACCGAAGACCACAGACCAAAGACCAAAGCGAACATAATTGGCCATAAAAGATCAAACGCCCACCAAAATTTGTCAGGTGGCACAAACAGGTGAAACATTGTGATTATCCAGTTTACAGAACTGTTTGGGATGACGCTAGCGGGCTAATGAATGAAATGATATGAAGTATTATGCAAAGAATATTGAGAATATGTGATATATGATAGATATTCAATGGGGAAGATGATAATTGACATATATTACATATGATATAGGGGGGTACGTTTATGAATTATTTCTAAAAAAAAAAACAGTTGCAGATATTAAAATTAGAATATGATAAATGTAACGACATCTGTGTGAGCTACAACCTATAATATAGACTTTAGAGTTACATTAACTATATACCAGCAAAAAAGTTAGTTTCTAGTTTCTGATTGTGGAAATCGTATACATTCTTGGATATTCTCTCCATATAACAATCTCTTGATTATATAACTGTATAAATTCATTGGCTATTCGCCTCAATTTATATAAATAAATATTTGATACATATTTGACAGAGAGATCTCAAAAGAGAGAGAGAGAGAGAGAGAGAGAGAGAGAGAGAGAGAGAAGAGATTTTTATTTAATTTAGCTGCTCAGTGCTATAAAATATGATAGGTGCTTCAGTTCCCTAAATACGTGTTTGACTTATTAAACAATTGGACTCGATGAACTCGATAAACCTGCAATATGGAATCGATTGAAAAAATGACATTTAAAAACGATATAAATTAGAAATGGGGACATTTCGTGCTGTTGGATGATATGAAAATCGAGGCTCGTACGAGCATAAATCAAGTGGAATGCAATCGAAATATATAATATATTAGAGTATGTACGAGAGCATGTAGAAAGGTAGAAGGAACAACAATCGAATGCAATGGCAATGATCCATTTGATGGGCCACCGTGGAGAGTGAATGACTGGCTGAATACCCTGTAAATGAGGTTTGATATAGATTTCTATTGGCTTTTCTAATAACTCGACTATTGTACAGCTGTTGATTGGATTGAAATGGAAGAGAAATATAGCTGGTATAAAAAACTTTCATATGAAATATAGAAGCTGGCAATGGTATAGATGTATAACTGGAATAGTTCTGATGAGCTTGATCAAAATTATAGATCAAACTGAAGTGGTTGAGGAAGAAAGTTGAATTCCTATTCAGATTATTTCTTTTCTTATAACTCGAGTATTATATAACCGATCGAGCTGAGATTGATTGACTGTTTAGGTAGATCTAAAAACTTATTGCTTAACTTATCTTAGCTTGTTAAAGAAAGCTAGTTAGTTGCTAGCTAATAGTGAGTGGAACATACAAATTCATTCACTTCGTATAGGGTATGAAACGAATCAATGGCTGAATAAACAGTGAAATAATTTAATTTATGAACGACATTCAATTTAATTTGACTGTTATGTCTGTTGCCTGAGAGCGAAGCTCACACGTGATCCAAATGCTGGATGGCCTGAGCTCGGGGACTGGCCCAGCTCTGAGTCAGGCTCAAAGTGGGCCGCCTGCACGAATGCCTATAAATACGAATATCTACATACATATATACATATGTATATGTATGTATGTATAGAAATATGTCTTATGGTCATGTTGGCGATCATTTTGCGACAATTGATGCAAAGTTTATTGAATTCCGTTGAGTTGTCTGCGAAAATTTCCTTAATACGCCATTAAAAATGCGCAACGTGTTTGCCGGACGAACCCGATTGACTGACAGCTGTACACGTATACAAATACACACAGAAATATATACATACACATATGTGTATGTATGCATGTACATTTATATCTAGAGGAATTGAAAACCTGGCAACATCGACTGAAATATATTTATATATATATATATATATTGAATTGAAATTTATATCGATGGCCGAAATTGGCGCACGTCGTCGAACGTAGCACTTCAAAGTAGCGCCCAGACCCACACGGCGGCGCCTAAATTAATATTCAAATGTTAATGTTAGCCCAGTCATGTTATTGGCCATAAGAGTGACTTAACAGATCTACATTACGACTGTTCAATTGTGCCATAAATATAGATATTCGAGCATTAGCTATAGCAAATCGACATTTGCTGTTATCGTGTGTTACTTGCTATGTTAAGCAGCTGTTGCGAGATTTGTGAATACGGGCTCATTAAACGTCAACTAAATCACGGCCAGTCAAATGAGACACTTATCTATCGGTTTTATTTCAATTCATACTTATGTGAAGCAGCTGCTAAGCATTTAGGATTCGTGTTAACATAACTAATCGTTTTTAAGCACCTGTTATTGTCATAAGAGTGCCCACTCTTAGCGACTATTCAGTTAATCAACAGCCTTAAGCTATGCTAAGCAGCTGTTAAAGTAGAACAAATGTAATACTTCTCAGAATCAAACTTGTACTTGTTACTATGTTATATTTATGTATATATGTTAATTGTACACTGTTAAGCTTGTTATGTTATAGCGCTGTTAGTGGTTAGTACACTGTTAACCGACTGTTAACTGTTAAGCTGAAAAGAACCAACAATTAAAACTCAATTGTGATTTGTTGAAAAAAAACTTAATTTTTTTATTGACTAAACTCACAAGAAAAGCGAAAAACACAAATAAATAATTTAAAAAACAAAAAAAAAATGTTTATATATAATTTTATAAATATATATAGGTTTATATATATATATTTCTGGTGTTTTCAACTCTTGTTTACTAAATTGTCTCTTAGCTTAGACTAATTTCCTTTAGCTAATTTTAATTGCCGCCTGGCAAAATGTTTATGCAGAAAAAAAAGAACTATAGACTATATATATATACATATATAGTATATATAGTTGATATAAGTACTTAGGTTTGTGCGTATTTCTTGCTGTTATTATTTGTATTATATAGTATGAACTATGTAGGTATACATACCTATATATATAGGCTTGTGTATATCAATTAAATATAGGAAACTCTTTAAGCGGCGTATACTTTTCGAAAGCACCTAAGAACTAAACAACTTAGTATTCTATGAAAATATCAAATAGTATTTGGGTTAAAATTTTATCGAATTATGAGCGTTAGCCCCATCTAAGCCCTAGCCCCCGTTTAACTACCAACTAATTGTGTGTGCTTTGGGCCACCATGCGATGCGCCTTTTGTTTATTATTTTTTAGCTCATTTCCCAACAAAAAACGAAAAAATAAAATACAAATAATGATTATAGAAAACAAAACTGAGCATTGTGAAAGAGAGCCAAAACTGAAGAAATCAAAAATCGAAGATCGAAAATCGAAAATCAAAAAATTTCACGAAAGAGGGAAATTTCAATGTTCAGATCATCTCACAAAGATCTTGGCATCCCTACAACTCCTCCAGGCAGCGCACATTGGTGAGCATGATGCGGGTCAGGCGCCAGACCTGCTTCGCAGCATTCTCGAGGGCTCCCGGCGACTTGCCCTTGAAGAGATCCATGTTGGGCAGGAAATAGTGGGGACAGCGACGGCACTGCAGGCAGGATATCAGCTGCAGGAATATCCCGTTGATTCGATCGGCGATGCAGTTCTCCTCCCACTCCATTTCCCTCGGATGCTTCTCGCATTCGTAGAGCAGCAACGTTTTCAGATGATACGACGTTACGGGATTGCCCGGCAGATCCAGATGGCGATCACGTAAAGTCTTCAATATGCTAAGGCAGCGACGGCGACTGGCACCTGAAACGTAGAGAAATATCATTTAAATAAATACAATTCAAATTTAATGAAGATCTATAAATTATCTTAAATAATCTATCGAGCTATCGATAGAGATGGAGAGAGAGAGAGAGAGAGGGAAACAGAAAGATCTCAATCTATCTAGCATATATCAAAAATCTAAATTTTCATTAACTCAAATTTGCTTTGCCTTTCATGCTAAACATGCGGTTTAACTGCGTGTCAAATTCCGTTATGAGTTTATAGCATCACTTAAATAGTCAAAATATGTATATACTTTTATATTATTTGCCTTCCACCTTAACATGCACATTAACTGCCTGTTAAATGGCGTTGACCGTACTTAGTCAACTTTTTGACAGCGTTGCCACATAGTCACCATATATAATATTTTAATTTTAACCGTTATACACTTTATATATCTATTTTACTTTACAAACTACATTTATTCTACTTTTCCTACTTAACATGCACTTTAACTGTCTGTTAAATGACGTTGTTCGGTCCCAGCCAACTTGTTGACAGCGTTGCCACATAGTCACCATATATATATACATCAATAATTAGAACTACACTTTATATATATATTCTACACAATATAATACATTTCTTCCACCTTTCATATTTATCATGCACTTTATCTGCCTGTCAAATGCTGTTTTATGGCTGCATCCAATTTTGTCACATAAAATGTAACAAGCAGTCACGTTTTTTGACATTTAGATACAAATGAGCGTTGCCACCCAGCCATAAATTGTGAATGGCAACTCACAGTAAGTTTGAATTGATAATCGAAATGGTTTTCTATAAATATTGTTTGTACAATTTCATAATACCCCAAGTGTAGATATTGTTTGTCATTGATTATTTCGACCATGCTTATGCCCAATTAGTCATTTGAATGGCACTCAAGTGTCCAAAAAGTGTGAAATGTAGGAAAACATTTTAAGAAATTTGATAACTATGCTGACTAATCGGTTTCGTTCAAATGTTGTCTTTAATTTGCTGATAATTGACACTACTTATATCGTAAGAAAGGCCCCCAAAAACAATCAGTTCGCTAGCCAGGTCCCGGCACAGGTCTGTGGATATTTTGTGAATCGATTTTGATTGATCAACCCACATAACGGTCGGGACGTCGAACAGCACATAAATCATAGACTTCGAGTGTCAAAATTACTAATCTCAAACGGTGTCCGATAATCGTATATTGGGTACATTGATATGATGTCTACATATGGGCTCTACACAGTAGCTGAGACTCACCCTAGTATGTTTGTTCCATAGCTGGGAATACTTGAAATTTTATAATAGAGTTTCGTTCAAAGTACATGAAAAATACGTTTATGGCCAATTGGAAATAATTCTGGACTATTCGAGAGGGCAAATACTAATGAAAAGACAGTAAACATTCGATTGGAATAATCGATATACGATTTAGTGAATTAACAATTCACAGTCGATTTGTTTTCTAAAGATTGGTTGACAAAAAAATTAAGTTTATTTAGCACAGAAAATTACCTAACAACGTACAATTATCGATAACGGTAATAATTCATAGAATCCATGATTACGTTTCAAATGAGTACTGAAAGTTATATATTCGGAATTAATACAGAACAAGTTTAGAAAGAATCACAAATTGGCATAATCAATGGACGATAACGATAAAAGTTTACATAGAGTTGATATCGGAAACAATCGACAATAGTTCACATGATTTTTTTATTATTATTCTTTGCTACATACAAAAAATAGAAGCGAAATTTTTTTAATATGAAAAATTAAACGGATAAAAGAAGTTTTGTTACAATCGATAACCGATAACAATTTATTAATGAGTAAAATTTTAATCTTAAGAGATTTCAAAACAAGCTCAGAAAATGTATGCTAGAATGTGACTTAATGAAACAGATAAATAGCATACGCACTACTCGATAACCGATAAACAACTGAAAATATAATATTCAAAATTGAAAAAAAGAGAGCACAATGAAAATAAAATATTTAAAAATTAAATGCAAGATCATATATGTTCATATACATCTATTAGATTAAAGAGAACTGGTACTCGATAACGATATACAACTGCATACTAATAGATCAGAGCTTCATTAATAAACTATAGAAACGCAGAATGATCAAAACATGAATAAAACAAAGACGCATCGAATGTGACAATGGAGATCTGATAAGTGTGACAGCAAGCGTAATCGATAGACGATAGGCGATAACGATATTGTAATGGATACAGTCACATTGACAGTTAGTCGAGGGGCACGATCGCAGCTGAAGAAAGAAACAAGTAATTATTATGCGACAGCCAGCATTAAATTAAATGTCAAGACGCTCGACTAGCATCCAAGAGACAAGATTCCAAGATTCCAAGATGCGAAGTCTCGAAGATCGAAGATCGAGACTGAGATCGTTGAGAGGGCGCATAAAATCAAATGTGAGGGCTTGAGATTTGATTTCGATTTGGGTCTTTGGCTAAGTTTTTTTTTTATCTTCTTTCATATTTTATTTTGCTTCTTTTTGTCTTTGCTTTGTCGTCTCTGGTGGCTTTAAAGGTTTTTTTTTTTTGTTTTAGTTTTTTATTTGTATTTGATTTTTGTTTGGCTGGCTTCTTGAGGCCGGGCCAGCTCGCCGTTGTTTTTATTTATTTGTTGACTTTATCTAATCGCCGAGATTTAAAATATTTATAAAATCGTTTAGAAATTTATTTATGGCTCGGTCACTGTTGGCATTTGTTGATATCGAGCCGAAAACCCGTTTCTCCGCCGCCTCATAGCGATGGTTAGCGTCTGCTGGAGACTTCAGTCCAACTTCGTTTATCTGAGTCAGATCAGCGTGGATTTGTGCGCGTGGAGACATCAGCCAGAAAGGCGGCCAAAGGTGGCTTATCCAATAAATAGTGTTCGGCCTAGTCCACACACATACATACACACAGATTTATGATCGCTGCCCATCATGGAGGCCATATCTCATTGCTTATCGCGCTTCGATAAACGGATGCGTTTTGCTCCGCCAGACGATCGATTGCCTAAATGTTTCTCCCTCTCTCTCTCTCTCTCTCTCTCTCTCTCTCTTCTCAGTCTAACTTAATGGAAATTGATTGACTAATAAGATAAACAGAATAGAAATACAAACTGATCGTCAGATATATGTATATTACAAACTAGTCAGCATTTTTTATTGCTCAACAAGATGCTCCATAGATACTTCGATTCGCATAAAATCAGAATGTGAAGTCTGCTTTGATCGTGTCTTATGATGATCAATAGTCTCGTGTTTAGCTAAATCTTTTTAATTGCTGGCGATGATTAGATTAGGCGAGTGTTAAATGATCTGTAGCCAGTGAAACATCTGTAAAAACTTTAATTACCTACTTTTATGATCAATTAAGTTACTAACTGATCTTTAAAAGCAACAACTTTACTATGATCAGAGCTGATGTTCACAGTCTTAAATCTGATCATCTTGGGCTTTTGTCAAAGAGAGCCGTTACACTACAGATCAGTGCGATCGTTCGAGGATCAGCTACAGCTAAAAAAAAAACGCTTGAACTCATCTATCCGCTCTGTTCAACGGAGCTTGGCGATCGGAGCTAATCGAATGCATTTTGATGAGAGTCCAGCTTATCGAATAGATCTTGTCGCCAGCCGTAGCAGCACACACACACACACACGCTCATTCACTCACATACACCTGTATATATATATCTTGATAGCTGATTTGATTTACAAGCAATTATATGAAAGCTACAGTCGCTGATTTGTTCAAAATAAATCAATTAAATTTAAGTGTGTCGCTGATTGTAAACACTTTGACGGGGAGCTAGCTGCTGTCGAGGATCAGTGGGGGGTGGTAAAAGAGAGTGAGAGAGAGAGAGAGAGCAAGAGAGAGAGAGGTAGCCAAGCACTTGCTCGATTTGCTTCATTTGAAATTTACTATCGGCTTTCATTTATTAATAGTATTTTTTGGTTTAACTCGGTTTGTTTGTTTATTTATTTGGCTTTATGAGAAGTCAGAAGCAAAAGTTCCGATTATACGTACTTTGACATTGACATAAGTTAAAGTCATATTTATTTACAAACATACTAGTAAAAAAAAAGAAGAAGAGGAAGATTTGATTGGGAGTTGTATTTTCAATATCGAATTCAATTTATTTGTATGAAATACAATCGAAAGATGAAACTTTAAATGACTTTCTGAAGCCGAAAACTAATTAAATTGGAGTTTTAATAAAATTTGGTTTCTTCATTAGCAACACGAAGCTCAAAGGCAACAAATTTCTGGCATTGAACCACTAAAGGTACCAATGTAAAATTGGGTGTTAGAAGTTAGGATAGATTTAAACTCTTAATACGTCTGATATACATATTCTATTTAGCTACATACAGCTCTATAACAATGTTATCTAAAAGATCTCTAAATAGTTTTCGAAATATATCATTAGCTTTTTAGTTATATAGCCGATCAACGTAAGTGAACTATGCATTAAGTCTCTCAACACAATGTATTACACTATGAGTGATGTAATAAGGTTCGATATACATTTACTAATCTTTAATGATTTTATTTATCAGATCTCTAAGCACTTCTAGTAATATAACATTTTACTTTACATATATATCAGATCTAACTAGATATATAGTATAGTTTATATGATATGATCTCTGAACATATATCTCTCTATAATCATATATGTATTTTATAATAAGGTATACATACTATAAGCATTTGCTAATCGGAATTCATATACACATGTCGAAAACAATGTTATCTATACAATCTTTTAAAGCTTTCAAAAAAACATAATACTTGTTCTGATATATGAGATTACCTTAGGCATTGCTGATATCTGAATACATTCCCATATTTAGTACATACATGGTACTATTCTAAGTTATATACTTACATGACCTAATTCCAAAAAGACTTTAATATGCCCATATACTATATATATTATATATATATTATATATACATTATATATTTGTATATCTCAATGTGTACCTTTTCATTCATTTTCAAGTATCCATTTCAATAAATGGAATAATAATAAATAAATAGAATAAAAATGAAATACTGTATACTACATTTAAGATTACAAAGTATTTCATTTATTGTAATGGAGGTGCCTCGAAAATGAATGGAAAAATATTATGATATATAATAATATATATTATATATAAATATAAATAACTATTATTTATTGTATACCCATTAACTATTCCAAATTTTATGCGAAACACCTTCAATGCATAGTTGACCTATTGCCGACGGCAATTTGATATGGTCCGGAAATGATTCGAGGCTCAGCACTCACCTTGCAGTAGACGATTCTCGGCGTCCGTAAAGCTGAGCACCCAGGCATCGCCCTCCATGGCGGAGTTCTTGCCCTGGAGTGCGATGCACTCCTTGGAAAGCATATCGAAGCCCTCAGTCTTAACCTCTGCAACAATGTTGGGATGCGGCCAGGGTATGCCGGGCAGCGGCCAGTGCGACGCCGATCGCGGCCAGAGGCCGGCGCACTTGAAGGCGGGCGTTATTTGGACAATGATCCGCTCCCTGATCCGCAGCTTCACCTCCGTGGTGTCGGCGATCATTTTGACAATGTCGCGATAGGCGCACTTGTCGCACGCCTGCGCCACCAGCGTCTGGAATCTGGAGCGTATCTTGCGCGCCGACAGATAGCCGGAGGCTGTGATGAACTCCACCCACAGCGACATCGAGCGCTTGCGTCCGTCGCTCAGCTTCAGCACCGCACAGCCGGGCAGAGTGCCGTCGTCCACAAAGTTGAGGACGCCCATCTGGTTGAGGTAGATGATGATTTCGAACTCTGTGGGTGAGATCACTTCCAGGCCCTCGAAGCGGCCGTTGTAGTCGTTCAGCGATGAGATGAAGCGCGGCTCCTGCACCTCCACCTCCTTGAGCACGTCCTGGACGATGCGACAGACCTCCTGGATCTGTTTGTGTATCTGCGCCTTGCGCACCTGCACCCGATCCGCGCAATATTTGTTCATTTGATAAACCATCTTGGACTGTGCCGCGATCATGTCCGACGGCACCAGCATTATTGACCCGGGCGACGACGTCGTGATGCTTACTCTTAACTCTTTCTAAATATATAGAGACGAGTATATATCCACATACATATATGTATATATATCTGATCTATATAAGTATTTGTATTAGGAACTATTGTTTAGAGATACCGTAGCTTGTTTGAGAACAGTTTTAGCATTGTTTTCATTTCATTTGTTTTGTAAATTCACTTATCGCTTATCTGATTCGTTTGATTCTCTTAGGCACAGCACACAAAAAAATTGATAACAAAATGCAATTGTTTGGATTTGTGGAACGTTGCGAACGCTGGCGGCGGCGTTTCGTTACTGTCGCGTATTCACCACAATTCAAGTCACTATTTTGCATTGAGTTTCGCACGCGTCGCTATCGCAGTCGCAGTCGCAGTCGCAGTCACGGTTGCAGTCACAGTCGCTGTCACAGTCACAGTCGCAGTCAACTCGTGTCGCGTGTACTCGCGCCATCAACTCCAAGACATTGACTGATTTCGTATGGCGTGTACGCCGCAAGAAAAGTATCTTTGGCAGCCACAGTCGCAGTCGCGGTCGCGGCCGCAGTCGCCGTCGCAGCGCAGCCCAGTCTCCATCTCATCGAACTCCCCAATGAGTAGAGCAGCACTGGCAGCAGCAGCGGGTGCGAGTGCGAGCGAAACAGCGCTAGCCATGGCATAGCCCGTTTGGCTTTTGCCTTGCACACTCCATCTCGCTCTAGCGCGCTCTCTCACTCTCTAACCACACCTGAAGCAGTGAGAGCGTGTGTAATGGCTGAGCAGCAGCTCTGTCGGCGCAAGCCACTGTGTGTGTGTGTGTGTGTGTGTGTGTGTGTGTGTGTACGTTCGCCTTTGTGCTGGTTGCTTGTGTGTTTGTTTAATGCTCTTTTGATTATTTGTTTGTTTAATAAAGCGCTATAATGGCGACCACACTGCATTGGGAGAGCGAGAGCGAGCTGTCGAGAGAGCGCCTGGCTATTTGCTTTAGCTTATGCTTGTACAATTTTACTTTCACTCTTTGCAGCCACAATCACCCCGTAAATGCATTCCCTTCTATAGCCCATCGTTTTCATTTGCTTCTGTTGCGGCTGCCGCCGTCGCTGTCGCTTAGCTCCGCCTCTTTTTTCGCTCACACAAGCACACAGAGAGTGACAGAGCGAGAGAGCAAGCGCAAGTGAGAGGCAGCCGGCATATGCGGCGCTCACACAGATAAGCACCAATACACAGAGCCAACGTTGTTGTTATTGTCCTCACTTGGGGTTGGCCTGTGGGTGTAGTTTTTTTTCGCTGTCCCTCTCTTTTTCTTTCGTTTTTTTTTTTCTTTATTCTTTGTGGGCTGCGCGCATTGCAGGCATTGTAAGTAGTTGTTGACTGCTATTCGCATTACAGTTAAATAAATAACATAAACAGCGGTCCAACAGTGGCCATTAACATGCGTGATTTATGTTAAGATGTCTGCGCGCGAATCTCGCAGCGTAAATACAAAAGCAATTCTGACTCAGTGGACGTATCAAATGAGCTGCAACTGTAATTATGCTAGTTACACTCTAAAGCTAAAGAACAAATCTTCAGAAACTAATTGCGTTGTTATTTATAGCTTGTTATTGCCACAAAATGTGCTTAGAAAGTAAACAAGTAACGAGGAAGTTATTTTAGTTAAGTTGTCATAGATTTTGTTGTTTGATATTCTCATATTTATCGTTATATACTATGTATGATAATTATTTAATAATGCATATTTTAATGTAATGAACATTGCTTACATAGAATGAGTGATTTAACATTTTTTATGACATTTTTCCTTTGATTCTACGTATATATAAATTTATCATAATTATTTGATAATATAGGTTTTTAATAAATAAACATTGCCTATATAGGAAAACTTTTTATAATATATGTATTCCTTTATCTTTTGATCTGTTATATAAATATGTATACATATAAACACAAATATATTATAGTATTATACAAATTTTTGTTCAGTTTATTATCTATATATCTTAAAAGCTAAAAAAGATCTTTAAATCTAAAAATAAAAATTTTATAGTACATATGAATCTTATACTGTGTGTTTACTGTAATTGTATATAGGTATTCCACCTAAGGGTGCTTCTTACTTGGTTGATTTATACACTCTGGGCTTAGAAATCAACCCTTATTTGTGTATAAAGGAACTTTCATGCAAAAAATAGATTTGATACATAAAAAAATGTAATTTTATTTATATTCCAACAATTTGATTTTAAACTAACTTTAACAAAGACGTTTTATAAAAAAAAATAATGTTGTACATACCAAATTTATTTTATACTTAGAAAACTACAGCTTTATGTTAAACATGCTTTAACAGAGGGGGCTAACATGCATGTTAAAATAATATAAGCACATTCTAAACAATCTTAACACAACAACTAAACAACTAAAATTTAATTCAGTAAAAAATACATCAATATTTATTCAATAAAAATAAGCTAACCACAATTACAGTAGCTACTGCCTATAGATTCCCTAGAACTGCATAATATCCTTAATAGTTGATTAGAAATTTACTCAAAATCGATGCCGCCTGCCATGTTGCAAAGTCGAGATATCCTTGCTCAAGTTTCATATAACTTCTTTATATATAACATTTCTTTTCTTTTTTTTCGTATGCCCATTAATGCACATCTAATGTGATTAATGGACGCTTAACACGAGCTGTCAGCCAGCGAGTGGGCGTAGAGAGAGAGAGAGAGAGAGAGAGAGAGATAGATAGTGATAGTGAGAGTGAGAGGAGGATAAGTAGAGGGGCTGGCTAGCTGGTGTCATATCTAGCTTTTAATGTGCAGAGTCTGGCAACATTAAGTTCCACTTTAAGAGAGTGGCAAACAAATTATTATGTATAATTCAGTTAAGAACTGTGTGCCGGAACCTGCATTAAGATAAAGCTAATTAACACCTCAGCGGACCCGACTCGATGCCAGAGCACCCTAAGTTGGCTCTAGAATACGCTTGCCACATGCGTCTATCATTTTTCTTTGCCCTGACGATAAGAGGCGACTTGGCATATGGAGCTGGCGACGGACAAGGAGACGGAACAGGAGACGGAGCTGGAGACGGTGCTGTAGCTGGAGAATGGAAATGAGCCGTTGGCCGATAATGCTGGGAATCGCTTTAATGGCCGCGTAAATGTGGAAAATTATCAAAGGGACACGAACTTAATTGCGTCCATTATCGGCCTTTATGGCATATAAATTGGAAATGAATTATGCAGCCAGACACAAAAGATCTTCATTAGGCCAGGTCGGCAAGTGGCCAAGTGGCCAGCGACTTTAGCTTCTGCTCTTTGCTTTTGTCGCTCTTTGTCAAGGTCGTCGCGCTCACAAAACTCTATCGGATAAGATAAAGCAGCCATTGATGCTGTGCGATTTATGCGAGTCACGCAGCTCTCTCGATCGCATCAATGACCGGATCATTGGCCGTTAAGTGGAGGCTGCACGGTAGTCGTTGCGTTTAATTAAATTGTGTATGTTGTGCCACAGTGTGTGTGTGTGTGTGTGTTGTGTTTGTTACTCCTGGCTGATGGGACGACTTCATTCGCGGCGGCTGCTACTTATCAGCAGCAGAAGATCTGCAATGATGAGCTCCTGCTGCTGCTCCTGCTGCTGCTCCTGCTCCTGCTGCTGCTGCTGCTCCTGCGCCTTGGCACATACGCTTTATGGTTCTGGCCAGGCCAAAATGAGCAAATGGCGGAAAATTAAGCAAGCGACAAAGAGGGAGTGAGACACACACTCAGTGAGAGACAGAGACACACTGACAGAGAGAGATTGCAATCGCAACAGCAGCAGCAGCAGCAGCTGCAACATGGCCACAACAACAAGATGCTGTCGGTGCTGCTGCTACTCCTGCTACTCCTGCTGCTCCTGCGGCTCCTGCTGCTCCCCTTTAGCAACTAACTTCAGCTCTTGTGATGCTCGTTCACAAACTGAATAAAAAGGGGTATACTGGTTTTATGCGCTTTCAATTTGAGCTTATATAGAAACATTCTAAATCAAGAAAACATTCTCAGAGTTTGACATTAGCTTTAACGTCAACTTCTGCTGCCAATCAACCAAAGCGAGTATCTTGGGCACTAGCTCTCCTCTACTAGCCACTCTGGGTCTCCTCTATAGATAGCTGAGTGAACTCTATGTGAGCAGGCATTACGCAGTCGTTGACATCCGTTTACTACGTACTCTACTCTCTTTTTCGTCTTCCTCATTGGGGCTTCTTTGTGTTGACACTTGCAACGTGAACATGTTCATTTGTGTCTTAGCTGAAGGAATTATTTGTGCTGTGGCAGCTAGCAACAAGAGCAGCATCAGAATAATCGCAGCTCCTTTAAGTTCTTCTGATAACTTATTCGACTTTTAGAGATCTCCAAATCCAGAGGAGAAGGCGAAAAGAGACTGAATAAAAATTGGCCTAGCCAAAAATCCCGAATAGAAAATATGAATAAAATCAATGATAAAACTTAGACACAAGTGAAATTGCTCTAGTGGGGAGTAGCCGACTAGCAGATGCCTAGAGATCTCATGCCTCTTCTTCCACTGCCCTATGGGAAATACAACTGATTTCCAGCATTAGAGCAGAGCTAATGGGAGGGGTAACCTTCATAGCAGGAGTACTCATAATTTTTCTCTATCTAAATAAAATCTGAATAACAAATTTACTGAATTGTACCTTAATAAATATATGAGCTGAGCTCAAATAACTGAAGTTTGGATATTAATTCTCTTCGATTTCATTGAAAAAGATAAAATGTATCGATTATTTGACGGAAACTTAATATGCGCGTGCTATTGATGGGTCTGCGTGTAAAAGTGTCAAGTCTCCAGCTTTCATACCATACGAGATCGAAACAGATAGGCAGACTCATGGAGGGACTGAAGGCGGATAGACGGACGGACAGATGGACGGACAGACGAACACACAGACTGACGGACAGATCAACGGACAGACGGATGAAGGACGGTTGGGCAGACGGACAGACTGTCGGATGGACAGACTGACTGACTGACAGGCGGACGGACAGACTGACGGAGGGACAGACTGTCTGAACGACAGACTAACTAACGGACGGATAGACTGCAGGTGGACGGACCAACGGATAAACGAACTGACGGATAGTCAGGCGAACAGACTGGAAGAACACACTGACGGACGGACTGACGGACGGACGGACAGATTGCAGTTGGAGAAATTGCCGGATAGACTGCAGGTGGACGAACCAACGGATAGGCGGAAGAACGCACTGACGGATAGGCAGACGGGCTGGCAGACAGTTGGAAGCACAGACAGACAGGCTTTCTATCTAAACAGAAGGTTAACTAAAGCTGAGCTGTAAGTCTTGCCAATCTTAGCTCTAAAAAAGCTAAATATAGTTTATTCGAATTGGACACTGCACCAAGAGACTCGAAGGACATAGTCAACATTAAAACAACATTGGTAAATTAAAGACAAGTGAAGGTCACTCCAATAACCTTTGCTACCACTCTCCCTTCCTCGCTCTCTCTCTCTTTCTCTATCTATCTATATCCTATCTATAGCCTTTATAGCTATCTATACCCCTTCTATCTATCTATATCCTATCTATAGCCTATAAAGCCTATATAGCTATCTATATCCTTTCTATTTGTATCATAAGACCTGCTTTCTGATCTCACAGATTTCCTAATAAAATTGTGACTGCTTTTTACGCTTATTGTCTCCGTCCGCCCTTTTAGCAGCTGAGGCGGGCAGGGCACTCAAAAAGCAACAAATTCAATGGAATCGCATGCTGCAAATGGAAAGAGGTAGAAGAAGAAGAAGAAGCAGAAGAGGTAGAAGATGTAGAATGAACTTAAACAGAAGCGAGCCTTAATTAGGGCAACGCTCGAGATGCCACCTAAAATCCGACTTATTGACAATATCGCATCGACTGAAGTTGGTACTTTCAATGTCAGTAGATAGCGGAACCCATTTCAAAGTCCTACTCTCACACACACACACACACACACACACACACACACACACACAGACACACAGACGTACACTCGTACGATCATCGATCATTTTCCAATTGAGCTGGCCGAGCTCTGATAATCTGCCGAGCTGCCAGCACGCATTGCATTTCATTGTGCAGTCGAGTTTGTCATTCGATATGATGGCAACGCTGACAGCAGCAGCCCAACAGATGAAGATCAAGATTGGGAATGAGATGAGATGGGCAGGGGAGGGGTGGAGAGAGTAGGAGAGGGAGGGAGTCTAGGAGAGGAGGAGCACCGAAGCGACACGAGCTGAGCAAGCTGGCGCTTTGGCCAAACAGCTGGCGACATTTGACCTGAACGCTGCTCGCTGTTGCTCGCTTGACTGTGGCATGTGCAAAGGTCAGCCGGTTGCAGAGGCTGAGCGACAGGCAGTCGAGGGCATTGGCATTAGCATTTACCTGTGTCTGCCCTGTCTGCCCTGTCTGCACTGTCTGCTGGCCAAGTGGCGCCTGCATCCCGTCGCGCGTTGTCTGCATATGCGGAATATGCGTGAGCGTGGGGCATGCAACAACAGCAACAGCAACAACAGCAACAACAACAGCAACAGCAACAGCAACAACAGCAACAAAAACAACGGCAACAACAACGGCAACAAGAGTCGCAGCATCTTTTTGGACATGTTCAGACATTCAAATCAGTGCCAGGTTTCAGCTGAGAATTATCCACAGTTGTGGAGCTCCCCATCCCACCAACTGTGGGGCACACACACACACACACACACACACACACACACACACACACGTGCAGCGACATGCGGTTAAATATGCTTAAGTTTTTCCGCGGACAACTTGAAATTAAGTAGATGCCACAGCAAGCAGTTGCAACAGTTGCCGTGGCTGTTGCTGTTGTTGTTGCTGCTGTTGTTGTTGCTGTTGGCCTGCCTCCAGTTGGGGCACCCATGCAGTTACCTTAATTTATATATTGTTTGGCTCTGTGCAAATATCAACGCGCCTCATTCTCTGCCACATCGCATCGTTCGCCTCGTTCCTGTTTTGCTGCTTGGCATGTAGTTAATGCAGCTCCTTAGCCATTATCCATTCATTATGACCATTAGGCTTTGTATCACTGCGTCTCTCTCTCTCTCTCTCACTCACTCCCTCTCTCTCTCTCTCTCTCTCTCTCTTTGATTAATTCGCCTTTAGACCACATGACATCAATTGAAACCACTTGGCATTCTTTAGCGTGTCATCGGCCAGAATCTGCTTAACTACAATTAGCCGTCATTGCGCGGCATCAAAATTAATCGAAATATCGAAAAATTAATCGAAATAGAAAATTCTCTTAATTTAATAATATACCGAACTGAAAAAATAGATATAATTTCAAGTTAATTTTTAGCTATATAACTTTATATTTATAGTTTTGTATTGTTGAAATCAAATAGGAAATCATATGGCCTACTTTCACAGTTTAATATTATCGATAACTAGTAGAGTTATGTATGTTGTTATATATGTAATTTCAAGATCATTTTTAATTATATAATATTATGTGCTATAGTTTTATAATGTTAAAAAAAGCAGGAAATCATATGGCTCACTTTCACAGTTAAATGTTATCGATAACAAATAGAATTATATTATGTAGCTGTATATGTATGTAATTCCAAGCTAATTTTTAGGTTATAAGTTTATGTTCAAGGATTTAAATTGTTGAAACTAAATAAGGAATCATATGGCCTATTTTCGACGTTAAATGTTATCGATAACTAGTAGAGTTGTAATATGTTGTTATATATGTAATTTCAAGTTAATTTTTAGCTATATAAGATTATGTCCTATAGTTTTATATTTTTCAAATACAGTAGGAGTTCAAATGGCCCACTTTCACAGTTAAATATTATCGATATTATGTATTATTATTATCGATATTATTATATATGTAATTTCAAGCTAATTTTTAGCTATATAATTTCATGTCGACAGTCTTATATTGTTGAAATCAAATAGTAAGTCTATGACCTACTTTCGCCGTTAAATGTTATCGATAAATAATCGAATTGTTCATATAGAGCTGTCGGAAATAGTATCACTCGTGCTGGGCAGTTCTTGAGAGACCAAATTTGAAAGGAATCTATTTAAGATTTGAATCAGTGCCTCTTAAAATTTTTAACTTAACAATAACAAAGCAAGGGTGATACTATTTTTGATAGTAAAAAAAGCTCTTGCCTGAATCGTCATATATTGCATAAGAGCTGCAGTTGCTGCTGGTCTTTTATACAGTTCACAGGTATTTAGAGGTTTTATAAAACTAATTAGCAGCTTAAGTTGCAAGTTGACTCTACCAAAATAGTATGCGAAGCTGCCCAAAGGAAGCTAACTCGTCTTTCTCCCTCTCTCTCTCTCTCTCTCTCTCTCTCTCTCTCTCTCTCTTTCTGTGGTAAAGTCACTGGTTTATCTCATCCTGTATTTAAATTATGGCAGAGAAATCGACGACAGCCTCCGCAAAGCTGTGGCTTATTAATGCAATGCCTCTACCTCGACCGTCCCCACTCCGCTCTACCCTCAATCTCCATTCCATTTTGAATGAATCGTGTGATAATTTAGGCCGAGGATCGTGCGACATGGCATGGATGAGCCATTAGCCATTAGCTGCTTGTTAAGGCGCCACAACAGAACAGAGAAAGAGAGAGACAACGAGAGATAGAGAGAGAGAGAGAGAGAGAGACAAAGAGTGAGAGACATTGTCATTAAGCTGGAAGCTGGCCGTAAACATGAATATGCTATTATGGCCAGCTCTTGAAGCACTTTGGGCGTTATCCTCGCTGATTAAAAGGAGCTCCAAGTATTTGTTTATTCAATTAAAAGTCGTCGTCTGCTCCACTCCTCTCGAATATCCATCAAAATAAGCTGCCGAACAGACTGACAGAGAGAGACAGTGAGAGAGCGAGTGTGAGAGAGAGGAATGCCAAGCCATAATCTCAATGCCAGATCTGAGATTTCCCAGCATAAGCCCAACGAATTTATGACTATAAAAACATGTCTCCGCTCGTATTCTAAAAGTGTTTATTTTGATGGCCACCGCAGTCGGGGCGCTAATTAGGACGTGCTGCAAGAGCCCAGACACCACTCGACTCCACTCGACTCCAATCTCTAAGTCCACATCCAACTCCAGCTCCAGCTCCAAGTCGAAGTCGCGTCGCATCATTAAAATCAAAATCAAAATCAAAATCAAAATCATGCAAACGTTTAACAGCGCTACAAAACTTGTCGCAGATCTCCATCGGCGATTAAGCTGCAGCAGCAGCAGCAGCAGCAGAGGCGATGGGCGGCAGCGGGGGCGGGGCTCAGGGCATGGTTGGGGGCCGGGGCGCTCTATTGGGTCGTAAAAACGCGCCGTTACAAGCAGTTGGCACTTGGCAGTTGGCAGTTGGCCCATAAACTTTATAAACTGATTGCCCAGTTTCTGCTGCACTGCAATCTTGACTTGCGCTACCCTGTTTTATGCCAGCCAGCAGAGTGGGCATGCTGTGCTAAGAAGAAAACAAATATTCAAATGAATGCATGTATATATGCTGATGTAACTATATAGACTTTAGTTTGCTGTCAAATCTAAAAAGGAAAACACAAATTTGATTAGATTAGAAATCAATAGAAGAAGTCAATAGTTCAGCTGGCTATATGACATATATAGCATATCTGATTCTATTAAGTTTGCTATTTATATATTTCATATCCTCTTTGGTAAAATAATTGCCAAACAACCTAAAGCTTAAACTGAATACTTTACCTTGTCTTGTTTCCCTTTTAGCCTAAAGAAAAACAAATATGGGAGGATTTGCATTCAATATAAGAATAGAATAGTTCAGCTGGCTATATAGAATATATATAGAATATAATATATATATATATATATATATATATATATATATATATATATATATATATATATATATATAAATCTATAATATATAATTCTATAGAATATATAATATATATAATATATAATATATAATTCTATAAATTTGTCTATCCTTAAAATTCGTATTCCACAGAAAATCCTTAGCTACCAAAACTTATAAATATCTTTCAAACCTCTGTTAAAAATAAATTTATAAATAAAAATAAATTATTTAAAGGCTTTGTATAATTGCTAAAAATGTTCAAGGGAAGAAAATCACAAAAAAAAATAAAAATAAAAAATAAATAAATAAAATAATAATAAAAAATATTATGTATTTATATATTTATATATATTATATATTTCACATATATTTTTTTTAAATAAATTCCAAATAATTGAAAGCTTAAACTGAATATTTTGTCGTCTTGCTTCTCTCTTTGCCTAAAGTTTCTTCTTATCTCTGTCTCTCTGCTGCGCTGCCTGCCTCTCGTTGTCTTGTCTCTGTTGCCAGAAATGGCTCACAATTTGTAATTGAATGCATGTAAATTGATTTCGACTGCCAACAGTCGTAATATCAAAGATTTTATGTGCCTACGAGATGTGAGATCTGAGAAACCACGCGAAATGTCAACCGAAAAGACAACAACAACAACAACAACAACAACTGGCTATTGGCAACAACGTGAACTGGGCTAAGACAAACTGTTAAGAGTCGAGGAGTGATGCGTTATGTGCTAAATATTATCGCCAAGTACACTTTAGGCCATTAGCAGGCCATTTAGGCGACGGCTAGTCGGACCTCAACTCCCGACTCCGACTTCAACTCCGAATGAGATAATTTTGTGAGAGCTGCTCAGGCTGCTATCTTGAATTATGTCAGTTTTGTAATTTTATGCGAATCTTGTTAAATGTGCGGAAGATCGTTTTACCATTCGCCCCGCTCCCCTCTACCCTCTCCCCTCCCACCAGCCGTCCTTTGCCCTTGCCTGGAACACGCACGCAACGAAAGACTTAGGCAACGAACTCGCGAGTCGCGACAGACAGCTGCATGCAACGCCGTGTGGCACAAATGGCCATGAAATTGAGCATTGCAGCAACAACAACACAGACTGTCAACTCTTAAACAGAGCAAAGTCTAAATATTGAGCGAACAACCACAAAAATTGTAAATTTTAGTTTATATCTGAAAGGCTCTTGCTGACCAAGCAAGTGTGATACTATTTCCGATAACTCTATTTCAATACTTCCATAAGTTATTGCTGTCATTTTGCTGTTGGAATATTTTATAATGCTTGCCATTTTATTGTGCTTAGGTTCCGGGCAAAGTCACAGACTGCTTTCCAAGTGTCTTGGCTGTTTGCACATTTGCTATAGTCTGTATATAGTCTATAGTCTTTCCTTTGACTTTACCGACCGTTTATGCAGAGAAGGATCGCACCAACTACCCACCTTCCATCGTCCATTGCATGCATTGCAATTGGATCCGAATACAAGGTACCTCATCTAAGGTAGGTACATTATATAATAATAATGATCTGATGAATGATTTTGATAATTATGTGAAATCAGCTTATAAAAAAGCTTTCACAATCTACAATAAAATAAACTGAACATCTTATCTCTAGATGTATATATGTATATATGTTTGTGTCTGTCTGCAATTCAATATTGATATTGAAAAGAAATCAATTCACAAGCACAGCAACTGTGCTTTATCGTTTTTTAATAGGCTTGCAGCGGGTCCCATAAATATGAGTGTAACTGGAAAAATATTTTTACCATATTATTAAGTAGAAAAAGTCTTGATATCAGAAATGTATATATAGGAAAGAAAAATTCTGAAAATGACAGTAAGGCAAGCTATACATAATCTATACAAATTTTTAAAAAATATCAACTGAGACAACTGACTTCTTAGAGAACTTACTATATCTCTATACACTCGCCTATGTGAACTCGGTTGTCTATCCAGCTATGTTCAGCAGATTTGCATACAGCAATAAGAACATATATAGAATTCAAGCAAACAATATATCTTCTCATATTATAGAGCAATTGCGTGTTGAGCCAAATTTCAGAGCATCAAAACTTCGTTTTGATCAGCGTATTCAGAATATTTTTTTTTGTTTGCTCACTTCAGTTTTTGCTTTTGTGTCATTGGCGCCGTCTTCAAAATCGCATAAATTGCGGTTATTAACGCGCGCTTAGGCCACAACTCATGTCAAAATGTATCAATGGGTTCCATATGGGGAATATTTATATTTCTGAGCGGCTTTCTCGGGGCGCGCGCGCTCTCTCTACAGACCGCAGAGGAGAAAAACCAATAAAGGCCCAGCAGCTGCAGGCGCAGAGGCCCGATATCGGGGCCTCATGCATAGGATAAATTATTTCGGGACAAGCAAAATATCACTTCGATTAATTCAAACAAAGGCGAACGCAAAGCTGAAACTTGCAGCTCCAGCTCCAGCTCCAACATCGTTGGACTGGACTCAGCGCCTTGCCGCGCCCAATGCAAATAGAGTTGGCATTATCGAGACGCAGGGGAATTAAAAAAAAAAACAAAAACAACTAAAGTGAGAGAGAGAGAGAGAGAGAGAGAGAGAAAATGCAACACCAGCCTTACGGCCAGAAAAGGATAAGACAGGCAAACAAATAAAAAGAAGAGAGAGACTCGGTTCGTACGACTTGTTTATTTGGTATTGAGCTTAATTTGGACATGATAAGTTGCCTGGACGGCGTTGCCGGCAACGGTCGGCTCTGCCTTTCAAGTCTTTCTCGGTCTTTACAATCCAATTGATGTTTTACTCCACGAACCCGGCTCGAAGTGCCGAGCAAGATGCCACTACGCTGATCATACCGATCGTAATGATCGTAATGATCTCTGCTCCCTACTCGCCACTGAGATCACTTGCTAAGCCGAATACGCCCCTAACTAGCTGTAGTTAGTTTGGATACTAAACAGTTTATATGATCACTGATCGCTGCTGATTAGCATTAGCTTAGCTTAGCTATGATCGCAGTATGTCAAGGTAGAAGTGGAACATAGAGGCACATTGGCTTGATCGTAGTCATCTTAAATTGCCACTGAGATCACTTCTGCAACTGCTGATCGCTGCTGATCGAGAGATGTCAAGCAGAAGAACTAAGAGAAACATTGAGTTAATCACACTGATCTGATGCAAACATGCTTTGCTTCCACTCATTATACTCTCACTTCAGTTAGTAATACATTTATAGAAGTAAAAGCTAAAGTTGTTTTCTTTCATAAAAGATTACAAACAATTTAAAAGAAAGAAAAGAAATTTTAAAATTTAAATACAAATTAAAATGAAACTCAAGTAAGTACAGGCAAATGAGGGTAGTATGAGAAGATGTCAATAATTTACAGACTTTATCGGTCAATATCGATCTCTAGATCCTTTGATTACAATTGAAATTTGAAAAGAACTTTGATAGGCAAAACCTCTCAAATTAGGAGCTCCTGCATGCACATACACTACGAGCATATATATACATCTGTTTAGATATATATACTTTAATATGATGAACGATCGGCAGTTGAGTGCGTGGATCGCATGGAGCGCCTCTTCACAGCAAAAGTGTCTTAAACTGCGTAGCCGAAACACATGAAGAAAAAAAGAATAAAAGAGACACAAACAAAAACAAAAAAAAACAAAAAAAAAACAAAGCAATTTAGAGCAATTTCGATTAAAATCAATATTTACAAGTCACGAGCGCCATGGACGAGGTCTCTTGACAAAGCCTGGGTGGCTCACGCACCTAGGCGATCGACCGGGTCTTACGGGGCGAGCGATGGGTGGGGCGAACGAGGCCAAAATTACGAATTTAAACATGAAAAGTTATAAATAATGTGACGATGACGGAGACGGAGACAACACTCACACACACACACACACACACACACACACACACACAAACACACCTAGTACAGAAACAAGTATAGTGCAACAGTTTGGTGTGAACGCATTGCAGATACTCTGTAATATAAACTATGTTTCATTGTTAGTTAATGAATGAAATCAATTTACATTGATTGCCCATACTCGAAAATATATATAATATATTATTTAGAAAGTATCGATGAATTGAATAATATCCATATTTTTAGATTTTCGTTGTATTTGCCAATATTTTCTTTTCTAGAAGTTTTTATTCCATTCTTGTATCATATATACGGCTCACTATCGATAATTTTCGATTTTCGATAGTCAACTTAATATCGATAATTATCTCATTTCCTGACTTTCTTTTACTTAGCTGTAGAATATTAATTTCAAAAATTATTCGAAATAAATATTATCAAATTCATACTCATACGCTACTATCGTATAACTGTATACTACATATATTATAAGTATAAGTATATTTATAATTTTCGCACATGTTTATAAATAATTACCAGACATTCCATATATATATTCGATCTGATCGATATTATGGCTGTTATCGATAATATACATATCGCTAAAGCTATTAATACTCTACATATTATCAATGTCTTCTAATATTTTCTTTCTCATGTATCTCTTTACTCATGTATCGCGCTAGCAGAACCCAAATGGCTCAGGTTTTTTGTACAGGGTATTTGCGGTACGATCCCAATGCATATGCATCGGAAAGAGAACGAGAGCCTCGCATACTGCTGAGCGCTGACAAGGGCCGAGTTTGTGTTCTGAGTCTTTCGTGCTACGATCTGAAATAAACAAGGCGGTTGCCCCAAGGCGGCTGACGTTCGACGTTCAACATTTGGAAACAGACAGCGGCTCGACGGGCATGGCGGGCAGTTCGGATACAACGTCAGTCGCTGCTTTGTCCTAAAGAGCTGTTGATGCGTTCCGGGGCCAAGCCAAGTCAGCCAAGCAGCCAAGCAGCCAGCCTGCCTGACTGTTGATGTTGGCTGGTTGGCTGGCTGGTTAACTGGGCCTGGTTGGGCCTTGCTTGGTGTCTGGTGTCTGGTGTTGTTGGTTTGCTTTGGTAATCACCTTTTGTTATAAACACTGTAATTAGGGCTTCATTAAAAGGGTGGTCCCCGCTTGTCTTCGCCTGGCATGCCAAGCGGATGGCTGAACGTTGATTGAAAACGTCCCGTTCCGATCTGTCCAGTCCGTCCGCTCTGTATCTGAGTTTTTCGGTATCTGGTCGGGGTAACGTTCATGTAGCGCCGATCAACAAGCGTGCCACGCCCACAGCGCACGCCTCATAAATAATAAGTGAAATGTGCGTGCGGCCAGCCACAATATGTACCCACATCCACATACATATATACCCTGCACAGTGGGGCAATGACTCTCTCGCTCTCTCTCGCGCTCTCTCTCTCTCTCGATGAACCGAGCGCTACTGTTTCTTAGCTTGCAGAGATCACTGTACTTCAGCTGGTTAACGCTTTTTGGAAACTCAATTATTATTCAAGTCTTTGCTGGCTGGTGGTGCGCTTGCTCTGGCACCACTGTGCCATCCGTGGCACTCAGAGCTAAACAAATAGCGAGCCCAACATAATTATAGCATGCACAAAGTGTTTTTTAAGAAAGGGCGGACAGTTGCTGCGCAGTTTATTCACCTGCCGTCCCACCTGGGCCCAGGGACCCACCGCAACGTACAAATTTCACGCCTTGCAGCTATTTGCGGAAAAATATGCATGAGAAATCACGGATTTAACTGTCAGGCTGCGAGATACCCTATATGGATTAATGAGGCTGGGCGGGGAGAGAGAGAGAGAGATAATTATGAAGATAGCAAAATATAGAGATACAGAAAGAGAGAGGAGTCAAAGATAATACAGGGAGAGAGAGAGAGAGAGAGAGAGAGAGAGAGAGAAAGAGAGAGAGAGAGAGAGAAATATAAAGATAGAAAAATAGAGAGATAAATAGAGACAGGAAACAGAGACATATTGGAGTTAAGGACAAGAGAGAGGGAGAGAGAGAGGGACCGATAGAGAGAGAAGTCTATGCATGCAAATTTTTGCTTAGGAATAGAATCTGAGAATGATGAGTCATAATTGTATATCCTAGAAGAATTAGGTAAGTTTGTTTTATTTCTCATAAGTTGAAGGAAGTTGATATGGAATACTATTTGAACTGATGTTATCCTAATCTAATTACATTTTGTTTATTGAGACTAATATCATATGTCTAAGGATATCTGAGGATATCCCTTCATCAAAGAAACTAGATAAGTTTTTGTTGCCACAGACCTCTTTACTTGAAATATTTGAAATTAAATAATATTTGATCGAATGTTATTTGACTCTGTGATTTGGTCTGTGTATCAAGATTATCGTACATCATATATCTATAACTAGGTTTGCTTCCACTTCTTGCCTAATTCCTGTGCTAACCTCTTTACGCACTATACTTACAGGGTATTCGCCAGCCTCACTTGCTGATAAACGCCAAGCGCTTTATCATTTTTCTTTTTTTTTTTTTCAGTCGCCATAATTAAAATGCCATCAGGTAGATTCTGTGACGTCAGAGCAGCTGAGTCAATGTACCTGCAACAGTTGGCTCTTGATCGCTTGATCGCTTGATCGGTTGAGCGGTTGAGCGGTTGAGCGGTTGAGCGGTTGATCGCTTGATCGAGTGCATTCGATAAGGCAACAAATGGAAGAAACAAAAAACTGTCACCGACATTTCTTGTTGTCTCGACTCGAGGCTCTCCGCTCTCGATGGGCATATGATTTATGCACTTGTCGCCGTCGTCGTTTGTGCGGGCCAACCAACTGGACCTTAGATAAATCGAACTGATATCGAGCTCGGAGTCGGAGTCCGAGGTGGAGGAGGAGTTGGAGTTGGAGTTGGAGTTGAACTTGGAGGTGGCCAGGGAAGAAAATTGTGTCTAAAGTATCTTCTGAGAAATTAGCTGTGTGTGTGTGTTTCTTTTCTATTTGAATGTGTTTTTAATGCTAATAGATATATTTATAAATATGTATGTATATATTATATATATATATATATATACATATGTATGATGTAATGTAGATCCTTATAGAACTTTTAAATTCATTCAGAAATACTGTGGTTTTTTAGAATTTGTTCAATGTTCATCAAGCCAACAGCAAAATCAATCTGTCCATTCATCGGTTCCATTTATAGGTCCTTCCATCTGTCTGTCTGTCTGTCACTCCTATTGAGCCTAGAGCCTTCTTAGCTTGTTGCAATTTACAGTTCATAGAGCTACGCCAAGCAAAGCCTCTCTGAACTTCTTTAAAGAGAACTAAGATCTAGAACTAAGATCTAGAACTAAGATCTAGATCAGCAAGATCAGTTCAATCAACATTGAGCCTCCTTTACAGTAAGATCCCTAAATGGAGGCATGGTAATCCTAAGCAATAAATCTCTACAGAATATTATTCTATTCTCACATAAGTTCAGCTAAGAGAAAGTGGAAGCTGGCTGAAAATCTATAATATCTGATATAGAAAGATAGTTACTTAAGAGAGTTCTAAGTCCTCTGCCAGAGTAGAGTATATTTGGTATTTTTAGCAAATTTCTCAAAGAGTAACGACAATTTAAGTTTCCCACTACTTCAACTCCCATCTAATTTTAACTAATTTCCCACAAACACTTTGGTTATTTCAGGCATTAGTTGTTCGTCGTTATTTAGCTCAATGATTGAGTTGGCCTTTTGTCAGCTCATTTGTTGTGCTCATTATGAATGTGGTTGCTGCTGTTGTTGCTTTCTTTGTTTGTCTCCAAGCACAGCGGGCTGTCCAGCTGATGACCCGACGTTATCCATTGATAACGTCGACTGGCGCCTGGGCAAAAAGTCGCTCGATCAACACGACAAACTCTCAAAGTTGGCAGTTTGGAAGTTGAAATGTTGATATTGATATTGAATATGGGAATTGAAATGAAAATGGAAATGGAAATGGAAATGAAGTTGGGAATGAAACAAGAACAATGTGTCATTTTAATGCTGATCAAAATGATTTTTATTGTGGCCATTCGCTTGAATTTGTTGTTGATGTTCGTTCGACTGCGGCCAGGGGCGTTGTGTTCGTTGTCACAGTTTCTCCGCCTTCGTCTCCACCTCCGCCTCCGCCTCCGCCTCAGTTACCCGCAGGGGCTATAAACATTTATTGGTTACGGCTCATTTGGGAAGGCACAAAACAAATAAACAGTCGCAACAGACACATGAAAAACCACCTGACGCATGCCAGCCACATGCAAAGTCGAAACGAATAAGAAGAGGAAGAAAACAACACACTCACACACACACACACACACACACACAATTCGATCGTCGTATCTTGAGGTTCTCTCTTCGACTCTTTGGGTTCATCCTTTCACTTTTAATGAACCTAATGAACAGATGCATAAATCATCATTCGAGAAGCCACAGAATGTCGTTAGTTTGTCGCGCTCATTAATGGGCCAGCCCTCTAGGGGGCAGCCCGTAGACGCCGTCCAGCTATCCGGCTATCCGGCTATCCATACCTTTCGGTATGCCACGCCCATTTTCAGCTGCAGTAGCATTTGGCTCACGGTTCACGCTTCACGACAGCCCAACAACATTGTGAATTGTATGGCTATTAATCTATTGTTATGGGCCACTCGGAAATTAACTTGCCACATCATTTCTTAGACGAGCTGCTCCCGTTGCGACCCGCAGGTGCAATCAACTTATTTCATTTGTTTATACAGCGTGCGAGTGCGACTTTAGCCAGAGCATAGCTGGCCATTTACATATATGAGCTCGGACTTAATTATGCTTGAGTCAACCAAAATCTTAAGGCCTTTTTAAATGGAGCGGGCTTTGGGAGTTGAGTGAGGACATGCTGATCTTGAATGGAGTATTTCAGCATAGAGTTGAGACTGTTTGGTTTTGTTGCTAAGAAGACGTAAGCGTTCCTAGTTTTAGCCCGCCTATTTCAACTGAAATTGATTGAGGTTAAAGCAATATGGAGGGCAGATCCATTGAGATCGATTATTAGAGCAGCGGGTGGAAGAGAAGTATGTGTAGTGGAATAAGTGCCCGGGAAAGCTCAACTAGCATATACCCCGACTAGCATTTAGATAGCTTAAAGTTTATTATACTTCAGTCAAGCAAAATCTGAGGACGAGGGAGGACTTGTGGATCTTGAATTGAGTGTTTCAGCATAGAGTTGAGAATGTTTAGTTTTGATGTTAATAGGGAGTAAGTATTCCGAGTGAAGTTAAGGCAAAACAGAGAAAATTGAATTATACATTTCAAACTACGACTAAAAGAGCGTCATGTGTAATGGAAGTGCTCAACTTACAAATACCCTGACTAAGGTTTCAATCCTTCAAGACTTCAAGCTTATCACATATGGATGGATAGACAGACCGATTCACATAGCTGGATCGATGCAGCTTTATATTCTGATTAAAAATATATTGTAGATATACAGGGTGTCTCAAAAATTACGCCAAAACTAATTTTGACACAAAAAAGTAATTTTTAAAATTTACTATATAAATCAATAAAAAATAAATAAAACTTTAAAAAAATTACTGTTTTCTGTAAAAATTATAAATTTATATAAATTACGTATATGTATATATAAACTTAATCCCATCCTTAATCCCATTTACAATGCATAGGTTAATACATTAAAGATCAACTTCATTACAATCCATAACTCTAGTTAGGTCATAGGCATTAGGCTACCCGAGACTTACGAAGGGTTTTCCATCTACCATGTGCTGTGCCGTTGCAGTTAAGCGAAAAGGACACACAATCCACAAGCCACGACTTAGGCGCTATTCACAATGGGCTGGTCGTGCCGGTACTTCAAACTATCCGTTTTCTAATCACGTGTCAAATCTGAGCAGCAGTTTTGATGGTAACTTAAAACCAAAGTTCAAATTTTTGGAGGGTAGACAATCGCAATGGCAAAGGAAGTCACAGCACACAGAGATGAGAAGAGCGACTGAGGGGAGAGACAGCGAGAGAGAGAGAGAGAGAGAGAGGGAGGGGGAGAGGGAGAGACCTCTATATGGGTCTGAGCAAAGTCAGCGAGCCCGATGTAAACTGATTAACAAGCCCGATAAGCAACGAGCCTCAAACAATTGCCATGCACTCGCATTTGCCACTTTTTTTCCTCCTCTCTCTTCTTCTTCTTCTCTTTTTTTTGGATGGCCACAATGGACCTATTGTTCGACCTTTGTTCCGGTACCTCGCCGTGCTGTGGGGCGTTGCTGTTGTTATTGCCACAGCTGTTCTAATAAATAGCATAATGCATCGAACAGCCAGACAATAGAGCCGATGCTTAAGACATCAATGAATATGTTCGCAAACTGGGAAACTAATGCAATTTGTGGTACCACAAAAAAAAAAAAAATGCGCCATCAAATAAACTTGTCTGCGAGCTCATATGGGAAAAGGAGGAAGCTTGACTGCTTAAAAAGATATTCGCTAAGTCCTAAGTAAGAGGTGGCTGGATACATGAAGTTACATAGATGTTGAATAGATATATTTTCTTGATCAGAATAAGAGATGGGTAGTTAAATGGATCTAGCCATAACCTTGTGTACGTACGAGCTTAGTCATTTCATAAACAATATTATAATATTATAATCTAGCGTAAGTAGTCAGATAACTCAAATAATTTCCGTTTAGATAACAAGCAATATTTTGACTGGGTATGTGGAATAAATATCAATTCAAGTTCATGTATAATATATCCTAGTTAAGATAACTTTTCCTCAACAATGAGCTTTGATGCTTAAACACACTTAACTATTAAATTTCTACCCTGTAAATCTTGATACTTGATGAACTGAGCACTGAAAAGTGACTTAAGAGAAGTAGTTCATTTAAAGTCATTGGAACTATAGATCAGATTAGTTCATTTGAATGTATGGAAACTGTAGATTAAATTGTTAATTGACTGGTTGACTAGTTGACTCATTAAGAGCAGAAAACTTTATCTATAACTTGAAATACAACAAACAAACAAAATATTTTTTAAAATTATGTATGCAATATACACCTAGTACCCTCTGTCTACCAAAGAGTACACTACCAAGGGGTGCGAGCTGTGAGCTTGTATCTGGACATTGCAACACTTGCTGTCGCAATGGTCTGTTAAGTCTCAGCCTGGCATGCGGCTAAGGTCCTTATATGGGGTTATGTACTACCATATATACAATGGGCACAAGTTGAGTTGTATCGGGGCGTAAAGCGACATGTTCTTGTTCCACTTAACGATACGGCACGCACAAACACACGCATAGAGAGCGACAGAGGGACAGAGAGAAAGAGAGAGAGAGAGAGAGAGAGAGAGAGAGAGAGAGAGAGAGAGAGTAAACTGGGTGCGATGCCTACTGTGATCCCTGATCCCAGATCCCTCGAGCACCTTAACTTACTTTCGACCGTGCATTCCGCGCATTAAACCCATTGGCATTGTTATTATTGTTGTTGCTTGTAATTGTTTTTTTGTTGCTTGTGTTTGTTTATTTGTTCTTGTTCCATGTCGTGTTTAGTTGCCGTAATGCTTACATGCCTCTACCTCTCCATTTCCCTCTCTCTCTCTCTGTCTCTACCTCTGCCTCTCTGTGTGTTGTGAATGAGTGTGTTCGAGGCGAATTTGTTTGTTTTATGGCCGCATAAAATTTAATGCCGCATAAAGTTATCGCCTAACGAGCTCAATGAGCGCACACACAAACAGAGAGAGAGAGAGAGAGAGAGAGAGAGAGATCTACTCGAGTCACCCTGTGCACACAGGACACCCTGTCACGCACACACAGGCCTCTTGGCCCCCTCGACTGAAACGTTTTGCGAGCAATTTTAATTTGCGATGCATTCCCATTGCTTTGCAGCTATTTTCAGGCGATGCGACACGATTTGTTCGTTTTTCCTGTTTTTTTTTTTAGTTATTTTATTGCTTTTTTTGGTTTGTGTTTTGGTCTCTCTCGATTGGCGTCTTGTAATTTGAGCGTAATTCACGTAAACAGCGAATTCCGATGCTGCAACGCTGCAGATGCCAGCCAAAGGCAGTGGCTGGCCCCAAAAGGGGGCTGGCTAAGAAAATCAAAGACTTAACTAAGACACAGGAAATGGTCATCTTTTGAAATTCACACTAGAATTCTTTAATATCGACAACAGGTAAAGCCATTAATCCATAACTCTTGATATCGATAACTTTACAAGGGAAAAGTACCAAGAAGTACCAGTAAATGCCCCAATACTTATCGATAACAGATTAACATATGCATTAAAAGCTGCTGTATTTAAAACTAGCTTTGGTAATTTCTATGGTTTATTCCTAAAACAAATAGACCTTACCTATCGAGCCAACTAATACTCTACTTATCGATAACTGAACAGCTAGACTTATCGACACACTAAAGTAAGCTGTTAGCAAAAGTGAAAGCTATTCAACTAAATATCTGAGTCAAATTAATATGTATGACACTAAGGTCTATGGTGCATGTACGTATACCATATATCGATAGCTAAGCTCATCGATAACATACTAAACTATAGCAAAAAGATGAAATTGCACAGCCAAACGACTAAGTAGAGCTACTACTACTTAGCACTTACTACTTACTAGTAATACTTGAATCTATTTAAGGATGAGCCGGTATAAACTATATTTAGATATAGATATATATATATAACATATATACCATTTACATATTTCTCTAATAGTTTTTTGCAACTCCGCCCCCTTTTATGCATGCGCCTGGCTTTTGGCACGCCCCTGGGCGCGTCTGCCTCTGGGCAGTCAATTTGCTTGACACCTCACGTTCATCAATGGGCAACAGAAGTAGCCGCATGGCTTGTCACTTGTATGCCAGAGTGGAGCTCTCATTCAGGCAGAGTCTGCCTGTTGGCTGTTCGCTGGCCCAATGGTCCTTCATGTCGTCCTTGCCGACAAACATATCAATCTGTAGCTGTCAATGTGTGCGTAATTATTCCAGCAATTTGTTGCTGCGCCAATTGAAACTGCATTCCAGCAGCAACAGCAGCAACAGCAGCAGCAGTAGCTGAGGCAGCAGCAGATGGAAACTGCTACTGCTTGCTATAGCTCTGCCTCCCTCTCTCTCTCACTCTCTCCCTCACACGCAGACTCTTCCTTCACGCTCTCACATCATTTAATCTACAAGTATCTCAATTCATTCAGATTTAACGAAAAAATTATCGATTAATATATTTCTCTTATTGCTGCATAAATATTTTTATTATTGATTTTATCCAATGCTTTCCTGATATATAAAATATATTGATTATCTGCGTCAGTCCAAGAATATTTAAATTTTTTATGAAATATAAATAATTTTATATAATCGATCGTTTCGAAAAACTCCATCTACTTGTTTTCTCTCTTAATATATTGTAGTTTCTCTATTTCTATATATTTCCATATATATTTATATTTATATTTCACATTCTCTCTATCCATCATTCTTTCTCAATCTGTATCTTTCTGCCACTGTCTGTTTCTCTCTTCTTCTCTCTCTCTGTATCTCCCTATTTGTATTTGTCACTCTATCTCATCTCTCTCACACTATTTCTAGATTTATATGTCTCTCTATCAATCCGCGCTATCTTTCTTTCTCTCTCTCTCTCTCTCTCTCTCTCTCTCTCTCTCTTTCTGTTTATCTCTCTCTATTCTTTCTCAATCATTATATTTATCTCTATCTCTCATTCTGAAGCTGTTAAACTCTCACCCACCGTATTTCTATTTTTCTCTATTTCTATCTCTCTTTCACCTTCTCTCCATCTCTGTTCTGTCGTTCAAGCTCTCTCTCTCTCTCTCTCTCTCTCTCTCTCTCTCTCTCTCTCTCTCTCTCTCTCTCTCTCTCTCTTCTCTCTCTCTCTCTCTCTCTCTCTGGTTTAATCCTTCCCTCTATCTCTCCCCTCTCACTCTCTCGCTGTCTCTCTCACCCCATTTCTTGCTGTAGTCTTTTGTTGTTCGTTTCTTTTTTTTTTTGTCGTCTCTCGCATGACAAACTGCACTGTCGCATTGGCAATTGGGAAGCTACTGCGAGGATCGCTTCAAGTATTTCGAATCATTCTTAATTTTTTTGCTGTTTGTTTTCTGTGCTGAAATGTGTGAAATTTATTGCCAGCAATTTGGTTGCATGTCATTCCAGGGCGATGCGATGCAATGCGATGCGATGCGGCGAGACGAGACGAAACGAGACGCGTTGCCACATTGCAACGCGTTGCAATAATTAAAAGCGGAAATGCATGCCACATGCGGGGCCAGGCGCAGTTGATTGCGGCGGGGGTGGGGTCAAGGGTGGGGGCTGTGGCTGTGGCTGTTGTAGTGGGGTAGGCGGATCGGGAATTGGACTGTGCCTGGTGTATGTCATTAGCCGCTAATGGGCTAATCCATCAAATGGTGCACTCAACGATCTCGGCGATCCGCTAGCCGATCCAGCATTATAAATGACCTGCAATCAATTTTGGGGGCCGCAAAAATCAATTGAAGCTGAGTTAACTTGAGTTGAGTTGAGCTGAACTGAGTTGAGCTGAGTGTTGCGGCTAATTGATGGATGCGCCCCGTCGCACATATATCAAAATAGCACCTGGTCGATCAAAAATACAGGTAGCCGATCAGGTAGCCCAACTAGAGGCCAACGGGCCAAGGAACTGGGCACGCGCGAGAGTCATTTATCATGCAACGACTCCCAGCCTCAACATCAACTTCATCGTCAAATCCAAATAACGTGCGACCCCCGAACTCAAAGCCGAACTCGAACTCGAACCGAAAACCTTAAAATACCCGCAACGGTGTCCAACTCCAACTTCGACCCCAACTGAGCGCCCTGCTTCTTCTTTTTCTTTGTTATTCGTATGGCAGTTATTAGTGGGCGTCTTTTATATTGACATTTTGGCAACGCCCTCCATTTGAGTCAGACAGAGGTCAGTTTATATTAACTTCAGCAAATACCCCCAACGATTTATGCAATCTTAGGAGTTTGATTTGGACAGAAGCAGGGAGTAAAGGTAGCATTGATAATAGTAGAAGCAGTAATAGTAGTAGCAGTATGTTGTAGCTGGTAGTAGCAGAGTAGTAGAAGAGTAGTAGTAGACTCATAGCATGAGTAGTATAAGAGTAGTAGCAGAGTTATAGTAGAGTAGGTATAGAATAGTAGTAGAGTAGTAGCAGAGTAGTAGTAGGAGTAAAGTAGTAGTAAAGTCGTAGTATGAGTAGTATTAGTATTAGAGTAGTGGAGGAGTTATAGTAGAATAGTAGTACAATAGTAGTAGAGTACTAGCAGAGTTGTAGTAGGAGTAGGGTACAATAGTAGTAGAGTAGCAGCAGAGTAATAGTAGTAGAGGAGTAGCAGAGTTGTAGTAGGAGTAGAGTAGGAGTACAATAGTAGTAGAGTAGTAGCAGAGCTGTAGTAGGAGTAGAGTAGGAGTACAATAGTAGTAGATTAGTAGCAGAGTTGTAGTAGAAGTAGAGTAGGAGTACAATAGTAGTAGAGTAGTAGCAGGGTTTTAGTAGGAGTAGAGTAGGAGTACAATAGTAGTAGAGTAGTAGCAGAGTTGTAGTAGGAGTAGAGTAGGAGTACAATAGTAGTAGAGTAGTAGCAGAGTTGTAGTAGGAGTAGAGTAGGAGTACAATAGTAGTAGATTAGTAGCAGAGTTGTAGTAGGAGTAGAGTAGGAGTACAATAGTAGTAGAGTAGTAGCAGGGTTGTAGTAGGAGTAGAGTAAAGTCGTAGTATAAGTAGTAGTAGAGTTGTAGTAGGGTAGCAACAGAGCTGTAGTAGGCGTAGAATAGTAATAAAGTCGTAGTATAAGTAGTAGTAGAGTTGTAGTAGGGTAGCAACAGAGCTGTAGTAGGCGTAGAATAGTAGTAAAGTCGTAGTATAAGTAGTAGTAGAGTTGTAGTAGGGTAGCAACAGAGCTGTAGTAGGCGTAGAATAGTAGTAAAGTCGTAGTATAAGTAGTAGTAGAGTTGTAGTAGGGTAGCAACAGAGCTGTAGTAGGCGTAGAATAGTAGTAAAGTCGTAGTATAAGTAGTAGCAGTGAGTAGTAGCAGTGAGTAGTAGTAGAGTAGCAGCAGAGTAGTAATAGAGTCGTAACAGTAGTATGAGCTAGTAGTAGTGTGCGCAAGTCGTGGCGGTAGTTTGATCAAATAGGAGTAGTAAATTAGTAGTAGTAATAGTAATAGTAAAACCAAACAGTAGTAGTAGCAGTAGTTCAAGCACGTTGTAGTAGAAGAAATACTGCAAATAGTACTAATACGATCATGAAGTAGTAGTACAAACTAATCCTAGTAGTTAGATCAAAAATAGAATAAGCAAATAATAGAACAAGTAAATACTAGTCGGATGGACTGAAGTAATTAGTAGTAGCAAATAGTAGTAGTGGTAGCAAATAATAGTAATATAAGTAGCAGTAGGAATATAACCCCGTCTAACTAGCAGTAGATAGGTGCTTAGACACATGTACAGTAGAATATATGTATGTGTGAATGAGCTTTAGAGTCTGAGAGTTTTGATTTGAAATCAAAACTTTTCCTCTCTATGCGATTTACGCTCCTTAACACCCGCCGCTCTCACTTACTTAATCTCTGGCAGAGTAACCTACAACTATACCAATACTTTGAGTGTTGCTAAACAGCAAAAGATTACGACACTCACACACACTCACACACACACACACAGAGACACAGTTTTATTCCCACACAATGATCTTGTTTTGTTTTTAGTCAAATGCTCCGCTGTGATTTTAATGCCTTTTTATGAGCTGGCGCCTGAACTTACGGCAAGTAAGGTGGGGGAAGGCTCTGCTTGGAGTACACCGAAAGATACAGAGAGAAAGAGACAGAGAGAGAGAGAGAGAGTGAGAGAGAGATCACCTGGCTAGCCATAAAGTTTTAATGATGTCCCATTAAATTGGCTGGACACAACACCCAAGATGAAGCCATAAAAACAAAAACATCAACAAAAAGCAAAAAAAAAAAAAAAAGCAAACAGAGGAAAACGCAAAATTAAGTTGTTTCGAAAGCGATACGAGGATCGTTAAACTACGGCACTACTTGGCTGCCGCCGAGCAGGGGTACGTGCCATCGGCTTACAGATATACATATATATGTAAATGTATCTATATAAAAATGATATCAGAGATACGACCGCAAATTAAAACCTTCTCAGATTTGCCAACAATCGATATTGCTCGTATAGCTATTCAAGCAATCGAAAGAAATTCAAGCATGAAAGCAGCTCGACTAGAAACTGAAAATCAGCCAAAAAAAAATAAATAAAAAAAAAGGTTCTCCAAAGACGCAGCCCGCTCAGGAGCCAAAGCCAATTCTTATGAAAAGAAAATCCAAATTTAGAATCACAATTCCAGCCACAAGACTTGTTATCATTTTAATCCGCACAAGTTGTTTTTTTTTCTCTTGTTAATACTCTGTCAGCGATCATCGTCGATAGGGTATATCAGCAGTGAATAGATCTTGAATTAAATATAATCGAAGAAATAGAAGAAAAAGTTATATAGATAAATATGGATAGATATAGATATACATAAAGAGAAAGACAGAGTGATCTGATGTTTTAATTAGCTTCCCTCTTTTACGATCTCTTATTTTCTCTGTACTCCCTTATTCGCAGATCTTCTCTATCTATTCTTCTACTGCAACTCACTCTAATTCAAAGCTCTGCTAGAGAGTATCTTCTAGTCGGCTATTGCCGCTGAAAACCCTTTTTACATTGTTATATTCATTTTGTTCTTTCATATTGTTTTTTATTCCTTTGAATGAAATCCGAAACCGAAACCGAATGCAGCAGCCGCTCGGCACTTGCCATGCTCCAAGCCCAAAAGCCGAACTGAGTTGGAATTTTGTTCTTTAATTTTTTTTTTTTTTTTGTTTTTTTTTTTGGGTTCTGTTGCATCAAGCGTGAAAATACCGCGAAATGCGCCCTCTCCCTTTTCACTCTGCCTCTCCCTCTGCCTCTACCTCTCCCTATGCCCCTCGCTTTGCTTTGACTTGCTGTCTATGCGAGTGCTTGAATTTAGCTTAAGGCTTCTTTATACCCCTTGGCAAAGGTAGGAGGTGGGTATATTGGTTTTCTGTTAATGCTTAAGTAAATATATATATATATATTAAGTATATATATATATATATATATATATATATATATATTAAGTATATATATATATATATATATATATATATATATATATATATATGTAATCCTGTTTTTCTGTCAGTCCGACTCTTCGACTTTCTCTTCGACTGCTCATCTGTCTGTCTTTATTATCTTTATCACAAATGATCGATAACATTATCATATAAATCTATATCAACATCAATAAGTTCTGGTTTAAGCATAGTATTTAAAGTCCAATTCAATGCATTATTTAGATATGTAGATTCTACTAAATTTTTGTTAATTCTTCTTTCCCCTACCTCATTGGCATTCTAGGGTATCTGCTAGTCGTTCACTCTCAACTAAAGCGCTCTTACTTGTTATTATTTTCTTTCTCTTTCTCTCACGCTTGCCTCTTCTCTGGCTTATTATTTTTGAAAATATTATCAAAAAATATAAACAAAAAGACCGTCAGAGAGAGAGAGAGAGAGAGAGAGAGAGAGAGAGAGAGGGAGGGAGGGAGAGAGAGCGAAGCGTTAACATGGCAACAATCGCCTCCTGCTGCGACATTGAGTTATTGTTATTGTGCACCTTTACGACACTCTCCATTTGGACGACGTCTTTCTTTCGGCTGCTTCCCCTCCCCTCTCTTCTTCTGCTTCATAATTATTATTATAATATATGTTATTGTTGTTGTTGTTATTAGCGTTATTGTTATGATCGCTTTAGTTTGCCTATATTATAATCAATTCGAATTGGTTTCTACGCAGAGCAAAGCCTAATTATCATTTATCATTCAATTCCATCCAATATATGCTTCCTGCTAAATCTTGTTGCAGTGTTGATAAGCGTTTAATTTGTTATTCAGCTCGAATACATAAATGCGATCTTCTGCTGACATACTGTTGCAGTATTCATAAACGCTAAGTGTCCAGTAGTGTTGGTAAACTCTGTTATAATTCTAGTTTATCATTCAATCACATACTGCTGTAGGTCATTTTCTTCTGATGTGCAGTGCTGTTAAACGCTTATATAAATATCATATATCATTGAATTCCAATCAATATATGCTTGCTGCTGAATGTTGTTTCAGTGTTGTTAAGCGTTAAATTGATCATTCAGTTCTAGTCTGCGCATCTTGCTGAATATACTCTTCTGCAGACATAGTGTTGCCGTGTTTGAATAGGCCAAGTTTCCTTAAAGGCCCACTCTCAGGTCTAATCTAAAACGGTCATAATTCGACTGTATATCAAAAAGTATTCAGTATACACTTCTCATAATCCTTATAGAGACAGAGGCTATCCTCAACTTTATGAAAGATATTTTTACAACCCAGAAACTCTGGACACCTCTAGCTATCGCAATGGTCAGGGCATCTGTTAGTCATGCATAGCCGATTTGCTTAATTACTATTCCACAATTATGTATGCATATTTATGCTGATGCGCTAATTGAGCAGCGTTACCCGAGTCAGCGCAGGGCCTGCCCCTTTACCTACTCTATCTATCTGCTAAATGTGTCAAAATGCGCAACCTCATCAGCGTCAACATCTCTCAACGTCTCTCATCTGCTGTTCATCTAATCAGAGATTAAAAAGCCGCCTCGCAGACACCTCCCATGGCGACAACGCCCACTGATTGTTTCCTTCCGTACACTTAACACAGAGACAACCCCGGCAGGCGTACTTCCTCCCCTCCTCCCTTTACCATCCCTTACCCCCTTTTCCCTTCCTTCCTTCCTTCCTTCCGTCGCCCTAAGTTGCGTAATGTTTGCGTTGTGTCAAAATGCAAAATTCAATTGTTTAGCCCTTTGTCGAGGACGCACTGGATGAGTTGTGGAAGTTGAAGTAATTTACGAAAAATTGACATAAAAATCCATTTGTCAGCCCCTTCAGATTAAAATCAAGGATTTAAAATGTAATTTGATTCATGGCTGAGTCTACATGCTCTCTACCTCTACCTCTACCTCTCCCCCTCTCTCTCTCTCTCTCTCCCACTCTCTCTGTGGATGCGATCAAAAGAGCAAAGCGTGACCCCAGAAAAAAATCACACAAGAGCCAGAAACCAGAAAGCGGTAATCAGGAAGCAGGAAACAGGGTAACAGAGCACCAGGCAGCCGGAGTACCAGCTCACCAGCTCTCTAGCTCTCCAGCTCTACCGGGCATGATGATTGCAAGAACAACACCAATAAATGACAACAAACACACCCCCCGTTTGAGGACAGGCAACGGGCAACGGGTATCGGGCATCGGCTTGAGGTCTGGTGTACTATGACTCTACGGGTTTGGGGTTGTTGGCAACGGGCTGACTCCTGGCGTACTGAGGCAGGCTGAGGCGAGGATGCGAGGGTGTCGCTCGAGTGCTCAAATCTCCCGAGTGCTATTTTATGCCAAAGTGTGCCAGACGCAGACCGACTGACGGTGCACATGGATGGACCGACCGAACACAACCCCCCACCCTCCCCCCGTACCCCCTCCCAGTCAGGACCAGTTGCTGTCGCATCTTCTTTTGGGGTTTGTGTAGAGCTTGGCGAGGTTTGTCTCTGTTTTCGTTTCTCATTTTTGTTGTATTTTTGCTGTGCTGTGCAACCGGTTGAGTCCATTAATCATTTTCTAATTTGTGGAATGCAGAGTGTGCGTGTGTGTGAGAGTGTGTGTGTGGCAGAGTGGAATGCCGCTGGCCCAGGAGGGTCGCTCCCCACGGGCACACTGGGTTACAGTGGCTCTTCCTTCTTTCCTTCCTGATACTCAAAATGAAATTTTCACATCTGTAATTTGTTAAGTGCGTTTGTTATTTCCATCGAATTATTTCACTTTTATGGGTTAAGTGCTTTTTGAATTATGTTTCAAATGCTGCTGCTGTGGCCGCTACCTCGGCGCATCCTTGAGGGCTGCCACTGGCTGGCTGGGACTATTAGGCAACCCTGGCAGGAAATATGCGTAGACAATTCACTTAAATTAGTTGTCTGGGAATTGGCTGCCAGCTACCCCTACCCCTACCCCTACCCCTACCCCCCTCAGGCATACCAGGAATGCGTATCCAGCAATTGGTTCAAAGGTCACACAGCACTCGCTAGGCAGCTCCCAGCCTCGGCTCTCGGGTAATTACATAATAGCAAACACATTGAGTGGACCTGGTACATGCATCTAAATATAAATACTGCTGCAGCTGGATATTCAAGTTCTAATGCAAGACGGCGCCACTAGACTCGGCAGTTGAGCAATCAAAGTGAGGCTTGGAGCGTCAAGTTGTACAAACTGAGACAAGTTTTCTATATGTAGACATCAGAGATCAGTTTCCATTTTATCCAAGTTTATGATCTAGCTTTGAGTTAATCAGAGTTTAATGCGCTATTCTAGAAAACAGTCAAGTACGAGCTCTCTTATAAGTTAGCTTAGATAATGAGATAAGCCCTTCTCCGAGAGAAACCTCTTTTGAACACTCATTTCTCTCACAGTTATTTTTAGCAATCTATCTGAAGAGATGAGATTTTCTAGAGATATCACATTGTAAATTCAACTAATTCTACATTTATTCTAATCAATCTTCATTTCCTTTCATTCTTCATTCTTCTTCTAGGCTGATGCTCTTGAGGAAACTTTCTTTTAGATCTCATTCCCCCATAGGAAGTCCTTCACATATATCAAAAATTTACTTATTGATATGACTTTGCTTTACCCTTTTTCTGTTAAGCTCTAGAAATTATTGTTCAGCTTGAGCTTGGTCTAGAATTTCTATTATTTACTGCCTTCGTCTTCTAGCACATCTTGGAAAAGTTTTCTATTCAGTTCTCTTTTCTCAAACTTAAGCAATGTGTCCTAAATTTAACTGAAAAAAACAAATTTTTCTCTAAGTACTAAGAAAAAGGTCGCTAGAACTTCTAGAAAAAATCCTTTTCCTTCTAAGTTGTATATTTCCTGAAAATAGAAGCTGCTCTATCTAAAATATGCAAATTGAATTGCTTCAAAAACTACCTGAAGTCTTGAATTAAACTCCTTCTATAACCCACTTCAGTTTAAACTCATTTCCAAAAGTAACTTCTAATGCATTAAAATCCTTTCTGAAAGAACTAACTTAGTAAGTAGAAAAAGTGCCGAAAACAATCCACAACTAACGAGAGTAATACTTACATAGCTAGTAACCTCAAAAGCTAAATGGGAGATTCCTTCAGTTCCTCAGCTACTCTATAAATATGTTTGTGCTTTTAGCCAAAGTCACATCTGGAAAGTTTTTGCAACTGTTGGCGGACAACCCCAGAGGGGAAAGCAAACACTTCCAGCTCATAAAGTTCGTGAGTGAATTTTAAGTTGATTTCATTTGATTACTTCATTTGTGACAAGAGCAACAACAACAACAACAACAACAACAACAACAGCTAATGGCAGAATTATAGCCATTGATTTTGCGACAAGTGAATATTTGCGCATTTGTCTAGCCTAGGGTTTTGATGTCCTCTTCCAACCCTCCGACTCCGCCTCCACCTCCGCCCCCGCCCCCGCCCCCGCCTCTGCCTCTATCCTATCTCTGCCTCTGGCTCTGCCTCGACTGTTGTCGGATGTGGATTGCCGATTGTCGAGTGTGTCGAGGGTGTCATTTGGTAATTGTTACAAGCTGCCGCATATTTGGACAGCCAGTCGACCCACTCAAAACAAACAAACGAGCGGCAGCAACCCTCGCGGCGAAACATCCTGAGCATGCTGTAAGCGGATACGCACAAAGGACACCACAAGAGACCAGCCAGGCCAGACAGGATCGGCAGCCCATTGTGGGGCGCAACTGCAAATGTCATTAGTTTACAGTTGTCTGATTCCATTCCAATATTGTGATCGATGATGGCATAAGATACACAGAGAGAGAGAGAGAGAGAGAGGGAGAGAGATAGAGAGAGAGAAAGCACTAGTCGCATCCAAAGCAAAGTATGCCATGCCAACTAACTAACGGTGTCTCTCTCTCTCTCTCTCTGTCTCTCTTTTTAATATTATCTAATAATAATACTTGCAGATTATCGTATATTATTTTTCGGGTTTTTCCATAACCCAAGTTCTACCTATAATATCTTACGCTCTTTGTGTCCCATCATCTAGTTTCGCAATGCTGTCTGATACAGCCCACTTAGGGGCGTGGTAAACCGGAAAATGTTCTTTTCTGTATCCCAGAAACCCTATTATATCAGATGCTAGTGTCTTGAAATTGGGAATCTACACGCAGATTAACAACGCACGTAAAACTAATGCAGGATATATCTACGCCCATTAAAGACGCTGCAAATCTAGAAAATATAAACTTCGCTCCAATGTCAACCAATTAAAATCGATTCCTTTTAGCAATATCTCCACCTTCAACTTTGGTATGTTTCTCCTTTCGGCTAACTGCATGGCCCGATGTCTATATACAAACGAGAATACAAGTATCTAAGATAGAACATATCAGAGTGGGGAGAGGAATACTAGATAGTAGTATACTTGTAGTATAGTAATGTACTATCTAGTATCTAGTGAGGAATACTAGATAGTAGTATACTAGTAGTATAGTAATGTACTATCTAGTATCTAATGAGGAATACTAGATAGTAGTATACTTGTAGTATAGCAGTTAGTACTATACTAGATAGTATTCCTCTCCCCACTCTGATATATTCTATCGTCCGCTTTTTCTATCTAAAATGCAACTTTTGGCTTTTATGATCTTATGTTTCCCAGAGAAAATGCGCCTCAAATGTAATGCAAGAAGATGAGGAAGCCGTTGCCGCCGCCCCCGTCGAGCTTTTCCAGACATGAAAAACTGTCGACATCTGCAACTGTTGCTGCTGTTGTCAGCAACTGTTGCTGCTGCTGCTGCTGCTGGGACAAGTGACGCCAATATGATTTGTGATTTACAACAGGTTTCAATTAACAAAAAAAAAAGTCGCCCGACCGCCTGTCTGTACCCCCCACAAAATGGGGGGCTGAAACAGATCTGGAAATGCCCTCACTTGGGGTATATTCATGCCGAGGAGCTAAACGATCAAATACTTGAGCTATATGCAGAGTTGAGTGGTATGGCAAGGCCATGACAGATGGCAACACCAGACAGCATTAAGTTGGCTGCGCCTAGTAGAAGAAATGAATGAAGAATGAAGAAAAATAATGGAAATTCACTGATCAGCAGTGACTGCCAAATGTTTTGTCGTCATCAATATCCAACTGCCTGTCAACTTTGACATACACTTTGACAATGGAATTGACGACTTGAAATGTGAGCTCCTGTCTAAAATCTAAGAATATATTGAGAGAAAAAAAAACGGTATAAAACTTTAAAAGTAGCTGTTAAATTTGACAGATGTATTTTAAACTTTTCCTTTATTAAATTTGACATGCACATGAAATACTTTCTAATTATTTAGCTTAAGAATCAAAGAATAAAAAGCAGAAGTTTCTGTTATATATTTAACAGACAGATTAACACTTAGTTTAAGGTAGATGTTAAATTTAACAGACACATTAAGAATTTGCTATCAATTATGACAGAAAGGCAGCTAAGAATAGAAGAAGATATGATATATAAGATATACATATTATCAGGATATATGTATTATCTATACCGTAACATAGTTAGGGTATTATCGACTTCGTCTTTAACTTTAGTTTGTTTCAATTTTTTGTTGGTTTTCGCATTTGGAAAAGTGAGCAGCTGAGAGGCGTTGACAGGGACATAAATAAAGGACGGTTAAGTATCAAGTAATACTAGACGAATAGTTTAAAGTCTCCCCACCCGCCCGCTGTCTCTCACTCACTCACTCTCTCTCTCTCTCTCTCTCTCTCTCTCTCTCTCTCTCTCTCTCTGCTGCCCCTTGGGGCAGTTGCAGTTGCAGTTGCAGTTGCCGAGCGACTAATTGAAGACAAGGCGGCAACGATTGCGGCATAAATTAGACAACAACGAGCCAAACAACAAGAGTGCCGTTAAGTGGATGCCATCGAGTGGCTGCGAGGGCGGAGGCAGGGGCGGAGGCTCTTCAAATCGAGGGGGCGACCTGGGGAGTGGGGGCAAATGAAAATGTCTGATGGATTGTTAAATGTGTATGAAATGTCGCGGCGACATATTTCAATTAAAAATGCGCCAGGCGACGGCGACGGCGACAGCGACGCCAACGGCGACGTTAACATTTTTGTTAGACTATAGCAGATACCCTGTAAAATGTGAGGCACAGAGTTGCTAAGTTCTTGTTAATCTATATTCGAGATGAACGAAGAAAACTTTGATATGCTCGCTTAACAAGTGAACAGAGTATATGGGTTTGCTATCCGTCCGTCTGTCCGAATGTCCGTCCGTCCGTCCGAGAGCTCATCTCTCTGTAGGAAGGCAAATCATTTGACTACCGAAGCGGGTGACCTGAAATTTGAAACATATATTTGTTGGTTGCCTCGACCTATGCCTATTAAGGGCGTGGCCAGTCGGAAAACCCTGTATCTCTGTTAAAGCTAGAGATACAGATTAAATATACTGTCATAGGCAAGTTCATCACTAAAGATTAAGGTATAGATATATAGATAAATAAACAAATATATAGAGAGGTATAAAAACAAATTAAAAAAAAAAACATTGATGGGTACAAAAACCAAGCGAGTCTCATCATCATCAATATTAACTTCCTCCAGAGATATGGTTCTATCTGTGCAGGAAGCCAACAATCAGGGGGGCGTGGCCAGTACGAGACTCTTAACATTTGGATTGTAATTGTCATTAAATGCTATACAGAATAAATATATATATATTTAATATAATAACGAGTAAATTAAATGAAATCAATTTCTGCTCGCTTCTTCTCCCCCTACCCATTGCCCATTTCTATTTACAGGGTATACCCAAGTCTAGCAGGGCGCGGCGATGGGCTGCTGGGCTCGTTAAATTCAGATGGCATTTGGTTAAGGCAAACATAATCCGCTCATAAACATTTCTTTGGTGCCCAAAAAACTTGACGGCGCGCCAGTCACACAGCACCCGCCACGCCCCCCGCCCACAGTGGCCCCTTTTCCAATAGATAGAGAGAGAGAGAGAGAGAGAGGGTAGAGGTGGAGAGAGGTGCTGCCCACCTCCTCATTTACAGGGTATTATAAATCACGTGCTCTTCGCTGCAGGATTTGCTCGAGCTCATGAGCCCCGCAGCTTCTAGCCCACCAGTGCCACGCCCCCTTGTGTGTGGGCACGTGTGGCGCACTTAAGACTCGCAACGAATGTTATGCAACACTGGCCAACTGCTGTCGCAACTCCTGCTGCTCCTGCTCCTGCACCAGCCGCTCAGTCAAAAATCTAATTTCAAGCACCAGAGAACAGCCGAAAAGCCGAGCAGGTTGAGCTGGTTGGGTGGGTGGCTCTGGGTGGTTGTGGGTGGCAAGGCCGTGGTGAATTTTCGCAAGCGTCGTCTGTTCCACTTCGCTGGCTTAACGATTTTCACTGCTGTCAGAGTTTTGGGCTCTGTCCATTTGATGTCTTAATGCCCGAGACCGAGCCACGCATACCCTGTAAATCAGACAGACAAGCAACCCTCCCCTAACGCAACCTTCGCCCCCACTCCCCACCCCCCCATACAATTTTAATCAAATGGATTTGTTTCTATTTTCTATCTAATTTTCCAGCGGGGCAGCAACCCCCAAAAATAGATGCACTGCAGCCGGGCGGCAGCCACACCCCCTTTTCATCTGCCTTTGGTGATTATTTATTAGTTTTTTTTAGCTGAGCTCTCGGGGTATTAACTGGCGTAGGTGCAACAATAATTTACAAACTGACAAAGATAGGGAGAGAGAGGGAGAGAGGGAGAGAGGGAGAGGGGGAGGGACGGAGAGAGAGAGAGAAAAGTTAGAGAGAGACATATATAACTAAAAAGTGAAAGAGAAAAATTGAAAAAAGATAAATTACATTTTATAGCAAAGGGTGCAAATCTTCGATAAGCCCTTGTTTACAGACACAAACTAAATTATAGCATATCAAAGCTTCAATACTGGGAACAGTAATAGCTTACGACTTAGCTATAACACAAACCAAAAGCAAAAGCATGCCAGCACTTTAAAAAATGCTTCCTAAAACTATGCAGAAGAACTTCAAATAGTATGTTAGCACACCCAAGCCAAGAACAGAACCATATTCAAAAAGTTCAGAGAGCTTAGCTAAGACTAGCACCAACTAACCAGAGTCTTGAGCAACAGCTGGTGGCGCGCCAAAACAGTGCTGTACAATGCCGGCAAGAAGCGCGCCAAACCATCGATAACAGCGCTGAGCTCAAGCATATCGATACAACAACAGCTACAACAGTGCCCGAACGTAAGCAGCTGCACAACGTGAATGCATGTCTGTTAACAGTTAACAGTGCGTTAGTCGGTTTTTTGTATTCGCTCAGTGTTGGCGTGCAGCTCGCCGTGAATTTTTTTGTATGTGCGTTTTTTTTCGATTTAACTTTTTTTTTTCGAACGACGCGCTTGAAATTCAATTTGTGGTTCGTTCAACTGACGCGAAGTTAAGTCGAGTGTAGTCAAGTAAAAGAAGCCAAATAAACGCATTTAATTAGTAAGTGTTAAACAAAAGCAAATAAAATGGCATTGAAAAGCGACGGAGGAGAAAAGTGAAAAGCAAATTGTCTGCTACGCTTGAGAACCGAAACGAAACAGCAACAAGAAACAGAAGAAGAAGAAGAAGCAGAAGCAGCAGCAGAACAAGACAATTGAGCGAGACGAAGACGAAAGCGAAAAGCTGAAGAGAAGCAGAGAAAAAGATCATGCGTGCTTGACGACGACGACGCTGGCAACGCCAACACATGCAGCAGAGGGGCGGGCAGCGGGCAAGACAACAACAACAATAAATAGTGCCAAACACAATGCACAAGATAGACAACAAGAAAACGAGGAGCAGCAACAACAGTATTTGTATTTCCACATAATTGACAACGAGCGCCTGCAAACGTGCGCACAAGAAGCCACACAAGAGAGAGCCCACAGAATTAGATGAAGAAAATAAGACACAAAACTACAACAAAATTACCGCTCCGCATTGCTCAAGCATATATATGTGTGTGTGTGTGTCTCTCTCTCTCTCTCTCTGTGTTTTGAAAGTACAGCGAAGGCAACAGGCGTCTAACAGTGTTGTGTGCAGCAGCAAAGCTTACCTTCAGCTGGGCTCAGACAAACAGGAGACGGCAACGAAAACAGTGTTGTGTGCAACAGCTGCAGAAAAAAGTAGTATTAAGACGAACTGAAGCAAAGGAGGCTCTGGACAAGAAAAACGTAGCAGAGAATATAGAAACAAATGCAATTAAGCAATTAAAAAAGTGTTCAATCAATTTGAATTTTGAATTATCAATATAAACATATTTATTAAAGAAATATAGAATAAAGTGCAGTAAAAACAGTGCTGCGTGCAGCAATCGAAATAGGCATTAAAAAGAGGGTTAAGGAACGAAGCCTTGCGCAATACATTTTTCATATCCCTCTCACTCACACCCACACACACAAAGATGAAGAGCTTTTGGCTTTTGCTAGCGCTGCTGATCGGCACTGGGAACAGCCAAGAGGATTTGCTCACAACAACAACGACAGCGGCGTCGCCTGGCAGCGCGTCGGGTCGTCCGCCGCCGCCGCCGCGTGTTTTGATAAACAAGTGTTGCCACCACGGCGAATATTTGATTGGCAGCACGCTGGAGTGCGTCGCTGGCTCCTCGGAGAAATGGGTGCCGCTGGTCTATCTGAAGCAGCAGAATCGCTTCTTTGAGCCCAGAGGCGCCAAGCCACGGTTCATCAAGTTCCTGCCGAACGTGCGGCCGCCTTGCCAGGCGCAGGGCCAGCAGCAGGAGCTGTTTAGTAGCCGTGACGCGAATGTCGTACTCCTGCCCAATGGCACCATGAAGGTGCACGAGCGTGGCCTGTTCATCGAACCCTCGCGCTACTGTGTGGATCAAGGCGTGGCGCTGGTCTGCCTCGACAAGAACAAGGACACGAACAAGGATCTTCAGACGCCAGCGGGAGATGCCCCACCCAGCACTGATGATGCACTGCGTCCGGCCAGCTCCACAGCGCCCATGCTGCGCCTGCGCAAATGCTGCGGCAAGTATGGCTACTACGACAGCGTGGCCAAGACCTGCAGCATCCAATCGCCCGCCGAACGTGACTCGGACAGCGGGCAGCTTAATCTGCCCCATCTGGAGCAGGGCAGCTACCTGACCACCTATGAGCTGCCCGACTGCAAGGGCAACGGCACCGGCTATGCCATAGCCGGGGACTGGCACGAGGCGACACTGAACCGGAGCAGCGGCTCCCTCCAGCTCAGCCACACGAATCTCACGGCTGCGCAGTTCTGCCTGGAGCACACGCAGCGAGCGGGCGAGGTGAAGATCATTGCGTGCACCCAGCACTTTGCCGACGATCACAACAATATCTCGTATGGCGGGGCAAACGGTAGCCTGCAGAAGGCTGTGCTGGACGTGGGCATCATCATATCCATCATCTTCCTGGCGGCCACCCTGGTGGCCGGCTATATGCTGCCGGCGGTGCATCATGCACTGCACTGGCGCTGCCAGATCTACTACGTGTTCTGCCTGCTGCTGGGCAAGATTCTGCTGGCCATCGAGGAGCTGAGCACGAGCCTGGAGCCGGGCACAGCGAGCTGTCTGCTGATCGCCATTGGCATGCAGTTCTTCTTCCTGTCCGCCTTCTTCTGGCTGAACACGATGTGCTTCAACATCTGGTGGACATTCCGAGACTTTCGGCCCAGCTCGCTGGAGCGCAACCAGGAGTCGATCCGCCTGCGGCTGTACTCCGTCTATGCCTGGGGCTTGCCCCTGGTCATCTGCGCCATTGCCGCTGTTGTGGATCAGCTGCCGGACACGGAGACCTCGATGCTACGGCCGGGCTTTGGGCAGCCGTTCTGCTGGTTCGACAATCGCTCCCTGACCATCTTCGCCTACTTCTACGGCCCGATCGGCCTGCTACTGTGCGCCAACATAGTGCTCTTCATCTCCACCACGCATCAGCTGACGTGCGGGCTGTGGAAGCGCGACGATGTCAAGTCCACGTCGGAGAAGTCGGCGCTGGGTCGCGTCTGCCTGAAGCTGGTGGTGGTGATGGGCGTCACCTGGATCTGGGACATCATCTCGTGGCTGGTGGGCGGACCGCATGGTGCCTGGCTGCTGACGGATCTCATCAATGCGCTCCAGGGCGTCTTCATATTCATTGTGGTCGGCTGCCAGCCGCAGGTGTGGACCGCCTGCAAGCGCATCTGCTGCCCCCGCCTACGACACGACATCACCAACACCACCAATGGCGTGCAGCATTCGAGCAGCTCCCAGGGCCTGCCCTCCATGGCCAATGGCACCGAATTCACCCAAAACATCTCCATGAACAACACGATAACAACCATGACGCCTGCCAGCCCCACCACAGAGGATGCCCCAACCTCACTACCAGCGACGGGCAGTCCAAGCATCCAGACCCAAACCCCATCAACACCCCCAGCAGCAACAGCAGCAGCAGCCACAGCGAAGATACCCTTGGAGACTATTTGCTAAGGTAAGTTATTTGATCAATAATCATACAGTGGTGGTCATAAAAATGAGAAAGATCTAGACATTGTAAGTGCAGCAGACATAACTGTTGATCTAGTCTGGCATATAACTATATATTTATATGATTTATTTACATAACCTTAGACAGAAAACACAATTATGTAAGAAATCTCTCCAGACAGTCTTTATGACCATACCCAACTTTAATCATACAGTGGCGGTCATAAAAATTAGAAAGATCTAGACATTGTAAGTGCAGCAGACATAACAGTTGATCTAGTCTGGTATATCACTATATATTTATGATTTATTTTCATACATATTATAAGCTTAGACCACGCAACACATTTATGTAAGGAATCCCTCCAGACACAACTTTATGGCCAGCACTGTGCTGATAAGTGTGTGTGCCTTGGGAAAACAGACGCACAGGTAAATCTTGTAATCGAGGCACACCTTTAGCAAATATAAATACAAATGAAAATGCAAATACAAATATCCAGTCATAGAGCCGTCAATTGCCTCACTTTCTTTCGCTCGGTGACAAACAGAACTTAAAAGCAGAAATAAATAGAAAACAAAGATATCTTTATTTAAACTGAAAATTCCATTTTGCTGGTGCTCAGATGGAGTCAACAAAAGCTATATTTGTCATGCCAAGATGATGAATTCATCGTGCGTCTACGACGAAAATCTAGCAGCTGTATCAAATTATATCGCATTAGTTGCTCTCTAATGAGGTAATACGATCCCGAAGCTAAAGTTGCGAAATCTAACGGAGAACTCAAGCGAGTTACTCATTGGTGAATAATTTGAATTGAATTATTATATATATGTGAAAAAATACATATTTGATATATATTTCAATTGTTATATCTTTCGATCTTTAAAAGAGCTTTGGGTAGATGCCAAAATTCTTGTTGAAAACATTAGAAAATCTGCTTAAGAGTGCTTTAAAGCATATGTATTATATATTTGATAAATATTACAATTGATATATCTTTCCATCTTTGACAACTATTTAGATGAATGAAAATCCTTTTTGATGTGGGGCTTAGAAAATCTCTTCGAGAGTACTTTATATGGCAACGAGAGTTTCTATAGTTTCCATAGTATATAGTACGCAGTTTAGATACAACTTTCTAGATTGTTTAGCTAAAGGCAACGAAGCACGTAATTGCCAAAGATAACTCACAAAAAAAGAAAAAGAAAAACGTCTCATATTATGCCACGATTTGATATACTAGTCAGAAATGAATAAGACTTGAGTGTATTATTTATATACATTTGGGAAAGCATTTGGGAAGCATGCGACAACTCGTAAAGCCAAGTTTCATGAAATGTAAATTTAATTTGCGTTATTGACAGTTTCTAGGCTTAAACTAGAGTATATGTAATATTAGAAATGTATTAAAACTATTTAATACACATACTAAAATAAAATGAATTTGTATTATTGTTTCTGTAAAACTTCATTTCACCATAGTTAACTATGTGAACTTAGTTAGCAGTACACCTAGGCTTACGAAAATTTGTATGAGTGCTTATTATCGTTATTGTAGCCAAATATTTAGTTGTCAATTGAATGAGCCAACTATGTGATATAGCTGTCATATGATTATCAGGTAGAATTTGTAGTTTTTGTATGGTATAGTGAATCAATTTAACTAAACTATATTCAATCTATGTTTAATACATAATGATATAGATATTGAGCTATAGATAAATATAGATACAGAGAAATAGATATTGATATATAGATATAGATATAGTTATAGATATAGATATAGATATAGATATAGATATAGATATAGATATAGATATAGATATAGATATAGATATAGATATAGATATAGATATAGATATAGATATAGATATAGATATAAATATGGATATAGATATAGATACAGAGATATAGACATAGATATAGATATAGATATATATATATCCATGGATACGGATATGAATAAGAATATAAATAGATATATACAACGTTGCAAAACATTTCCCACTCATTTTCTGTGCTTCACATGGAGTCAATTCAAATCTGCAAATGGGTTTTCTCTATTTTCTTTCACATTTTGGTCTGTTTTTCTTTTACGACTCTTGAGTAAGCGTGATCCATTAGGTACGCCCACACAGTAAGTGCCGCTGGCCCGATTTCCAGTGAGTTTTGCAATACGCCCAAAGAAAGGAAATGAGAATTGCAATTGCAATGGAAACTTGATGGGAAATAACAGGACATATGGCAATCAATGGCAGGCAGACATATGTGAGGTTCTTTGAGTTTCGGGAAATTTACCAACACTGTTGGCGAAGGCGCCGCGGCGCCTGCTGCTGAAATTCTTGTGCGTGTTTTGGCCATGCTTGGCCTAGGCTTGTTTAATTATTTTACAGCTATGCGCCAAGTTAACAGTTGCGTCTGCTGCTGCTGCTGCTGCTGCTTCTTCTTCTGCATTTATTGCGCTGCGAACGAACCACTTGAAAGTGCCATAAAAATCAAGACGACGATGAAGACGAAGAAGAGCAACAAAAAGAGGCGTAGGAATGTGAAATGTGAAATGTTTTTCATTGTTTTTCAATGGAAAAATGCTTGGGCAGCGCCGTTGGCTATTCGGACATTTCCTGTAGATTTCCACATGGCCATAAAATAATCAGCGCAACCCTTGACACACACAAACACATAGACACTCTATGTGAATGTGTGTGTGTGCGTGTGTGTGCGTGTTTTTATGGCATCCTCTTGAGTCCATTTAAATGTTATGCATATTGATGGAAGAAATGGACACACGTTTAACACGCTGTGATAAGAAATTTTTACTTGATTCCCCCCCCGAGCCATCAGCGGTGACCTAACACCCGGAACACCAACAACGACAACACAGATTCCCCCGCCCCCTCCTCTCAATTGAAGAGAGTGTTGCATTGGACGCTGCTGACACAGTTGGCTAAAATGAAACATGTGCTCGACGAGCAGATACCCCGCAGGCAGCTCTGGAATGCGTTAAGAGATCTAAATCTAACTCGGAAATTTGTAATTGTATCTGATATGTGCAATTTGGATAGTTGATTGAATTATAATTACATATAATAATTATAAGGATATTTTAATTTATTACAAAAAGTTTTTGGGGTATATTATAAGGATTCTTTGCCTCCATCCGAACTATTCTTAGCAACAGATGCAATATTTCAATACTTTTTAGAGTATATATTTAGATCAGTATTTCTAGGATTACTAGCAAAAATCTAATGCTTCTTCTTCCGAATAACTAAACTGGAAACTTAATATAAACATTAAAACCAGCTTGCCATATATTGGTAATATTTCAACTACATATACATATATAGTAAACCAGATAAGATTGGCTAAAAGCAGCAGTTTTTTTATATGAAAAGTTTTTTTTTTTTAACATCATTCGCTTTCGAATATAAAATATATATAGGTCTTATAATTATAAGATCAAAATGACAACTTTATGATATGTGTATATACATGAGATCAGGTAATATTACGCATTTGATCTTCTGACTCAGGTATATACAAATACCAAGAAATATATGAGGGACGTATCTTGTATCTCTATACTCATTTACTATATCAATATCAATAGCATTATATTAATATATTTTTCAATACATATATACATATGTATTTTTATATATACCCATTATTCATTCATAAATATAAACAAAATTGTTCTACAATTTCGTAACAAAGTTCGTACAATTCCCCCAAATCGAAATCGAAATCGAATATCAAGTATAAATGACGAGATATATGAGATATTTGTATATGTGAATGAATGTACATCAATTATGTACAAAATATACAAGCATGATTATACCAAAAATTTCATCTGGCTACAGGGTAGAATGCGGAAAACCATAATGAAATCGAAATCGAAACTGAAATTGAAATTGAAATTAAAATGAAAATGATTTTTAATATACAATTTATATGTGTATATACACATACACACACACACATACATATATATGCTGATATGTGTGTACAAATTTGTGGACTGCGTCACTGCAGCAACAGAAACCGAAACAGATGTCGGCGCTGCCACGGGGTGGGTATTACGTGAGGGGGGAGGCGACCAAGGGGGCGGTTGGTATGTTTACCAAGCCAATAATCAAGGCGATTCAAAATGTGCTGAGAGCAAATGAGTGTGCGTGTTTGTTTTTGTTTCTCTTGTTGTTTATTGAGGTGGTTTTACCCGGTCAACACTCACACACACACACACACACACACATATATACATATATATATATATATGTGAATGTATCACAGCTCCGGCTTTAACCTGCCCCATGGGCCATTATCGTCTCGAGTATTATGCAAGAAACATTTTGGGCAATGCCATAAAGCCGACGCATCCAACAAAAAAAAAAAAGAAGAAAAAACCGGGCTTAAAACTGTGCCGGGTCACAAGCACTCTTAACGACATACAAACATACATACACACATACATACATACATATGTACACGTCTGCCCGGTTAAGAGCTCTCTTCTTATCGAGCACATGTCACGGACGGTCTTCAGCTCACAATTAACATACATATTGCGGCACATTAAATATGGAATGGGATTCTGTTTAATTTTTATGACTTTATACATGATATCTTAACAGCTTCTATTATTCATAGTTGATAATTGAGCAGTTCTACTTAAATGGAGCTCTTCAAAGTTAAGATAGCTCGAGAAAAGTTGCACTTACAAATCTCAAATTTAGCTGTTTCACTAATTAATACGAGTGTTTTTAAGGGGAATTCAAATTAGCTTATAATTTAAACTATTTATAATACTAATACATATACACAACGCTATATATGTATATATAATATAATGGAAGCCAGATCAAAAGCTTCCGCTTGCATATGGATCCACTGTGGTTTCAGCAGAGGCATTGCTAGATTAATATAGATAATTTAATGTTAAACCTGAGACTCCTTTTAAGTTTGACAACATAATACGTCTTAAAACATTCTACTAGACCTAGAGAATTAAATTCAAAATATATCTTTCATAAATGTCTAGAGATCTTAAAGTTAGATCACAGTCCTCTTTCGGATTCACTGTACATCTAGACGATGCGGCTTCTATTGCTTAATGAATTTCTAGTTGGATTACAGATCTTTTCAGAACTTCGGCAGATAATACTTTTAGGAGTCAAGATTTCCTTAGTCAAGATCTTTTTAAATCAGTAACTTCTGCTGCATTTTAACTTTTTGCACTTCCAATAGAAGAGATTCTTTTGATGAGTTCGAAGTTAGATTATCGATTTTTCCTACATATGTAAACATAATACTTTCAGAAAAGAAAACTTTTTAAATCTACATAATTTCAAGTTAGATCAGAAACTTCTATATTTGCTGCCACATGTGTAAGCAAATTTATAGATCTTCCATTTGGGATCATAAACCAGAATAGTAATACCATAATACAGCTTGCTAGATCACTAAACTCGAAGGACTGGTTGATCCCAAAAATATCTTATATTGTTGCCCAAACTCAATGTTTATAAGTCAAATCATTCTTGACAGTTTTCGCTTGCTTTCACTCAACTCGACTCGACTTCAATCTAAAGCAACTTTCCAACGAAACCTATTTAGTATACATAGACCACATAGAGATATTCGACTGTTTATCTTTGACTAGAATAGTTCGCTGTCTCCTATGCTATTTGCTGTGAAGTATTCAATCCAAATACCTAAACAATCTATGCCACAATATCATGCAATTGTTTACCATTTATATGTATTGTTTAAACCATATACACAGTATATATAAAACCTATACCTTTTAGCTAGAGACAAGCAATTGTTGATTGTCAGTTAACTTTCCAACACTGTTGTTTACTCAAACCAAATGCTGTGGCATTTGTTTACTATAGAGACTACGACTACTTGGAATTTGTTTTCCTTGTGCATGTTTATAAACAATTACACCTTTATTTACCTGCATTTCCTCATTCAAATGTGAATGCAGTTGACTTTTTGTTTAGACTTAGCATTTCTTGGCCCCACTGTGCGTGCCGCAGCTGCCAGCAAACGAGCCAGCGAGCGTTGCAGTTTCAGTTGCAGTTGCAACTTCTTTGGCTTTTTTGCATAATCCCCATGCAACGTGTCACCGTCACGCTCAGCAGCCGTGCAGCAGTCGATCCGCGGATCTAAATGAGCTATATCCATATGGAGGGGCATTGAGATAGCAGACAGAGAGACAGCAAGAGAGAGAGAGAGAGAGGGAGAGGCAGATAGAGATGGGGTCAGGGACAGGGGCAGGGGCGGCGGCAGGTGCAGATGCAGATGCTGATGCAGATGCTGATGCTGATGCAGATGCAGGGAATGAAGCATCTTTCGTCAACCGGTACGCGCATATCAAAGTCTTCTTCTTCATCGTTCTTTTTTTGTGGCTGTGTATCTTATAAATACGAATGTATCTGATAAATGCGAAAGTATCTTGTGGATGCGTATGCGAATGCCAGCTCGAGTTCGAGTACGTGTCTGTATCTTTGAGTACTTTTTTGTCAAATAAGCAAATGCAGCAAAAATGCAAAGCGTACAGCATTTACACACACACACACACACACACATACACATACTATATACAAATATATATATAACAGACTTCGTTCATTAATCGAGTTTGGCCGCAATTTTAATTTGTTCGTTCTGCAGTTTTTCAAGTTATAATTGCAATGTGGCCCATTTACATTTTACGCTCAGCTCTTTTTATAATACCTTCTACGAAACTAGTGGGAAGGAGAGGGATAGACTATATAGTACAATAAATATATGTATGTATGTCTTGTGTCTGCTTGAACTCCACATTCCTTAACAGCAAATTTACTTTGAGACTATGATTTATCTATGCAAGAGATTTTCTGCAGATCATCAACAGATCAAGCTACAGACAGACATACATACACACACATATGTATGTATGTATGTATGTATGTAAGTATATCTATGTAGATACAATCATATATGCACTAGAGCATAAAAACTTCGTTAAACTCAAGTAAATTGTTCTATCCGCTTTTAATTTGCGGCTCAAGTGGAAGTTCTGTTTTACTAAAGCGAGGGTAGTTTAAAAAAATAAGCAAAACAAATCAGATATATGTAAAATGATGTGAAATTATATTTTTTAAAAGAACTAAAATAAATATAAAGCTTTTGACAAGCTAATTTATATTATATTATTATTATTTATATATGTGTATATATATTTATTTAATTTGTTTATATACATATGTATAATTATATATGTGCATATATATATTTTTTAATATCTTCTTTTATTTTATATTATTTTTTTTTATTATGTACACTAATATAGTCATTATGTACATAATTTTCTTTTTGCCAAAAATAAAAAGTTACTAAAAGTTTAATGAACTTGTTGAGCAGCCCTCGCATGTTCGTGTACGTGAATATGTTGGTAATCATTTGTTGCCCTTTTGTTGTTTCTTCACATTTTGCAGAAAACTGAGACGAGCGACAATGCGAAAGTAAACCGAGTCCTACAACAACTACAACAGCAGCAGCAACAACAACAACAATGACAATGAAGGCAGCAGCAACAACAGCAACCACCGCAAGCGGGCAAGCTTGCGCAATAGCAGAGACAGCAACAACAATAGCAAAAACAACAGTAATAACCGCAATAAGCACAACATTCAAGCACGCGCATTGACCGAACGAGCGAGAGGCCAACTTGACTGCCCAGCCCAAGTCCCAGGCCTGGGCCCATGCCCATGCCCAGCTGGCCAAGCTCTTTCTTGCAATGTAAGTGTATTGTGTTTAGCTGTAAGTATGCGCATACGTGTGTGTGTGTGTGAGCGAGTGTTTGTGCTTTTCAAAATCAGTTTTTAGCCTCAGTCAAACAAAGACGAGCAAATTACTTTTACACACATACATACACGCATGCATATATGCGTGTGTGTGTGTATGTGTTGGAGCAGCACAAAAGAAATGCCTTAATTTGTAAAAATAACGGTGTGCAATGGGATATGCGCTGCAGTAGAAGGGATAAAGCAAGATAGCTAGCTATATACATATATACATACATACATATGTATGCTCGCACAACAAATGAAGAGAGAATGCTGATTGAGTGCGGAGAGCAAAGGCCTCGACTTGAACAATTTGCTATTCTAATTGAAAAGTTACAGGCAGCGGCAGAAGCAGTGTTTCAAAACGACGCCAGTGGCAGCCGGGTAGGCGTCAAGGATTGCCCACAAATAACAAAATACAAGACAATGCGTTGCTATTGTTGCAAAGACTTTCAAATGGCAATTTACAAAAAGCAAAACACAGACACACATACACGCACATACTTTCTAAGCATTTGTGCATGTGTTTTGTTTATGAAAACGCAACCAATAGCAACGCCAGCAGCAGCAACAACAACAACAACAACAACCGCAGCAGCAGCGGCGCCCAGTCACAAGGAATTTATTGTTGAGGCATTTTTTTCATGCTGAGGTCTTTCATTATTGCTGCCTGCCTCTTCATCTATTATTTCTTAGCACTGCTATGTTTCGTTGTTTTTGCTTTTCTTATTTTCAAGTGCTGCCGCCGCTTGTCAGCCACAAAAATGCTTCGAGTGTGAGAAAACGGCAACATTTAAATTAGCTGATTCTGATTGGAATTGCGGTTGCGCTGCATTTTACGTCATCGCACGTACGAAAACGTTAGCGTGTATGCATGCGTGTGTGTGTGTTTGTGTATGTGTGTGTGTGTGTGTATGTGTGTCGCTCGCTGCTTTCTGTCATTTGGATTGCTTAATCTATTTTGGAATTTTTGTAGTTTACTAATTGGAGTTTTGCAATTGGGCTTTGTTTATTTTACAAAATAAAAAATATCTAGGCTAATAAGACATGAGACTTAAATAACTCAATTTCTAATGCAAACTTTTTCTATTGCTTAATTTTTTAGAATTTAACATTCATTGATTTCAAGTGGAAGAAGTGGATCGCCTTTTCGTTAGTCGAACGTGGAAGCTGTGGATCTTTTATGGCTTGCCATTCTAGCTGAAAGCGGAGGCTGTAACTGTAAACACTGGAAATATGTAGTATTGCTTATATGTGTGACCGTGTGTATGTGTGTGGGTATTGTTTTTTTTAGCGCTCGTTCAATTAAACAAACATTGAGAACGCTTAAATAGTTTACTTTGATATGCACACACACATACACGCACACAGACAAAGACATAGCAATAACACACACAAAAGTTCAACGGAATGAAAACTGATCAAGGTTAAATGGCGCAGAGCAACATAAAACAAATAATATAAATAGAAGCGAAATAAGAAAAAAAAAACAACAACAACCTCAAAAAATAGACAAAAAGCAGAGATAAAGAAGATGCCAAAAGAAGAAAGCGCGTTTAATTAACCGGACGCACGCACACACACACGCGATGCACAGTTAAGTTGGCGCAGTTGTCAGAGCTGCGCGCAGAGTTGCCAGATCAATTTTGCTAAGCTGTTGCAGTTGTACGACTTGCAAATGCCCTTACCCCGCCAACCCAATTAACAAAATGTATTTTCTTTTTAAATTACAAAAAACGCAGAAACTAAAAACAAGTACAATTATTCAAACTTTTTTTTTATATTTTAATTTATTAGTGCGTTAAACGCACGCAAGAAAAGGAGAGAAAAAAAAAATTAAAAATGCGTTTTGAAAACCAACAAAAAAGAAAAACTAAAAAAGAAATCAAATGTAAACTAAATTCTAAACTTTTTTTTATAGTTTTTTAAGAACATTTGTATTATGCTAGCTGTATTCGTATAGTTTACTTCCAAAGTGTTCAGGCCAAAAGTAATTTTCCCCTCTATTCCCCCCTTCGCCTTTTTATACCGTGAACGTCCTATATTTAAGTACATTTAATTTTGTTTATTTGATGTTATTTTTCGCTCTTTTAAACAATTTGTAAAGAAACTACAACGAATATTTTTAAATTACCAACTGACTGAGGCAAAGGCAGCGAATACATATACAACTATAATTCTTATATATATATATATATATTTTTTTATATAGAGCATTCGATTATAAGATATTTCTGATACTACGAACAAACAGTCAATTGTATATAACTGTGTATATATATTTTGTATTAACTATTGTAATTGAACAATTGAAATTGATGCATGAAATTTCATTAACACATCTACTCGAATAATCATATATATGCATATACATATATATCATACGTAACTGATCAACGAATATATTGTAGAGCATAACTAATATTTAAGCACATTATTTTTACATACACATACACACAATATATATTATATATTTATAGATATATATACATATATTTTACAAGTATTCCAAACACAAACAAAAATTAAAACTTAGCTCGAAATAATTTGAAATTGAAAAAGTCTGCAAAGAAAATTATATATAGAGAAAAAACTGATAAATATTAAAAAGATATTATGTCAAGTAAATTGCAATATTTTGTATATTTTTCTTTCATATATCTTTGATGATTATTTATGGAGCGTACCGCCCTCCGATCTTCCTATTTTTGCGCTTTACTTCAAATTTATTGCGCACGAAATTTTGATGTGAAAATTGTTAAACGAAATCGAAAACTGAAAACTGAGCAAATAATTTAATGAGCTTTTCCCCCTCATATATATATGTATACAGGGAAGTGTGTGTATATATCTATATAGCATGTATGTGTATTATCTAGTATTTTGTATTTGTGCATAAAAAGTCATGACTAACTAGCGCAGGCAACTAAATATCATGTATTTATATTTATATCTGTATTTATATATAATATTCTTATCTAAAAAAAAAAAAAAAAACAAAAACATAAAGAAAAACCATCCAATAAAAAAACTCATTTTAAAGCAATGTTAAATGTTTTTTCGATTGCCAATAGATATGTAATGTATAATATAAATTATATTATATATTATCGTTTTTGGGCCATGGGGAATTTGTCATCATTTTCGTATGCAAATTGGGGCTGCAGGTGTGGCAAGACGTTTGTGACGTCATTAGACTTAATGGGGATTACGAGTGCAAAAACAGGTTTTCTTTGAAAGCACTTCAAATGCTTCGACTGCGCACATCATATATATAAATAAAGATCAGTGCAGAAAACAAGGCGAAAACTGGAAAGTATGCGCTAGCCAGTTGTGATCGACTACCAGATACCCTGGCAGGAGATCCGGTGGGTATACTTTACTTTGGCAATCTTTTCAGATTATCTAAATACTCAGTTACAAGTTAAATCGATTTCATGCCATTTATTGATTATTTTATTGTTAAATTGATCAGCGAGTGCTATAAGATCTACATAAATTTGAAAACACTAGCTGCTATAAATAGAGAACGAGACCGACAAGCTAATATATAGATAAGCCCATATATAGACATACATATATAGTCAAAATAACATAACGAAATTCTAGATTTAAGTAGCTACTATGCCATATATAGGCATATATCTGATATTTTGTAGTATATATAGAACACTATATAAGCCTACGATTTGATAGATATACTTGATTCCTTTCTAATGAACATATAACATAGAGCTTGACAAACGTTTACCTAAGCATAACATTGAGATAAGTTTATTTATAGAACAATCAGATATTTGAGGGAAATTGTGAGCGCTAGATAGACACGTAAAGCCTATTATATGACTCAATATATGTATATAGTATTTCTTATCTACAATACCATAAAACCGATATGAAACTCTATAGAACATCATAATGTCCACTTCAGATAGGGTATACGAGCAGATAAATGTACTATAGGAACTGCAACTGCAAGTAATGCTCAGATAATAGCTTTATGTCTACTATACTCAAGTTTTATAAAAAGAGATAACACAAAAGCGAGCAGGTTATGCAAGCAGATCATATATCATATATCATATATATATACTTAAGCACTATATCATTTTTAGAGCACATAAATATGCATATATACATATATGTTAGTAGTGAATCAAAATGCTTGAGAAATAAAGCATAATTCAAGAAAGAGCAGTACAACATTTAAACTGGATATACCTATACGAAAAACCTTGCCACATGCGAACAATCTGTTGAAATTGTATATAAAAATGATATTATATATCAAATTGGGTAATGAAAACCTTAAGGCTTTGTAAATGCCGCCGTGTTATAAAATGGGATATATATACATATATATATATATTAAGTATCATATATACATTATATTCACATATATATATACATATATATATAAACTTAATAAATGATTATAAAAATTCGTATTCAGGTGTATGTGTGTGGGAACAGTCTGACAATTGGTCAATATCGTTTGATTGTGTATTTGTGTATTATATAACATATATATACATTATCAAAAAAAATAAAGTAATAAACATATATAAAAATCACGTAGCGTGTAATAGAATGTATAAACATGCATATATAAAGATGATTATATATATAAATATACATAGATCGAAGACAATTACAGATCGATAACAAAGAATGCATTCACAGGATCAGATTGCGACAGATGTACATACACATATATATACGCACATATATATATATATATATGATAGATCAAATAATGTTTAACAAATTAAGGCATAACAGTTAAGGCTTGATCTTGCGACTAAAGTATATAGATGTCGAGGGCCTCCGCTAGCTAGTCAACATGGTACTCGGTGCGATGTGGGGATCCGCTGCGCTTCTCGGCAACAAAGGGGCTGGAGATGTGCGCGATGCTGGTGACGCCGCGCAGTCCGGTGCTGCGGAAGTAGATTAGCACATATTGTTCGCCGTGGCGCAGCTCGACGTCGTCGGCGAAGTCGAGGCGGACCAGCTCCTCGTTGGCATCCAGCTGACGGCGCAAGCGTTGCCGATTGCGATGATGATGGTGGGAACGATGCGGTGTCGGCGCTGGCATCTCAAAGTAATCCCTCTCGTGATTGGAGTCCGAGGAATTGGGCGACTCAGCCTGATTGACATACTCGTAGGCCACATAGTCCGCCAGGCTGGCGTAGTCGATGCCATAGATGGCAATCCAATCGTTGGGCCCCTCCTCGAACTCCGCGTGCTTGCGATACTCCACGGTATTCTCGTCGCCAATCTTCCAGACAGAGACCGGGGTAAACGTAACGCCCGGTGCACGATAGTTGGGATACAGCTTGATGGTGAAATCGCTGCTAACCGGCTTATGGTCGCTGATGTTGTAGGCGGGATGGGATTTGTAGGAGCACTGCTCAATGGCCAGCTGCATGCCCGGCTGCCGGTTGAGCGGCTGCACGGCGTACATGATGCGATCTGTCCAGGCGGGCCGACGCTTCATATCGTAGTCGGAGGTGCCTTCCTTGAACTTGAATGTGGGCGGAAAGGCGGGCAGGCGCTCGTGCAGCACCTGGAATGCCTTCTGCGTGCGCTCGCGAACCTGATACAGCTGATCCCGCTGCAGCAGCGCCTCGTGCTTGCTGTCGTCGGCCAGGGCGTCGCGCACCTCGGTGGCGCTGTCGTTGCCCTCCAGCCGAAAGTTGAGATCCCCGAACCAGAAGACATAGTCGTGATCGTAGATCTCACGATAGCGCTTCACATGGTAATGATGGCTTTCGAGTATCTGCTTGTAGTCCTCGATGCGCTCGTCCAGCTGATGATCGTGCGCAGCCAAGTGGGCCACCACAAAGGCCAGGCCACAACCGTACAGCGTGAAGCGCACACTCACTGCCCCCTTGTTGCCCCAAATGCCGCCAAAGCCGGTGCGCGTGAACTCCGCCTCGATGTCCTTCAGGTGCTCGACATGCGGTCGGCGCACAAACATGGTCAGCAGCAGGCCTTGCATCTGCTCTGTCTTGATGGCGACATAATTGTAGCCGCGCAGCAGCTGCTTCGCCTTGTGCGTCCACGGATCCTCCTTGAAGAGTCCCAGCACCTGATGCTGTGGCTGTGCGTTCACCTCCTGCAGTCCAATTGCATAGATGTCGGGCAATTCCTGGGCTGCATCGCCGCTGGCCTCGCCGTGCAGGCCCAGGAGCTGACGCAGCGAGATGTTGTCCGGAAATCGGCTGCCAACATTCCAGGTGATCACATAGACTCGATACGTTTCCAGTTTCTGGCGAGCGCTCGACTCCGCTTTGGGTGCGGTTGTCTCTGTCTTGCTCATGCTACGTCACGAGCACACACACGCACACACACACACATGTATAGATTACTTATTAGCTTTGGATTCATACCATATTGTTACTTACATTTAACGAGTTCTTTTCTAGTTGTTGTTTTTCTCACTGTTGTTGCTGCCTTTAGCAATCGGATGTTGCAACTGGTATACCTCGCAGTCTTCTATTTGGTAATTGTAAATATAATTTGATGGATGTCTTAGTTACTGACCCGCGCTATGAAGTAATCAGCGTAATAATGTACGCAATGCGCATAGTAAATAAAGCAACACAAGCAACAGCAGAGCCCGTTTTGAGCAGCAAGGCCAATTAGTCATAAACAGCTGTTCGCTGCGGCAATCGTTATCGATAGTACGCGATATATCGCAAACTGCAGTGCATGCAGTGCTAACAGTCAGAGCTCGAAATTTTGGCTATAAAATAAAAAATGCAATCAGAAAATGCATCAACACCTTGAGAAATAGAATAAAATGCACATTAAGAATTTTAGAAATATTTTTATCAAACGAAGCTAACTGAAATTTATAATTATAATGACAAAGCATTTGATTTTTTTAGCTTTCTAGCTTTTTTTTTCGTATACAACACTAGTCTTGCGCTGTCAGGCGTTTCACACACTCTGCAGCGTTGTGCAGCACTGTGCTCAGTTTTGGGTTTGTTTTTGTTTTTGTGCAACACATATATATATTTTTGTTTTATTGATGCACAATTGATAAGCGCTCATAAAGCAGCAAAGCAGAAAAATATACAGCTATACAAGCAATATCAGTTTCCAACATACAAATCAATTCTGCAATGCGTACGCGGCCAGGGCGTGTGTTTAATTGAAGACAAGACGCCGATAGACGGGGCTGCAGGAATAACAAGGCGAGCATAACAAACACAACAAAAACTAATTTTGGTTTTCGACGTTTTTTGTGTTGTTTTTGTTTCTTCGCACATTGACGTCGTTGGCAGCAGTTGGCGCTGCTTGTTATTGTTGTTGTTGCTGCTGATGCTGTTGTCGTTGTTATGTAAAAATATACAAGAGCCAATTGTGCACACAGCATCATCCTTGAAAAAAAGTTGAACTGTAAATTAAATCAGCCTCTGCATTGCTAAACAAGTCACGCGATCTTTGCGCTTCCAATTATTGAATTCAGTCGCAGCAGCAGCAACAGCAGCAGCAACCGCAGCGCAGCTTGCACAGTTTATTTTTGGACAGCTAATAAACTTTTTAGCTGTCCAAATATTTTGAATTGAATTTGTTAATAATTAAATGCCATTGCAGCTAAGAGATGCCAGCGCCACAGAAGATTGCAGTAAGTGCCGCTGCAGCTGCCGCCATAACCACGACCAGTGTGCCCAGCGCAGAGCCCAGCACCAATGCCGCAGCGCCAACTGCAACTGCCTCGGCTGCGACGGCGGCAACGGTAAACAATGGCGCTGGCAACAGCGGACGCCATCAGCTGCGACCCGTTAAATACGATTATGCGGATTCGTTTGCCTGCACATATATCGTTTCGGTGGTGGCCGCCTCCGTAGCCGAGCTGGCCACCTATCCGCTGGATCTCACAAAGACCCGCCTGCAAATTCAAGGCGAGGCGGCCAGTGTGGCCGCCCTTGCCACCAGCAGCGTCGCCGGCGGCGCCAAAGCGAATGTGAGCACTTTGTACATATTTAAGTATATTTTCTATTTGTATTCGACTTTTTTTTTCGTTGCATACTTTTGGTATTTTGGTGTTTGTTATTGTGTTGGTCTCTCATGCATGCTAGCTTTTTGATCCCGGCTTTTGCTAACAACCGTTACCCCTGCAGGACCGTTAACCCAAATCGAACAACATTCGTCCATCCGCTTACCAGTGTTGCTAAACGTCCACAACTCGTAGTCTTCTGCAGCCCGTGAGGGGAATCACTTATCAATATTCGAATCCAAGATAAGCGCTTCGGCGTGCCGAACTTAACTTTAGCTTATTTATTTATTTGTTTTTTGTTAGTTATTTGGTAAATTCTTATTTTTGGTCAGTCATGCGCCTTATCAGCATGCTGATAAGATGAATGTGGTGCTGGCATTTCATTTTGTTACCTTTTCTTGTTCTTGTTGGGGGGAGCGTCCACCTGGGCGTGAGATATGGTTTTATAGAGAGCTTTAGATTAGTTGACTGCCAAAATACCCAACCACCCAACCACCCACCCACCTACCTACCCCACTAGCTGCCAAATATCCATAAATCCATTTATCTGTGCGTTTGTTTAAATGTGGAACGTAAAATGATAACAAAAAGTAAGAAAACCAAAACAAAACAAAAACTTGATACCACATTCTATACATGTACATGTGCCTGTATGTGTGTGTATGTGTATGTGTATGTGTATAGGATAGGTATATGTATATGTATATGTATGTATATACACAATATGAGCTGCACATATATATATATGTTATGTAACTGAACCACAACCCCCCATTACCAGATGCAATATCGCGGCATGGTCGCCACGGCCTTTGGCATTGTACGCGAGGAGGGCGCCCTCAAATTGTGGCAGGGCGTGACGCCGGCGCTCTACCGACACGTCGTCTATAGGTGGGCATTCAATCAATCAATCAATCTATCAATCAATCAATCAATCAATTGAACCAACCAGCTACAAACCAAGTACTATTATTGAAATTCAAATGATCTATGCCACTCTTTAAGTAGCATCCGATACGATTGCCTCAAGCATTCCAAAATGATACATTTGCTCCACATATCCCAGTTGCAGCTAGCTAGAACTAATCTCGTCCTCCTCCATTGACAGCGGCGTGCGCATCTGCAGCTATGACCTGATGCGCAAGGAGCTAACCAAGAATGGCAGCCAGGCGCTGCCCGTCTGGAAGTCGGCTCTCTGCGGCGTCACAGCCGGCGCCGTGGCTCAGTGGCTGGCCTCGCCCGCCGATCTGGTCAAGGTTCAGATCCAAATGGAGGGCAAGCGGCGGCTGATGGGCGAGGCGCCGCGGGTGCACGGTGCTGCGCATGCGTTCCGCAAGATTGTGCAGCGCGGCGGCGTCAAGGGTCTGTGGAAGGGCAGCATACCGAATGTGCAGCGTGCGGCGCTGGTCAATTTGGGTGATCTGACCACATATGACACCATTAAGCATCTGATCATGCGTCGCCTGCAAATGCCCGACTGCCATACGGTCCATGTGCTCGCCTCCATTTGCGCCGGCTTCGTGGCTGCCATCATGGGCACTCCGGCGGATGTGGTGAAGACGCGCATCATGAACCAGCCCACCGACGAGCTGGGACGGTAAGCCTTGCAACCTTGCAGCAATATCTATTCGATTCCTCATTCCCTAACCATATATCATTTTGCAGTGGCTTGCTCTATCGCGGCTCGGTGGATTGTCTGCGTCAGACGGTTGGCAAGGAGGGCTTCGTTGCTCTATACAAGGGATTCCTGCCCTGCTGGATACGCATGGCGCCCTGGTCGCTCACCTTCTGGCTGTCCTTCGAGCAGATACGCAAAATGATTGGCGCCTCCAGCTATTAGCTATCAAATACCAATTGCTTGGCATTGAAAGAGAATCAAAAAACAAACAAAAAAACGTAAAACAAAACAAAAAAGGATGAATTTGCAATCGATGTGTAAACAAAAAGAAAGAGAAACATGTTTAATTGTTAATACTATATTATTTTGTGGTTTTTGTTTGTAAACAAGTTAAATAAGTGCCGTTCGCTTTAAACGGTACAAATACTCTTAAGACTGTTTTTATCTATGCCTCCCCATTTGATTCTCGCTATCGTTCGACTCCTCAAACTTTGCGACATTCGGCTGATGATCCTGATCCCAGAACTAAAAGATTGATCCATCAAATATATAAATATATATACAAATAGAATCCTATGCAGAATTCCTAATATTAAAAATGCAGAGCAAAAATTACAAATTAATAATTTTTAAGAAATCTATATAATGTTTAGGCAAAGATATATATATATATATATTTCTCAAAAAAAAAAAAAAAACAAAGTTTTAAAAACATGTATAGTGTGCTATACCTTTTTTTTAATCTTAAAAAGAGTTTTTATGTTTTTTAATAAATGTGCTAAATATACATATTTTGAAATTTTCGACATGTTAATTATTAAAGAAAATTATTTGCTAATTCTAAGCTTTTACAAAATTTTTATTTAAACAAAAAAAGTATTTATATACACATAATATACATCATTCCTAAAGATACTCATGCCCATATAAATTATACAGGGAGAAATCAAAAGTTATTGTTTTACATTAAAATTAAAAAAAAAAAAAAATTAAATTGATACCCAAATACAATTTTTAACTGCTAGTGTTATCGAATATCTATTGCTAACTATCGATATCAGTCAGAGCAACGCTTCCATTTTGTATAGGCTGTAAACTAATTTGGAATACTTGTGTCAGCCGAAGCTGGTCACACTGCTACAGACGGCCAACATTTGGTGTAGTGTATTTAATAAGTGCAAAGACGAAAGACAAACATTTTCTACACTCCACAATGTTGTTTAAATCAATTATACCGCTGGCCCTTTGTGCGCTCACCTTTAGGCCATTTTTGGCAGCCGCCTCAACGGACGAACCAACAAAGCCGGCCGATGAGAAGCAATTCGCCGTTGAGCTCAATCCGGAAACATTCGACGAGGCCATCGGAGCCGGCAATGTCTTTGTGAAGTTTTTTGCGCCATGGTAAGCAATAAAAGCGAAAACGAAAAAAACGCGACTTGCATTTCGAATGCGAACTGTGCAAAAATTTACGAAATTGCGGTGTACCAACAACGGAATTATTAAAAGTTTTATAGTCAGCAAGGCACAGCCACACGCACACAAACGCACATACGCACACATACATGCAGACAAAGCCACGCAATCTGAAAGAAACATCTGTTCATACATGCGTACATGTGTACATGTCTAGTGCATGCATATGACATACATACGTATGCAAACATAGTAAAACAAAAAACAAAAACACATTTCCTTGTTGTTGACACATATGTGTGCATGCCAACACACACACAGACACAGACGTGCAAATGCAGCTGTGTTGATTTAGTGATGTACATAAATTGCCGCCACACGACTTGCAGATGGAGTTTTATTTATATACATATGTTTTTGACATATATCTATGAGAGGCTATTTATATATCTATCTCGCTCGCTCTTTCTGTCGTTCTTTTTTTTAAATTGCCTCCTTTTATATATTTTCTTATTCTACCCCTTTTTATTTTTATTTGTAAATTTCGTATTTCGTGTCACGAGTGTCGCAACTGAAATTCAGAATCATGTACTCATACTATATAGTTTTCTAATAAATGAGAGGCTACTTATATTTCCATCTCTCTCACTCTCTCTCTCTCTCTCTTTCTCCTTAATTGCCTCCTTTTATATATTTCCTTATTTTACCTCTTTACTTGTGAATTTTGTGCTTCGTGTCACGAGTGTTGCACTCGAAATCTGGCGATAGCATGGAAGTATGTACTTATACTTATACTATATAGTTTTCTAATGAATAAGAGGGCCTTTTTTCTCTCTCTCTCTCGATCCTCTTTAATTGCCTTCCTTTTTATATATTTCCTTATTCTACCTCATTTAGATTTCGTGCTTCGTGTCACGAGTGCCGCACTCGAAATCTAGCGATAGCATAGAAGTACATATTATACTCTTTAGTTTAGGTGACGAATTGAGGATTAGAATTCTTATATTATTTTTTAAATTTCAAATACCACGTACTATGATAAGGGCGCTACGAGCGGTCAAAGGGGCTTTCGCTTAGGTTTTTTTTTAGTTTTTCAGCTTGACTAAAGTCAAGAAGTGCCTTTGATTGACACACACTAAGCACGCACACACTCACACACATACAGTCACACACACACATACACATGCACACTCACGCATGTACGATTTCAAAATTTACAATCGTACTTAGGCAATTGCGCTGTTATCAGCGTTTATATACAGACATATACATATAGACGCATATCATAAACTCTGTATTCAAAAACTGGTCGATGCCCGCTTTGTTATACCCGTAATCCATAGAGTGTGCTTTGTCTAAAATCCCACAAAGCTTCCGTACTTCTTATCTAAAAGAAAACACCACTGGCATATAGTAAAGCAAAAGCTAATTTAATTTGATCAAGACGATGGATGATATATATGTATAGAGATATTTATTGACTGATTGTAATTGGGTCAAATGGAATATTATCTTACGATATCTTATGTATGTCTTTTAATATAAGTACACTTATTAATATTAAAGTCATATTCGAACTTTGACGTATTTTTACTATTCAATAATTTTAGTCAAATTTCGCCCAAGAATTGATTTGAATATCTAAATCATATTCACATCTTTCCTTCCAGGTGTGGCCATTGCAAGCGTCTGCATCCGCTGTGGGAGCAGCTGGCTGAGATCATGAACATCGATGAGCCGAAGGTGACCATTGCCAAGGTGGACTGCACCAAGCACCAGACGCTGTGCGCCGACCATCAGGTGACCGGCTATCCGACGCTGCGTCTCTTCAAGCTCGGCGAGAAGGACTCCGTCAAGTTCAAGGGCACACGGGATCTGCCTGCCATTACGGATTTCATTAACCAGGAGCTGAATACGCCGGCCGAGGAGGATCTGAGTGAGCAGCAGCTGCAGGACAGCGGCGACAAGAATCCCAATTTGGGCAAGGTCGTTGACCTGACGGAGGACACGTTCGCCAAGCATGTGTCCAGCGGCAATCACTTTGTCAAGTTCTTTGCGCCCTGGTGTAGTCATTGTCAGGTAAGCGAATCCATTTGCCTTTAAATGCAGTTCACATTTTAATTGGATTCGATTGTGCAGCGCCTGGCACCCACCTGGGAGGAGCTGGCCACGGAGCTGATCAAGGAGCCGGAGGCAACGATTTCGAAAATCGATTGCACACAGTATCGCAGCATCTGCCAGGACTTCGAGGTCAAGGGCTATCCCACACTGCTCTGGATCGAGGATGGCAAGAAGATTGAGAAATATGCCGGTGCTCGTGACCTGGCCACGCTGAAGAGCTATGTGGAGAAGATGATCGGTGCTCCAAGCACCGACAACAACGACCTGGACGATGCGACCAAAGAAGCGCAAGATGAGGCCAAGAAGCAGACGGTGCAGCAGCTAAATGGCAGCGAGGAGTTCGAGAAGGCCATCGCCGATGGCATCGCGTTCATCAAGTTCTATGCGCCGTGGTGCGGACACTGCCAGAAACTGCAGCCCACCTGGGAGCAGCTGGCCACAGAGACGCTAGGTGGCGAGACGGGCATTGTGATTGCCAAGGTCGACTGCACCTCGCCGGACAACAAGGAGATCTGCATCGACCAGCAGGTCGAGGGCTATCCGACCCTCTTCCTCTACAAGAACGGCAAGCGCCAGAACGAGTACGAGGGCAGTCGCTCGCTGCCGGAGCTGCAGGCGTACGTCAAGAAATTCATTGGCCACGACGAGCTCTGAGCTGTACCACATCAACATCAACCCCGACACCAACACCAACATCATCATCTACATGAAATGATGAACAAATCCAGATACGGAATCATATGCGAATGTCATAAACAAAAGCGAATGCAGTTGAAGCCTCTGTGAGGGAAGTTTAGTCATCCATTTAGAAAAAAAAAGAATGTAAGAAAGAAAGAACATAAATCAATCAGAAAAGTATGATTATAAAATCTAATTAAAATTAAATGATCACGACAAAAACAATTAATTAAATGTACGCCACAAATGTAAATCTGTTTGTTTTGTGACTTTTCTGTTCAGTTTGCTGTGCATTAGCTTCCTCTCTTTTAATTTTTTTTGTTTTTTTTTTAAGTTTTTTTCACATGTGCCAAATATCCAATCGCAATTTAATTGATATATTTCTCTGACAAATTTGATATTATATCGGGAATTTAATATTAACTAATTATGATGTAGACAAATAAGCATATATTAATATTACATTAGTAGAGAAATCTGGCATATTTGATCTCAACTTGAGACTTTCAAAACCAATCTGTTCAGTTTGTTGTTTATCATTTTTAATTTTTTGTTTATAAACAATTTTGAAAATCTATATATATTAAAGAATCCAATAAAGACAATAAGGACTTTAATCTTTTATTATATTGCAATACATTGGGCAGCAGATGCTTTTTTCTTACGAAAAATATATATTCAACCATTTCAATTTTGTCCCCTACAAAGTAAACCTCATTAGATGTATACTTCTGCCAACGAATTTTCCATAATATAATTTGAAAACTTGCGCCTTCATTTTAAATACAAAATTTTGTTCTTGTTATCGTTTGGTATTTTTCTGCTTAAGCTAAAATACTTTCAGTTAGGTGCTTTTTCTGGCTCTGTGTTTTGGTATTTTTGCAGTCACATAGAAACGCAAGCATAATTGTTTTTATAGTAATCATTTACGTATGCCCCATGCGAGTACTGCTTTTTGTATTCTTAAAAGTATTTTAATTTTGTTTAAAGAAATATAATTAAATTTTATTTTAAAATTTTATATTAAATACTATATTTTGTTGTTATCGTTCGGAATTGTTGTTTGCCTTGTTTTTTTGGGGTTTTTATAGTTCAATTAAAACGGTCACACGGTGGCACAGTCACACAAACGCAATTTGTTGTTTTATATTGCTTGAAACTGACATTAACCAATCGGGCATGTCCTACAAGACGAATATAAACTTGCAGAAAGAAACTGAGCTTGTGTAAGGTGTTTACAATGAGCGGTGGTGTTGGCGGTGTTGCAGCAGCAGCAGCAGCAGCAGCCGCTGGTGTTGCAGGCGCTGCTGCGGCAGCTGGTGGTGCAGCAGCCGCTGCTGCTGCTCCTGCTGCTGCAGCGGCTGCAGCTGGTGCGGGCGCTAGTCCAGCTGCTGCAGAGCCCAACAGTGGCACTAATGCATCCGCTGCAGCGGCAGCTGCGGCAGCCACCAATGGCACCGAAGGCAGTACAGCCCTCAACGACGACCAGGACGCCAAGCGGCGCAAGTGCCTGGAAACAGACGAAGCTCAAGATGGAGCGAGCACCGTGAGTATGCAAATGGCAACTATTGAACCAATTCCAAATGGCCCCAAAGGAACCCCGACAATAAATCTAAACTGATGTTGTTTTCGTTTACGTTTATGCGTATAGCAGATGATTGACCCGAACAGCGTGCTCAATAAGATCGCCCACATGTATGCGGAGCAGCTGATGTCGGACATTGTGCTGCTGGTGGATGGCAAGGAGTATCCGGCGCACCGTGTCATCCTCTGTGCGAGCAGCGATGTCTTTCAGGTGATGCTGATGAATCCGCAGTGGAACGAGTGCAGCAAGCACGTGATTGAGCTGCACGAGGAGGCCTGCTGCTCGGCCGTGTTTCCACAGTTCATCAAGTATCTGTATGTGGGCCAGATCGAGGTGACACTGCAGACGGTGATGCCGATGCTGGCGCTGTCCGACAAGTACAATGTGCGGGATCTCATCGAGCTGTGCATCGGCTATATGACGAAGCATGTGGCCAAGGCGGCGACCAATGGCTTCCTGGTCTCATGGCTGCAGTACACGCTCTCGTTTACGCCCACGCACAATGATCTCACCGAAACGCTAAAGCGTTTCCTCAAAAACAATTTGGAACTGGTGGCCGAGTCCAAGGACTTTGTGGAAATGGATCCGGCCATACTGCAGCTGTTGCTGCAGCAGAACGACATCGTTGTCACCAGCGAGTACAAACTGTTTAGCATTCTGCAGACGTGGCTGCTGCATCGCCGCAAACTAATCGAAGCCCAGACGGGCCTCAGCGCCGAGAAGAGGGCCAGCACCTTCATGGAGCTAATCGAGCAGACAGTCATGCACATACGGTTCGCCATGATGACGCCCCGAGAGCTTTCACTTGTCGTTCCGTTCATGGAATACCACAAGAAGTTTCTGATCGATCGCATCGCCATCGGCCTCAGCTATCAGTCCGGGCAGGAGGATCGCGTGCGCGAGGTCCGCGCAACGGAAGGCGGCCAATTGCAGTTCACGCCGCGTCTCTACTGGAACGACACGTGGAGCGTCGGCATCGAAGTGCAAAACTTCGACAAGATCGAGGACTACAAAAATTATGTCACCTGCTTCTTTTCGCAACGACACATTGCCGAGACTAAGGACGGTGAGTGTTCAGGATTTATATATGCATATGTGTATATGAGAAGAGAAGACTGGAGTAGAGCAGAGTGGAACCTAAAGTGGAACGTGGAGTGGAACGTGGAGTGAAACGTTGAAAAGACAAGAGTAGAGAAAAACGTAGAGTGGAACGTAGGGTAAAGTGGAACGTAGAGTAAAGTGGAACGTAGAGTAGAGTGGAATGTTGAATAGAGTAGAACGTAGAGTAGAGTGGAACGTAGTATAGAGTGGAACGTAGTGTAGAGTAGAACGTAGAGTAGAGTGGAACGTAGAGTAGAGTGGAATGTTGAATAGAGTAGAACGTAGAGTAGAGTGGAATGTAGTGTAGAGTGGAACGTAGAGTAGAGTGGAATGTTGAATAGAGTAGAACGTAGAGTAGAGTGGAACGTAGAGTAGAGTGGAATGTTGAATATAGTAGAACGTAGAGTAGAGTGGAACGTAGTATAGAGTGGAACGTAGTGTAGAGTAGAACGTAGAGTAGAGTGGAACGTAGAGTAGAGTGGAATGTTGAATAGAGTAGAACGTAGACTAGAGTGGAATGTTGAATAGAGTAGAACGTAGAGTAGAGTGGAACGTAGAGTAGAGTGGAATGTTGAATAGAGTAGAACGTAGAGTAGAGTGGAACGTAGTATAGAGTGGAACGTAGTGTAGAGTAGAACGTAGAGTAGAGTGGAACGTAGAGTAGAGTGGAATGTTGAATAGAGTAGAACGTAGACTAGAGTGGAACGTCGAGTAGAGTCGAGTAGATAGTGAACTAGTAATTCTTTAACAATTTAACTAGGTAGAGCTGCTAGCGAAATAGAGCCCTAATGATACGAGAAAGTAGGCATCATGAACAGTTCATAAAAGTCCATTCAAATTCAGCAAAAAACTGAAAGATTGGGTTTGTTTATAGATGTAGCATACAAAAAGTCAATTCAATGCTTGGAAGTAAACCCCCAAGTACCTAGACTCGACATTTGATTAAGGAGAATGTACATCTATACTACATATTATACATATGTGTAAAGAGGAAAGATTTTAATAGATTCCAAAATACTAGATCAATTTTTAAAATTATTTTACTATTATTTCATTTTATTTATTGTGCTTTGTTTCCCCTAAAAATGTTTGCATTAGTTTAAAGTAATTATTTACAGGGGCTAGCTTATTACTTTCCAGCTGGGACATTTCTTAATTCTATAGTTATGGGTTTGCTTATGTAATTCTACAAAGAAAATTTTATAATCCCACATGAACATATGTAGGCTAGTAAAGATGTTCAAAAAGAGTATTTTAATTGTGGATCGTACGCTATATAAATTAAATACTAGATTACGGTAAAAACTTAAAAGTATGTGCCAAGGTGATCGATTCATAGATATTATATGAAATCATATACTCCTCTATAAAGCAAGCTTTATGTCTTCAATGAATGTGTTGGCTCCCATTGAGACCACTTTAACAAATCCTCTGATAGGTTTTATAGCAAAACTTAGCTAGGGAAATCATGACTGAAGGTCTGCCAGCTTTTGGCTTTTGCAACTTTGAACCAGGCTGAATCTTTGCTTTTATTAAAATTGAATTTGTTTATCCTTTTAGACGGCTGCATGACCTGGGAGATCGAGTTCTTTCCGCGCGGCGTCAAGTACAATAAGGCCAAAATGGTCTGGGGCGAGGATGTGCCCGGCTGTGCGCTGAACACGGTGCGACTGCGTGTCACGTGCAAGCATCAAAAGATTGGCGAGGAGCGCTTCAAGGTGCGTATATACCCCAAATAGTTGTCACACTAGAGATTCATACATTATAGTAATATCAAATTCCCAGGTTGCCGTGCTCATTGTGGGCGTGCAGAACAAGATTGAGCACATACGCACCGTGGTGCATCGCACGGAATACTTTTCGGATGATGCGCGTGTCATCAATTTGGATAATCTGCTGCCCTTCGACGAACTGGAGCACACCTCACGCAACTTGAGTCCACACTTGACGGGCAGTCAACGCAATACGCTCTCCCTGCACGTTGTCATAACGCCAATGGATGCGCACACCTGCCGTGATGCGCCTCCGTTTCAATTTTGAGCCAATCAACCAGTGAACTGACTTCACGAACAACATTTACCAATTCCTTGGAATGAAATGCAGAAGATTGCAGCCAGCGGACACTGGTGCTTGGCAAGGAGAGCTGAGATCTCTCTACCTCTCTCTCTCTCTTTTTTTATTTCTCTCTCTCTTCTCTCTCTCTCTCTCTCTTTCTCTGTCTGTCTGTCTGTCTGGCTTCATTTCAATTTTGAGTTAATCAGGACACTAGCTAAAGTATTGCAGTACCCGCCCAGCCCCTGGTTGATCCTAGTCGTTGGAAGCCTTTTGCTTCGATCTGCTCGAATGGTGTGCATACACCTAGCACTATGCTTAACTGTACATATATATACATATACATATACACATGTATCTATATACGCATGTATAGATATATGTATATCTTCCATATAGTTATGATTAATCCACTGTATAAAGGAAAAACATTTGAAGCGCCTCGATGCGCCATATGTTTACTATTTCTGCTGTACAAATCCCAGCTTAAACATGGTATATATATGTATATATCTTTCAAGTAACGGTCTATGGGCGTGTATCTTCAGCAATATTTTCTGCTTTCGTTTCTTATCAATTCCCCCCTTTTTTATATTTTAATAATAGTTTTTATGTTATTCTAATTACTTTAATTATTTTGAATTCGATTTAAACTTAAGCGTTTAGCTAAAAGGGCCATTTATTTGATGTTTTTGTAGTTGGCTTTTTACCTTAATTTTTTTTTCTGTTTTAGACCAAAATACAAATATGTTTAAAGATCGCAATGCCAAGAAACATTGCAACTAGACTATGGAGAGGACATATTTCTAATAAACGTTGATTTGTATAGAAACGAATGCGAGTTTTTAACTATTTGATAAGCCCCAATTTGCTAAATAGTTAAGAGTTAGCATTAACCAATTACCATGAACTTTACCAGGCAGTTAATTCTAATTGCGTTGGCGTTGCCAGATTCCGCAATATGTTTAGCTTGACAGCAACATGATTCCCTAACTAGAACTTTGATCGTTAGATGAGACAGCAGTTCATCTGCTTCTTCTTCTTCTTCTTCTAGTTATTTAACGTCTGCTTTTTTCAGCTAAGAGAGCTAGGCAAATACTCATAAATTTTTACCGCTTGCTGTACAAGAAGATAATGCCGACCTATGTTAGGCCATGTTACCAACTTATGTTGCCGCATTAGAGAGATAACAGTGCTATGTATGTGAGTATTTGTAAAGCTATATAGGATATATATATATGTACATTAATATATATAATCTACTTTGGCTTTCGGTGTAAATAATATTTTAGCCAAGCTTATACAGACGACTTGGCTAGCATTAACGAAAGCTGCTTAAGCCGAGAGCTATCACAATCTAGACATATACAAATCCAGACATATATAATATCCATATACATATACATATACATATATACATATATATTTTATATTGTGTCGAAAAGTGCCCATAGATAAGAAGAGTAAGGTACAAAGAGCTTCAGGGAGGGAGAGAGAGAGAGCGTGTGTGAGCGAGATAGAGATTGAGCGATATAGAGATTGAGCGATATAGAGATTGAGCGATATGTTTATCAATAGACAAAAGAAAACATTGTTTATCTAAATCAAAGCCTATGTATCCTATATACATACATATATATGTATGTATGTAGAACTTTATATCAACGACATAATTGTAAGGCATTGTCAACACTTTTTGTTGCTTGCTTTGATTAAGGTTTCTTTAGCTAACTTTGTAATAGATGCAGTCAGTGTATATTAAAGGAATCAAAGGTATATATATATATATATATATATATATATATATATATATATGTATGTATAATATAGATATATATAATCCAGCTGTTAAACATATTTGACTTGTCAATTTGAAACCTTTTGAAAACTGTTGCAAATATCAAAAAGAAAAAAAAAAGAAGATCTGTCTATATATCATATATATTTATGAATATATCTATATGTAGCTGTGTATATCTGGCAAGTCGCTTAGGGTAATTCTGTAACAATCTTTGCTTATTTGATGTCTATTTAAGCACTGTCCAAGTTCGGCTCCTAAATTATCTATAAATTTATGAGTTATTCGCTCAAAATAAGAAAAATAAAAAATACAAATTTCTGTGTACATAAAAAAGTTAAAATCAGGAATAAAATCTAATTTAATTTCAAATCAAATAATATACTTTCTGTATATATGAAACATTAATTTCAGATATTTTCAGTATATATATAATAAACTTCTAATCTTAAGATATCTTTTACGTGTACTTACGACCCTGGAGAAGAATTCCTTCCCGTCAAGGCTCTCAAATATTTGGAGTTTCCCATTTGACATGAGGTTGTTTTTATTTGAGGCATTAATACATATTTAGTTAGGCGCGTGTTGGGGGCCTAATCAAACACCTCGTGCGCCGTCCGCCAAGAGACTGCGAGTGCTGGCCACGCCCACTAACGCGAGCTGACTTGCAGATATTCTAGAACGATATCTGAGTGGGTTGTTTAACTTATTTTATGGCGTGATGTTAAATCATTATTACGGTATTTTGGCCAAGAGTTTTGCCATTCTTCAAATACCCTAGATGCATTGGGGGAGAGACTGGCTGGCAGTTGAGACCTTCAATGTGTTATTTTTATTACTATATGATATCTAATATTGATTTGAAAGCAAAATTACTGCCCAAATCTCAATTAACTATTCTGGTAGTTTGTTGTATGTACTTGTGTTTTGGTTAGTCATTCAATTGATTGTTCATTGGTTTATTTTGAAACAGTGAACCAATAATTTTGAGTCACTCCAGTCAATCAGAATAGATTGATATTTCTTTCCTCTTAAGTTGATCAAACATTTATTTAGTCAGCTAATCATTCAGCAAATCAATCAAGTCAAGCATTAGATAAATATATACATATGTAGATATTATATTACAAATATAAGTGACTCAATCATTTATCTATTAAAACATCAATCAATCTGTTCAGGAGTCCTTTAAGTCAATCGTTGATCAATTGATCAAACAATCTGGTTTTCAGTCATTTGTCAGTCAATGAAACATCCTATCAGCCTATTCATCAATCAATCAATCATCAATCAATCATACAGTATTCATCAATTATCAATCATCAGTCAATCATCAATCAATCATCGAGCAATCACCAGTCATCAATCAATCAATCATCAACCAGTCATCAATAAACCATTGATCAATCAATTATCAATTAATCATCAATCAATCGTCACTCAATGATTAATCAATCAATCATCAATCATGCATCAACCAGTCATCATTGAGTAATCAATCAACCAATCTAATCAATAAATGCAATACAGATTGGATTCAGGCTCATCAATCAATCAATTCTAATCTCATGTTATAAGTAAGGTATTTACCCCGTCTGGCATACCCCACCCAGCCAAGTATTACTTTTCAATGTCTGTTTATCTTATGGGTTTGATTACTCTTCATCCATCGTTTTACAAAACACCGTTGTAATTGGCCCATATAATAATACCAGATAGAACGCAGACCGTTTTAGCAGATGGTAAATGCTTATGCATAAAGTGGCATTGACTGTTCTCGGGCTGTATCAGTCGAAATTTGGCAACGACAGTCGTCGCAACAGTGAAAATTTAACTTATCTGAACTTAAGATAGACTTAGTCATATGCCTAGACGTATATCTATGAGTATATACAAGTGATTTAGCGACAAGTCGAGCCACTGAACCCTTTTTTTTTTACGTGTTTCGAATATATTTATTTATATATATAAGTAATCTTGTGCCATGGATAATCCGGGCTATGTGATAGATTGTGAACGCGAGTTCGGTGAGTTATACCCCATGAAAAATGGATTTAAAAAAAAAAAACAACTTCTCGGTTCTGAGTGTGTTAACAATTCTTGTAATTAAATTGTGTAAAAGTGAAGTTCCGCATAAAAATTGATGATAAGAGTGGACAAACAACTGTTCCACTGATTAATATAGAACAATGGGCTTTATGTGAGCTGTAGAGCTAATTAAATTCTCATTAGAGCAAAACAAAAATTCTTTGATTGTCCATGCCCTGTAAGAGGTGCTTAGGCCGGTTATATTACCTAGCTGAAGTGAGTTATTATACAAATGACTTTGCACTCTATATAGAGTATTGCTGAGAGACTTCCTGTATATAAACTTTTTTAAATAGCTAACTCTAGCTTTATAAAGGATATATACATGGAAATATATAGAGAACTTCTAATATTGTAAAGTTGAGAAGCTTTAAGTTATCATAAATTTCGTTTCCACTTTCAATTAGGGCTGCTTCAAGGGTATCTCTGGGTCGACTACTTTTCGTTTCATATAGTTAAAGAAGTTGATTCGTTTTTGTTTGTTTTTTTTCTGGTTTATAGTTCGTTCTATGCTTTATTATTGCCAAAATGATTCGTTTATTTTCCACTAAGTACACACATAGTACATATACATGTATGTGTGTCTGTGTCTGTGTGTGTATTTATGTTATATGCAGTTTAAATGTTTTTTTGTTCAGTTACAATTACAGTTACAGGATACAATTCTATATCGTAAAGCCATATAGTTTTTTTTTATATATATATTTGCCTCAACTTGATTTTGTGTTTTTTATTGGTGTAAAAACGTATTTTTTTTTTTTGTGGTAATTTTCTTTTTTAGTTTTTTGATTGTGATTTTGGTATATGATATAGGGTTTATTTCTTAAGGCTTTTTTTTTTTTGTTTTTGTTTTTGTTTTGGGTGCGCATTTGCAGTTCCTTTCGTATTATGGAGGTGCGCCACAGCAATTTATCAATTATACAAATATGTAAATAGTTCTCGTATATGATTATGGAAATGACAGATGTCATATGTCATATGTCATATGTCATGTATATATGTATGTATATATAGTTGTATGTTTGGGTACACTATATAGAGCACAAAGACTTGCATGCAATAACAAAAAACTAGAGAATCTCCAGCTAAGCCAAGACAACAATTTAAGTTCAAATCGATATACATATATATGCAAGTACAGTGAACACTCATTAAAGTATTTAGAAAAACTTATAGAAAATTTACACTTTTTTATATTATTAAAAAAAAACTTTCACATATATATATATTGCTTATATAAAATTTTTTATATATATATATATTTTATATATGCATATGTAATTTATTTTTTAATCTCGTTTTTTTTTTTTTTTTTTTTTTTTTGTAAGCTCTAAATTTTAATATGAACTTTTGCTAATATGAATTATTATTACTTTTTTTATTTGGACCAAAATGTGAGTTTTTTTATTTGAATAAAAACTGTACCCAAATATTTATAGTAATTTTCTTTACTTTCAATTTTTGTTTAATTGCAATCGAAATATTTTTGTTTTTTTTTTTTAGGAACAAACACTTTATCAAAACTTTTCGCTGAAATTTGATACTAAACTCTACAGTATTTTATATATTATTAATATATATATATATGTATATAAATAATAATAATATATATATATATATATATATATATATATATATATTTATATATGTAATTTAAAATTTCAAATTTGTCTCATTGTAACTTTGCGATGCTACAAATCTACACAAATCTCAACGCAAAAGAAATTCATTTAAGAACATGCACATACATACATATATCGAATTATCTATATATATGCGTATGAGTGTTATTAAAAGAAAAGAAAGAAGCAAAACATGCACTACTATTTCAAAGTTCAATTTCGTAAATCAATTTTGTTGCATACTTTTGAGAGCGCGAAAAAAAGATTCAGCTTGATTTTTGTCAACTCACAATTTCTATGCGAAACAGAACTTTAGATTTTAGTATATATATATATATATATCTAACTCTGCCTTTATATATATAGTTAGTTATATATATATATATATATATATATATATATATATATATTATGTGTGCTGTGCACTTGGTGTTATGTTATATACAAATATCGTATAAATATCGTTAACAGTTGTAATCCATCTATTAAATATTTATGCCAAGCCGAACCCTCTCCGAAATCTTTGATGCCGTGAGTTATAGTGATATATATATATGTATATATATATATATATTTATATATTATATTGTATGTGTGTGTGATATTTAGTGAGTGTGATTATACCATATATATACTATATATCTTTCGATTTTAACTAGTTATTGTTGTTGCCTTAAAGCAGTGTCCTAGGTGGGGTGTCGTTTGCTTGCCGCAGTGAGTGACGCTCTATTGGAGTGGGTCCCGTCTAGGTACATATGTCAGTAAGTACCTAACTATCGTGTTGCATGCGATACTATCGCATGCACTATATATCATCTATGACTATTATTGAGTATTGCGTACGCCGTGTGCTGCCAGTGTGTCTCTGTATGTGTGTGTGTGTGTAGGATATCTGTAGGAATCAGTGTTAAGTAAAGCCCCTCTATATATATATAGTTGTTTTCTGATATATTTTAATATATATATATGTGTGTGTGTGTGGGTGTGTATATATTTGTATATACGTAGTGGGAGGTGTCGCTAGGTGCCGTGCAGTGCATCGTCTATGACATTTACCAGAGTTGTTAGAGAATTTCTTTGAGCGCAATTCCATTTCAAATCCATTTAACATTAAAGTTTGCTTTAACATGAGCTTTACAATCGTAGTCTTTCCTGTTCATGTTAACAGGCAGCTGCTTGAGTAGATATTTATTGTAGATATATATTGCCAGCTCTTCTGTTTTAACAGTCACTTAACAGTCCCTTAACAGTCACTTTAACAGTGTGTTAAGCTCATGCTAACAATTTAAGCTGCAGTTAAGCATAAAATGATTGCCACACCTATTTTTAACTGTCAGCCATATGGCATAGTGCTATTCAATTGTTACGTGATCAAATCAAATTTTAATTTAACAGCTCGTTTAACCACTTGTTAAATATTTACTAGCTGAATAAAGTGTTTGTTAGCATATGTTAACTCTCTGTTCGTCAGCTCTTGTCAAAAGTGTGGAGCAACTGAAAATTCCTTTGTAAAGAAGCTCAACTAACATGAACTTTACAAGGAACATTAGCTGGAGCTCAATTTGTACAAATCATTTGCCATAGAGCTCAGAGAGAGCTGGGCCTAAGGAACAAACTTGAAAAGTCAACTCTGATATATATAAATATATATAGTCTGATATATATATATATATATAGTCATATCTGATGCATCTGCTGGAGTGCAAGTAGTTGTAGTTGTAGTAGTAGTGGCTATAACTGTGTGATATGACAGTGTCCGAGTCTCTCAATTCCCATCTCATCCGGTGCCGATGCCAGATGCTTAAAGTAAAGTATCTTTAGCTAAACTTTGGCCAAATGTTCAACGTGTATCTCTCAGCGAGTGTGAGTGTCTGGGTGTGTGTGTGCTTCTGTGTATGTGTGTGTGGGTGTGGCTCAACCGCTTACTTCTCGAAGATGAGCTCGCCGGTGAGGAACGGATTGAGGTAGGTCTGCGCATCGTAGCCCGAAACGGTGGCTGTGGTGGTGCGTCGTCTGGTCTGGCCTGCACCACCCATGCCACGGCGCTCGCCGTGCGCATGACTGTGACTGTGGTGCGACATACGCTTCTCCGTATTGCTCGGGCTGAGGATCAGCGGTATGGGCATGGATGTGTAGAGCTGCAGCGGCTGCTGCAGGATGGTGCCGGCTGCCGGATTGAGTGGTGTGTCCATGTAGCCGTGCGGTGCGGCCAGCGTTGGCTGCTCGCTGGCAGTGGTGCTGACTGTGGCAGTGGCACCGGCTCGCTCCGCTAGCTTCTTGGCGCCGGCACGACTGCGATGGTGCTTGTAATGGCCGCGATGAGTCTTTCGCTTCAGATGCTGCACGTTGCCCTCCGCCGGTGGCGAGGTGTCCAGCACCAGTGGCAGGTGGTGCGACGAGCTGTCCCCATTCACTGGCGGCTCTAGGCGAAACGAGTCTCGGCTGCTGCTACCGCTACTGTTGTTGGCAAGGGAGAGGGAGGAGACGGAGGAGGAGGAGGAGGCAGCTTGTACAGCTTTTGACTTCTGGAGCGGATCACGTGGCTGCTGATTCGCCTGGTAGATGGTGGCCGTGGCGAACACCTCCTGGAAGCGATTGCTAGCCTCCAGCTGCTGCAGCTGCAGATGCTGCTTCTGCAGGAACTGCTGGCGCTGCATTTGCAAGTGGTTCAGGATGCGGTACTGTTCGAGGATGTGCTTGTAGAACTGCTCTGCGGTGACTTCCGATGAGTTTAATAGGCGTATGGCAATCTTTTCGGGTATCACAATTTTGTCTGCAAGCAAAATGGAATATTGTTAGGAAAATATCAGGCACAGCGATATCCTGGAGTTCTACTCTTCGATAAGTTTCGCTGCTGTTTTCAGAACTGTTGCATATGTGCATATACCGAAATATATTATCGATAACTTTTTGTATACATTGTTTATGTAGATACATAGAAAGTACATCAATAGTATAGAAAGGCTTATTCTTAAGGATATATATAAATGCAAAAAAACGAGCTTTTGGAATTTTGAGTCACGGAATGGTAATCGATAATTTATCAATTTGATTGTAGCGAGTCGATATTTATCGATGTAGTGCAATATAATCTGTACTTATCGACGAGTAAATTCGTTACATTGCATAGGTCTAGTTTATACCTAAAAACGCATACTCAAGATCGATATTTATCGTTTCGCTTGTAGGAAATGGATATTTATCGCTTTAGTGCAATATAATCTATATTTATCGAAGAACTAATATGTCTATTAGAATAGGTCTATTTTGTACTAAAAATCATATATTCAAAACCGATATTTATCGATAGTGTTGAGAGCTAAAATATCAAATTTCACAAGTCTCTCTCTATTTTATTGTAATGCTATATTTTTCAACAAAAATTAAATAATAAATCTCCAGCTATCACTATTTATCGATTTTAGTGCCAAGCGAATATATTTTAATAAGTTAAACAAGCTAGGATCTTCTTAAGTCCTAAGAAAAGTTGATTTTATTACCGTTTCTAAATTATATTAAAATGAAAAAATAATACGAACTCTTATCAAGCTCGGCTTCATAGTTTTAGTCACAGGCACAGCTTTGATTAGTACAAATCTATTTTTAAAAACGTTAAAATATAGGTTGACTGCAGTAGACTTAAGAACTGGTTTATTAGAGCTTCACTCTGGTGGTATGGGAACTTGTAAATATAAGCTAATTTGAGAGTTAATAGACTTAGCTGTTGAGGCCGAGCCTATGTATATACATATAAATGAATTCTGTTCGAATCAACTTTAAACTGTTCTATAAAATATATATATATAGATATCATAAAAATTATTTAACTCAATTTATCGACTCTTATAATTCAGTTATATATGTAGATAAATTAATTCTATATGATGATAATGAATTCTCTTTGAATCAACTTTAAACTTTTCTATAAAATATAAACTCATTAAAGTTATTTAACTCTCTGTATCGACTTTTAAAATTCAGTTATATATATAGATAAACATAAACCCTAATTAGCCTGTGGGATATAAATGGCTTATTCAAAGTATAAACTACTCTATTTGCGTTGTCCACAATTGCCCTGCAGACCCATTAAATTTGATATCTAAACTTTAACGGTACTTCAACTATATCAACTTTTCTAACCACGCATCGGCCTGCTTTATGATAATGCATTAGTGTTGGGTCAAGCATTGGGCAAATTTTTCGGGCTGAGCCAATTTCATGGGTCCGTGACAAAGCGTTTATTGAACCGCAAAAGCTATGCAGGCACAGCCATACACACACACACACACACACACACACACGCATGAGAGATAGCCCATTGACCTAATTTCGAGTTGATTTACAAAACTGTAAAAGGACAACAGCAACAAGAATAACACAAGGAGAAAAGGAGGAAGACGAAGAAGAATAAGAACAAGAAGAAGAAGAATGGCTAGAACATGCAAGCAAACTCTCACGCCCTTCCGGCACAACGAGAAGCGCACGAGAACCGAGAGCGTTCCGAGCCGTTACCGTTATTGTTATAACGCCTCATCTACCTCTCGCTCCAGCTAGTTAATGTAACGGGCTCTGCATGTGTGTGTGTAAGTGTGTGTGTGTGTAAATGCAATTTAGCTGTAGCCTAGTTGAAAGCCTGTGTCCCAGTTTGATTTAGTGGCGGAACCCTCGCCCTCCCTCCCTCTCCCTCTTCATCCCTCCTCCCCCCCTTTTCACTGCTCAGTTGACCATTGCCCAAAGCCACCCACACTCCACAGCCCCTCCTTCCCTGGCCCACCTCACCCACCCACTCTGCAAAACTAGTGCAGTTTTAGTTACAGTTAATCCTTAACTTGTTTAACGGCATTTTGGGCATTTACCGTTAGACGCCGCCCGCCGCCCGCCGCCCGCCCTCGCCGTCGCCGTCGACGTCGCCGCCAAAACACTTACCGCACTGATTGGCCTTGGTGACGAAGGGCCGTATAGTCGGATCCCATATGAAAATATAATAGAGCGATAGCATGATGGCCGCCAGCGATACGCAGAGCACATAGACGGCTACCGTTAGGATGCGTATGACCTTACGGTTGCTCTGCTGCGGCTGATAGCAACGGCTTATTGTCTCCGTTGGCGGCAGTTTCACTTTCTCCTCCAGCGAATTGACTTTGGAATTCATTTTCGTTGTTGTGTCTAACTGTTCTTGTTGCTCTGCTTCTCTTTTGATTTTCGTTGTTTGTGTGTTTGCTTTTTTGTTTGATTTTGTTGCTGAGTTTTTTGCTTTTTTTTGATTGTAAATTATTTATTGTTGTTATGCACTTTCATTTTCTATATATATATATACATATAATATATATATGAATATATTTCCCTTTACCTCCTAGTGGCTTTTTTTTTTTTTTTTTTTTTTTTTTTTTTTTTTTTTTTTTTCTCCCCGCCCCCCCCCCCCAAGAAAAAAAATAAAAAATAAAAAAAAAAAAAAAAAAAATATTTTTTTTTTTTTTTTTTTTTTTTTTTTAATATCTTACTTCACACCCACGCCCCCCTCTCTCCCAGCACCTGGTGATTTTTTGCTGGTTTTTTTTTATGCTTTTTCTCCCCCCCCTTCTTTTTTCCTTTTCCCCCTTAAAAAAAAAATTTTTTTTTTTTTTTTATAATATAAAATAAAAAAAAAAAAAATAAAAAAAAAAAAAAAAAAAAAAAAAAATATATATATATATATATATATATTTTTTAAATAAATAAATAAATGATTTATTTTTTTTTTTTTTTTTTTTTTTTTTTTTTTTTTTTTTTTTCCCCCCCCCCCCCTATCCTTGGCGTGGAAAAAAGGGTAAATTTTTATTCTTTCCTTTTAGTCTTTTTCGCCGCCCCCCCACCCCCCCCCAGCGGGCGGAAAAAAAAAAAAAAAACACAACACAGGTGGTGTTTGTTTTTTTTTTTTCTTAAGTCCGACGAATTGCGTGCATGTGCAGCCGATAAGTGTTATTGTGCGTGCTCTGATATATTTAAAGTTTTTTATGTATTTGGCAGTGCAATTTGTTAGTCTACTTGTTGTTGTTTTTCTTGTTGTACATAAATGCAAAGTTCTTGTAGTTTGTTATTGTTATTGTTGACAGTTAAAGTTGGAACAGTCGTCGCCGTCACAGTCGCAGTCACCCAAAAAAAAGCTGCCAACCGACGCGTCGAGCGAATGCAAGCGAAATGACGCCCCAGCGCAAAAAGCTTTAGCCGTTAGCAGAGCCTTTGCTGCTGCTGCTGCTTCAGCTGCTGCTGCCTCTGCCAGTGCAGGAGCCATTGGCAGCGGCAGCGCTGCATCGTCATCGTCATCGTCTGCTCCTCGTTCTCGCTTCGTTCGGCTCTAGACTTCGTGTCAGCCTGTCGCACGACTCACGCTCACTCACCCTCTCTCTTTCTCTCTGTCTCCCTCTTGCCCTAACCTTTGCGATCCTCTCTACATTGCGTTGCGCTTTTTCGGCATTTTTCGCATATAATTTCATTCATAAAATGCCTGTTTACTCTACGCCAGCTGTCAGCCGTTCGCTCGCTGACTGCCTGCGCCTGCCTCTGCTCATTTCGTTTCATTTTCATTTACATACAAATTTGCCGTCGCGACGTCGACGTCAGCTGCGACCGCGACGTCTGGATGCGGTCCGTTAGCTCTGTCTTGCTGTTGCTTTTGTTGTTGCTGTTCTTGTTGTTGGTTTTAAATGCAACTGGCACGCGCCGCTGGCATTCCAAAACAAAAACATTGCCAGCCAGCCGAATAGTGACTGCAGCAGCGATGCCAGCAGCGACAGCGACAGCGACTGAGGCAGCACGTCGGCACGTCTTGAGGCCCTGTCACTGCTTTATGTGTCAAGAGCGCAACGCCCACGTCCACGCCCACGCTCGTTATTGTTGTTTACTGCACGCGGAAATACAAATGCGCGCCTGATTTTGCCCGCAAATTAGCAGATGATTAATAAATAAATAATTCGTCCATAATTCAAATGAAATCATGTTCCAGACATTTCGAGCAATTTAATTGGCATCCTCCGCCATTTTGCGGGCAGCGGCGCTGCAGTGCAGTCGATGCATTTGTTGCAGTCGCTGCGCTGCATTTGTCTACACACAGTCGCATCTGACTGTTGAGGGTGACCGTGTCCGGGACAACCTTCGCAGACGGCTGTGTGCGAAGGACAACGCAGTGGGCAAGGCGAATTCAAATATACAAATTGTGTATATATATGTGTGTATGTGTGTGTGTGTATTAGGTGCCTATCTCTGTCTGTGTCTGTGTCTGTTCACACACATTTGCATTGTTGTTGTGCGTTGTGCATGGAAAACTTTCGCTGTTGGGTATCCTGCAGCCCCACCTGCCTGCACCTGCCCCATGAGCACCTTTGGCCAGCAAGCGCCATGCGCTGTTTTATGGCTTTTCAATGCCCAGCAAACTTGACAGCATGAGGTAGTTTTGCAGCTACAGCCTAAGAACTCTGAAAATTTACCTACATATGTGAAAATATGCAAATGATCTGTTAAAGCTCTGTTACAGCTCTGTTCAAATTCTAATACATAGAGTAATAAACAGTGTTAATAAAGGCATTTGGCCTGTTCATAGTTAAGGTATATTTAAAACTACAGAGTTAGGAACAAAAAGTTGCAATATAAAAATAAATAAAATAAAATAAAATTGATTAATGCTTGAGATCTTCGAAAACTGTTATACTCTTATACTTAGCTATATTTCGCTCTTTGTCTACTTCTACTCTACCTGCACTTACTAGTTAGCTACTCTCCCATTTACAGGGTATTCGATGAGCATATCCTGTTTGCAGTGCATAAAACTTTTACTTGTTTTCCATTTCGATTCGGCAAATCCGTTTGTCGTTAACTGGAGGTTAATAATCTGCAACTAGGTCACTAGGACAACGAAATGAATGCAACTGCGCGCGCCAGAGAGAGACAAATGGCGACAGAGAGAGCGAGAGAGAGAGAGAGAGAGAGAGAGAGAGGGTGCGCGTCAGAGAGTGGTAGCGTGAGAGAGCGAGAACGAGAGCGGGCATCGAACGATTGCAGCGGTTGGCCATTGATTTTGTTGTATAAGCGAGACACACACACACACACACACACACACACACACACACACACACACACATGGGCACACACATTCATCATGTGGCTATCGAAAATGTAGGCCACACGCCCACTGCCTCACCCTACCTACCTCCCTTCCACCAAACCCCCCTTCCAGTTGCCCAACTACAGTGAGTGCAACATTGTTTGCAAATGGCCCTCAAGGATTCTTCGCAGGTGTCGCGCCACCTTGAATGGCAAACAAACTCAAAAATAGTCGACGACGCTATAACGGCAACTAGCTGTATCGCTGTTGCGTATAAGTCACTCTTATACACGTTATAGAGTTACCATCAATCATGCAAATTGTAAAGCTCAATTAATTTTGATTTTTATTGAATGGAATTTAAGCAAGAAGAGTTTCCTAGAGTTGGATATGCACGACTAGCAGTTGCCCTGTATTCACTATCTATCCTTTAATTGAAGTATAAGAAAAGTTTTTTTTTTAAATATCAATTCTTAAATATCAAAAATATCTCATAGTTAAGACCTCTCTTATAGCTATGAATTATAACTACAAAAATATACATCAGCTAGTTTAGTTTACTTGAGTAGGTTATGCAGGACTAGCAGTTGCCCTGTATACACACTTTCTCTTATAACTGAAGATTTTTACTTTAAAAGTGCAACTTCAGAGACTTAGAGCTTTTAAGCTGTTCATGTGCATTATTGCATTAAATATTAGATAGTTAAGATCTCTCTTTTAACTTAGAACTAGATATTTCCATATAAATCAACAGAACAGAATTTGCTTAAGTTGGTTATTGATCTTATATATGAAGTATAAGTAAAGCTTTATCTACTTTGAATTTGTAGCTATAGAGACTTTGAGCTTTTTAGCTGCTCTATGAATTAGTCAACTAAAACTTATCCTAAACACAAAAAGTATCTCATAGCTAAGATCTCTTATAACTCTCTCTCTCTCTCTCTCTCTCTCTCTCTCTCTCTCTCTCTCTCTCTCTCTCTCTCTCTCTCTTGTCTCTTTTATAACGTATAACTTGAAATTTCTATATAGATTGGTTGAAATTTCTAAAAATATATAGATTTTATATATAAATTATGTGAATGTCTAATATGAAGAAGGAAATGCTATTGAAAGTGTGGAATATTCTCAGTTTTCCTATCGTCTGTCTTTTTCCCTTGCTCACATAGTCGTATAACCCACAAGTTTCTTAATCTTTCTCTCTCTTTCCCAAGCCCCCTTCTAGCTGTAGACAAAGTATACATATATACAAATAAAGTGTAGAATCTTCTCATCTTGCCCCTCTCTCTCTCTCTCTCTCTCTCTCTCTCTCTCTTCGTCACCCGACCATTCCACTTACCAACATGGTTAGCTGGCCAGCAATTAGCCAAAGGCCGGCGGCTTCTTTTGGCCCTTGAAGACGGGCGGCATGCGCGAGTCCCAGAAGAAGAGGTGATAGATGGAGAGAATGAAGCCGAGACTGCAGAGGCCGCACAGATAGATGACCAGCACAAAGTAGCGGGCGAAACGCTCCGAGCACGTCGGCTCGGCAAACACAATCTCCTCCAGCTGCGGCGTCTTGGGCACGTAGCAGTAGGCGGCCCTGCGAGGGGTTCCGCTGCTGGCCAGACGCACGCTCCGTGAGCTGCCAATGGCGGAGGTCGTCTCACGCGGAGCCGGAGCCGGAGGCACCCTCACCGGCTCTGATGGCTCTTCGCGCACATTCGAGCCAATGATGTTGACAATCTTGGCCAAGTTAACGCTGGCTGGAATCTCGGCTGACATGATCGAATTCTCGATATCCCTCTCTCACTGCCAATGGTGAATCGAGGGTCTTTTTGGCCCGGCTAGCTGTGCGTCGCACCGATTACTGATTTCATTTGATTGACGCCGACGTCGATTAAATCAAAATCGGACGCCAGCGACGCAGCGGCGCTGAGCTGGCTAGCCCAGCAGGTGCTAAAGCGGATTAGTTTTCTGCGTAGCTGTCAATTTTTTGTTTTTGTTTTTGTTTGTTTTTTTTTTTTTTTTGTATTTCACTTGCATTTACTTGTATATCAAGTATATCAAGAACCCCTAGACCCTACACGCCTAGAGCCGACCCCACTGCCCATTGAATTGCTTTGCCCTGCCACGCCCACTCCATTAATCCGAGTGTTTAGCATAAAGCGCAGGTCAAAAACAAAGTGAAAGCCGCGGCTAGCAGGCGGGTCTACGTAGCTGGGAACGGTGCTCTAAGACACCTACCCTAGGTCACAAAAGACTTACCCAAAAAAAAAAAAGAAAAAAAAGAAGATCATATTTGATGTTCGATGTCCATGCGCTGTCCGCCTAGCCAATGGGATGCGTATGCTTGAAGATGGGCAGCGGCGGCATACGCGAGTCCCAGATGAACAGATAGTACATGGCCAGGGTTAGACCCATGCCGCTGACACCGCCCATATAGAGGACCAGGGTGAGCAGGCGAAAGGTTTTCGATTCGAAGAAATCGTTCGACTTGGGCACTTGGATCTCCTCGTCCTTTGCCTCCTTGACAATGGCGGCCAGATTCAGCGTGGGCGCTGACATGATATCCCGATATTTCAAATATAAATTTATATAGTTTAGAACTAAACGAAAACCGTTCGAACTCGACTCGGAGGTCTTCCACGGCTCGGCGTTTCTGGAGGGCTACTGAATCGAGGTGTGCGACTGCCGGCTGCTTTTGCTGCTAATTTCCATTTGCATTTCCATTTGCACTTCATGTGTTTATTTTTGCGGTTTTCGCCTCTTCTTCCTCTTCTTCTTCCTCTCGCATGTCTTCCTCTTCTTGTCTAGCTAGCTCTTGCATTGCGGTTGCGATTTGGGCGCTGAATCGCTGGCCCCTCGCTGGCCCCTCGCCCCGCCTCGAGCGTGCTCCGCTGATGAAGGCAGCGTCTTGACCGCCACACTAATAAGATTCAGCACTGTAGCTGCCTAGAAGCTTCTATGGCCCACCTGTACCCACCCACCCATCTGTCCCCTCCCCCCCCTTCCCCCCCCTCCTGCCCACATTCAGCTAGCCCCTCACTCATCCACATCACGTGCTCTATTCTTTGGCCAGTTGACCTGGTTTGATTTGTTGTCAACGTTGTCGTCATTTGTTTTTCCACATACCCTGTACTTAACACTTAATGGTGGGTATAATGTTTTCATGACATGGCACGAGCGGAAGCATATAGAGTCTCACTTAGGCAATTATTTTTGATAGTCTAGTTCATAAGTCATATAGGTTTACTCAGGTAAACATGTTCGCTGTGTACAGGGTATCTGTTAGTCGGTCACTTTATGTTCATAAGCTGCAATTGCAAGTTTTCGCTAAGAAAAGATGCCCCTCCTAAGAAAAAACCCAGTTGACAATCTGAATGAAAATAGCACAAATACCAATTTATCGGAAATAAATGGGTATACCCTCTAGAAGAAGACATTTAAACATATTTCAAGATCTTTGCACTACCCGAAAATGTTTAATTTCAATTACTTAAAAATCAAGCTAGAGCTGTCTGTTAAATACTTAACATGCACTTATCATGTACTTAACATGCACTTAAAAAGTGATTTGTAAAATGATTTTAATGTATCCGCCTGCTAAATATTTAACATAAAATTTCTTTAAAATATATATTATATATATATATATATATTTATTTTTTTTTTTTTTTCACTAAAAATGATTAAATGTCTGTTAAATATTTAACAAGTACTAAACATGCACATATATAATCACTTTTGGAAAACTTCAAATTTTAGTAGATTTTGAAATTTAAATAAATTTTTTGTTTGTTTCATCCGTCTTTTAAATATTTAACATGAATTTAAGAAGCTTGGATAAAATAATAGTTTTATATTTTTCCAATAACTAAAACAATAGTTAACTTTCACATATATAAAATTTTTTGTTTAATACATAAAAATATTTTTTTTTATACATCCAAAAAATAATTAGTGAATTTTAACATTTTTTTTTGTTTTTCTACAAATATTTAACTATCTGTGAAATATATATCGTAAACGTTCATTTCGGATATGAGGAAAAACAGATAAAGATTCCATGAGCTATATAATCGATTGACTGGTTTGCAATTACAGGGTATGGACAGGTCGGGCAATTCAATTCGTCCGAATGGCAAATCCAATTAGACAAGCGACAGTGGTCAGTTTCACATGTGTCCGGGTGAGGGTTGTATTTGTTTGACATGTATTTTCGCATGCCTAGGTTGGATTGGGCTGGGGTTGGGATGGGGGACTGGGCGTGGAACTCACCTGCTATTGGTACTCGTGCACTTTCTGCACCGGCTGGCCGCCAATCGAGACGGGAAACTTGAGATGAATGTCCGGCATGCCGGAATCGAAGAAGATCAAATAGTAAAGGGCCAGCACCATGCCCAGGCCACTGATGCCGCCCACATAGATGACGAGCGAGATTAGGCGAAATGTTTTCGAGTCAATGAAAGCCGGCGGCGGCTGCTCCTTGGGCAGACGCACATCGTCCGACTGGTCAGCAGCAGCCGGATCAGCACTTTCCTCCGACATGACGATTGCAACTGGTCGATGGGAACATTGCGTTGCCCGTACTTAAGGCACTGCCAATTATGCAAATGAGTTTCGACTGCTGTCCACTGATTGACACTGTGATTGACGTGTGATTGATGGGCGGATACTTTATTGCAGACACTGCGGTGAGCAAGCGCAAGTCGCTGGACAAACGCGAATACAGCTTCGAGGAGGCCATCACGTTGACGGGCCACGGACTTTTCCATCTAAAGCTCTTGCTCGTCTGCGGCCTCTGCTTCATGGCCGTCATGGTGGAGATAATGGGCGTCAGCCTGATCATGCCCCTGGTGAAATGTGATTTGCAGGCCACACTGGATCAGCAGGGCATACTCGCCTCCGCCGGATTTCTGGGCGTTGTGCTCAGCTCCCATGCCGTGGGCTTTCTGGCCGACACCTGGGGACGGGTCGTGACGCTGCGCCTTTCGATGCTGCTGAGTGCCATCAGCTCGATCATTTCCGCCTTTGCGGTCAACATCTGGATGCTGATCGCCTTCCGTTTCCTGACGGGCTTCTTCATCTCCGGCGGACAGGCGTGCGTGTTCAGTCTGTGCGGCGAGTTCCATGGCAACAGGACACGAGTTCGCCATGTCACGCTGCTCTCCTGCTTTCTGTGCTTTGCCATAATGTTTGCACCAGGTAAGGCTCACCTGATCAGGATCAGGATCTTCTGATACCTCTCTCATCTGCTCTACCAACTTTCAGCTATGGCCATCGCCATCCTGCCGCTGGAGCTGAGTGGCTCGATGCTGGGCGTAAACCTCGCCTCGTGGCGCCTGTTCCTCATCGCAGACGTCTCCGTCGCGCTGCTGGCCTTGATCGGTCTGCTGCTGGTGCCCGAGACGCCCAAGTACTTGTTGGTTCACGGACGCACCGATGAGGCGCTGCAAACGTTGCGCAAGATTTTCGTCTACAATTCGGGCAAGCCCGCCAGCGAATATCCCGTGGAGTGTCTGGCTCCTCAGATCGGCGGCGCCAGTCTGTCCAATGTGCACGGCGTCTGTGATGCAGTGCGTCTCATTTGGCAGCAGACGGTGCCGCTCTTCCATCGCTCTCGCGTTTTTCACACGCTCAACATCTGCGGCATGCAGTTCTTCATCTATGGCATCGCCCAGGGCATCTTCATGTGGTTCCCCACCATCCTCAACGAACTGGGCAAGGACAGTTCCGTCGGCGCACTGCTCTGCACCGTCCTGTCGAACTTCAACACCGAACCGAACACCGCCGAGGATGGCACCTGCATCATGAAGGCCGACGTCAATACCTACCTGGTGATGATCACCATTGGAGGTGCCTTCACGATCATCTACTTAATCTTTGCCTACACCATCGATATGATTGGCAAGCGGAATCTTTTGAGTGAGTATTGCAGGGTACTCATTTCATCTCTATAGAGAATTCACTGACTATTGGGTATCCATGGCAATTTCTAGTAGTCCAATATAACCATGTTTTTGAGCTGAAATGAGAATATCAGCGAATGAAAATTTAATTTATTTTCGTTCATTTCAATATATTCGACACAGCTCACAATTTATTGTAAGGAAACAATGGAATAAACTATCGCAAAATCTCCCGTCCATCTTGCCCTACATTTTTCTACGTCTATCTCTTTTCATTTATCTCTTTCTATTTCTTTCATCCGTCTTCACTTCCTTTCGCACTGTCTTTCTCTCTCTCTCTTTATATATATCAATATATATTATTCTCCCTGTTGTTTTTTCTCTTCGTCCTATTTACTCATTTTTTTTTTTTCAATTTTTCTCTGTCTGACTCTATAATTCTCCCCCTACTTTGCCACATATTTCGATTTCATCTTTTTCTCTTCCCGTCTTTTTACTATTTCTCTTTCTCTATCTCTCTCTCTCTCTCTCTCTCTCTCGCTCTCTCTCTCTCGCTCGGTCACCCGGACTAAGCCTCTCTCTCTCTGTCTATTTAGTCTCGTTTATCCAGTTTCCTTCTTCACGCCCTTTCTTTTCTCTCTTACTTCCTCTCTCTCTCTCTCTCTTTCTCTCTCTATCTCCTTCTTTTTCATTATTTTATCCCTCTTATGTTCTTTCGCTCCCGATTTCAGTCTCTTTCTCTCCCACCCTTTCTCCCCACTTCTCATTTATCTTTGCCATATCTCTCTTTCCCTCTCCCTCACTCCCTTTCTTTCTATCTTTCTCATTGTCTATCACTTTCACTCGGTGCCTCTTTCTCTCTCTCTCTACCTCTTTCCATCTCTCTCATTTTGTTTCTTTCCTTCTCTTTCATGTTCTTTCTTCTAGCCCTCTCTCTTGCTCCTCTCTCCTCTCTCCTCTCTCTTTACTTTGCTATATCTAATCTTTCCCACTCTCTCCCTCTCTCTTTCTCCTTCTTCCTATCTATCTTTGCAGTGGGCTGGATGGTGTTGACCGTCGTGTGCTTGGCTCTGCTCCATTGGCTGCGGGACTTCATCATGGTGGTCATTGCGCTGACCCTGGCCATGGCCATTGGCAATTGTGGCGGATTGGTCAGCACCATCGCCATGGACTTCTATCCGACGCAGATCAATGCGATGGGCATGTGCTTCATCATGATGGTGGGCCGACTCGGCGCAGTGGTGGGCAGCAATGTGCTGGGCAATTTGCTCTTTAGCCATTGCGACGCCAGCTTCTGGACGCTGCTCGGCTTCGTCGTCCTTCTTACGGTGATGGCATACTTTCTACCGGAGCAGACCAAGTCCAAGTCCAAGTCCAAGGCCAAACGGCAATCCTCAGCTGTCGACAACCAGGAAATTAGCTCTAAGTAACTGTAGCCCCTACCATCTAGCTCTGTGTATCTTGTATGTTTTGTATTAAGCAAATGAAACGAAAAGAAAAAACTGGATGAATTCTACATGGAACTGGAACGTCAATGGGAACGGGTATGGCAATGACCAATGGGAACGGGAATGGGAATGGGAATGGGCACGGGAACGGGAACGGGAGCGGGAACGGGAGCGGGAACGGGAGCGGGAACGGGAACGGGAACGGGAACGAGAGCAATTGCATTGGAAATGGATTAAGTAAATGTTTGTGCTCATTTCTACAGTTGTTGTTCTTGTTATACCCTGTACACAGCATGTGCCATCAGATGGGTTATGCTCGTGTATTAGAAACAGTTTGTCCTGGACGCTAATTGAAATGAAAGTTGAATGTGATTATAACTAAACTGTAGTGCTCTCTCAAGTTTCTGCAGTAACTTTTTATAAATTTCTAGAGCTTAGACAAAAAAATAAAATCTTGAAAAATTTTTAAAATTTTTTTTATTTTTAGAAAAAGTAAAAATGGTAGACAAAAAAATGTACCAAAATAAAATTTATAATATAATTAATATAATATATGATATATTTTAAGACATTTTTTTTAAATTGGTAATATAATAAAAAATAAATTTAAAAAATTTATCAAATATAATCATATACAAAATAAAAATAATAATAAAAAATAATATACAAATATTATAAAAATTATATTTATCAATATAAGTAGTCATATAAAAAATAAAAATAATAATAATATTACATAAATTATATAAAACTCGTATAAATCAAAAATAAAATTCATAATGCAAACAAAAATATATATAGAAAAATTAAATAAATTATTTACTATATCTATATATCTAAGCTTTTATGAATCTTAAGGCTTAGCTAAAGCCACTTAAAACGCAACTTTTCAACTTAGAGTCTCTCGTTTGCCAGGGTATCCCCAGGTCCATCAAGGCACGTTTCTCAGTTGCGCCGCTTCTTCTTCTTCTTCGCGTTGTTGTTGTCGTCGACGTTGTCATTGTCGATAGCTGCTGCCGCTGCATTAACATTCTTGACATTGCCCCGCTGTGTGGCTGAGCTGTGGTGCGGGGCGGCGGGCAGACAGCCGACGGAGGCGGGAGGCGGGAGGCGATGGGCGGTGGACGGGAGTTCGGTTCTCTTGGGGACCTGAGCCGAGTCGCCGCCGCTAAACGCATTCCAACTGCAACGCTGCATCTGGAATCGTAAGTACGCTTTTTATTTATACAGCCAACGGTGTTTGCGCCACAGTCTGAGCGGTTGCATCTAGCAGCACCACCTCCACCACCGCCGCCACCAGCGTCCGCACCCACCATCGGCCACAGCTGCCAATCATAAATGCGAGTACGTAACACACACGTTGTCACTGCCATCGGACAGCGGACAGCGGACATCGGCGATGTGGCATCAGCCATCAGCCATCAGCCATCAGGCATTGGCCATGGACGAGCCACGGCCTAACTGCGCATTTGTCGACTTATATGGCTTGGACAGATAACCAAATAACAACTGCCAGACCAACTCCCAGTCCCCAACTCCAAGTCTCAGATCAAGTCCCAGTCCATGTCCCACTCCCAGACCAAGTCTCAGTGCCATTTCCATTGCTCACTGCGCACAGTGGAGCCATTCCAAATCCAGCTCACAGTGCACAGTGGGCAAAAGAGGAAAATTAAATATTTTGCAAAATAATTTAACTGAATTTTCAGAAATTAATCAAAATGACTTCAGAATATAAAAATCTTGAATTTTTATTTTTTTTTATTATAGGATGATTTTTTTTTACCAACGAGATTAAAACATTTGTTTTTATTTAAAACTTTTAAGAAACAAAAAAACTTTTTTTCAGTTAACCAAAAATTTCAAAAGTTTCGCCGATTATTTATCATTTACGATTTTTCTATTTTTAATCAAACTTATATTTGTCATTGAATTTTATTTTAAAATAATTTTATTCTTTTATTTATTTTATTTTTTTAGACTTTTCTAAATTTTTAAAAATCTAATATGCATATGCATGTTGAACAATTTTATCATGTATTTTAAAATTTTGTTTAGTTCTTAAATAGCTAGGAAAATCTGATATGCAAGTTATATTAAAGATAATATAACTAAAATAAAATTCAGATTAAAGATAGAAATATAATCTAACTTGTATTTGGATTAGATTAAAGATAGAAATTTAAACAAACTTGCATTTATATTAGATTTTCCAAAGCATTTTAGAATATTACTTGTAGTTTACTTTGATTTTGCTCAGCAGTCTTTAATCTAACTTCCTTTGTCCTTCATTTTCCTAATTTATCTTTAATCTAATGTGCACTTAACTTTACTTTTTCATACTATCCTAGTCTGCAACTTTTATTTATCTTAGATTTTCCAAGCTATCTTTAATCCAGTTTCCATATATATCTGACTTTTTAATACACTTAGAATCCAACTCATATATTTATTTGGATTATTTGATCTATCTTAAATCCAACTTTCATTCATCTTAGATTTTTCCCAACCATCTTAGCATCTAGCCCGTATTTATTATCTTGGACTTTCCTAATTATCTTCCATTTAACTTCCTTATATCTTCATTTCTCTAAGTTAGTTGTTAAATCTAACTGAAATCTAATTTTTCAACTTTCTTATCTCAGCTCTCGTCTATCTTCGGATCTCCGCTTCATCAATCTAAATACGTTTGCATCTAATCTATACTTAATAGACTGCACCACATGCCGGCCCTTGCCTTGTTTTTCTTCATTTTGGGGGCGTGGCAAGCGGCATAACTAGTGTGGGCCTAATGTCGCGGCAATTAAGAGGCAGCAAAGCTGTCGTTCATCAATCATGGCCCAGGCAAAAGGCGTTCGTCTATTGAGGTTTGCGTCTGTTGACCCACAATGGGCCACAAATTAGGCGCTCTATGTGTGTGTGTGTGTGTGAGTGTGTGTGTGTGTGAGTGTGTCTGCTATGCAAATAGATTGAAGAGACAGCAATTGGGGAAGCAGGTGGCGCTCGTCTACGTTGACTGACTGCTAACTGGGCAACAAGCACAACAACAACAACAACAACAACAACAACCGAAACAACAATCGAGACAACAACAACAACAACAACAGCATGTTGAAGAGGACGCCCCACAAGCGACGTGCCATGAAATAAAATATCAGAGATAAAAGTCGCACGTCCAAATGGAGCAGCATCCCATCAACTGGCCAAGAGGCGAACGGGAAAACGGCAAAACGGCAAAACGGCAAACGGCAAATGGCAAATGGCAAAAATAGTTAAACAGACGACTTAGGCAAATTGGCACGAGGCGATCGCAATGCCAACTTCTAAACTGGCAACAGTTGCTGCCAACTGCCAACTGGTAACTGGCAACTGGCAACTGGCAATTGCCAATTGCCAATTGGCAACAGGAGCAGCAAGTGAGCTGAGGAATTACAATGATGCGTTGCCAGTCATAGAACGAGGCGACGTTAATAGATTTACACGCCAGCTGAAACAAGACAAGAAATGAAAGACAACAACAACAACAACAACAACAACAGCAGCAGCAGCAGCTCAAGCAGCAGCAGCAACTGTTGCTGATGATGCCAAATTGAAAAGTAGACTGCGCATGCGTGGAATGGGAATGAGAATGAGAATGAGACTGAGACTGAGACTGAGACGGGGAGTTCGACTTCGACTTCGTCTCGGACTGAGAATGAGAATGAGCACAGAATCAAAACAGAAGAACAAGAACGAGCTGAACGAGCAAAACAGTCGCCCGTTGATGACCAATGCGCGCAGCGACAACTGTTGCCCATGTTGCAGCAGCAACATTGTTGCCCAGTTGCCCAGTTTGCCCCCGTGTGGGGCATGGCACGCCCATGTACAGCTAATGAAGCGAACGGATGCAGTGTTTAGACGCTGCATTTACGCCACTTTAGCTGTGTGGCAACGCTGCTCAACTTATATACGCTCATATATGTACATATGTACATACTCTATGAGGCCAATTAATAATCGCATTAAATCATCACCGCTTTCATATGTGGCAAAGATTTCTAATAACTTCATCAGACATTAGTCAAATTCCACTTTCTTACAGTGTGGCAACGTTGTTTAGCAATGACAACACTTTGAATTCAATCTCAGGTATTCTAATAAAATTTACATAATTTTGTATAAGCTAATCTAACATCTGCCAATATTGCACTCATCTTCTCACAGTATGGCAACGCCTTGTACCCATATATATAGTAATTTGGTTAGTTATATTCGAATAGTATTCAAGTTATTCAAGTAGATTCACATACTTTTATGTACTAACTTAATAAAATATCTTTATAGCTCAACTTTTTACAATTAAATGTAGTGTGGCAACGCTGTCGATATATGTATATATATTTTAACTCATCTAGTTGTATAACTGAACATTTATGCTTTGCTATTGGACTAAGATTTCTATATTCTAATATAGTCACAATTTTATTTAGATGTATAAAGATTTAAACACTATATTTAAATACTTAAAAGAAAGTCTGGCAACTCTACTTAACTATACATATATCCCTATTTCAAAGACTTCCATGTTAGATGGAATTGCTTTCGAATAGCTTTCAAAGTAAGTATAGCGCTTATTAAACTTTTATTAACTCCTAATGCTCTCTGACTACGCTGGTAGCAATAGTATTGTAACTCTATTGTATTCATATCCATATCTAAGCTATCCGACTAATCTAATACAATAAATATCATGCTAGGGCTTTGGTAAAGTTTTAGTAAGTACCGTTATGCATATGACGTCACATACATGGCTAAAAAATCAAAAATATTCGAAAATAATTGAACAAAAGCTCACGAAACTATCAAAGCTTAACTTTCATATGCCTTCATATCCATTATGTAAAGATTAAAGAAAAGAAAATTTTAATTTGTTTAAATTAGAGCTTAAATAGATCAATAAAACGCAGACGCCATTTCCATGTGAATGCGGCGACAAGTGTTGCCACCTAACCGAGTATAAACAACAACAGCAGCAACAACCACAACAACAACAAGAAAAAGAAGAAGATGAAAAAGAATCATACAAAATGACAGTTGTTATCTGGCAGTTCATAACGGGCACTGCCTGTTGCATACAGGGATATGCATGTGTGTCATACTGCTGTATGTGTGTGCTTGTGTGCGTGTGCTTGTGTGTGTGTCGCATAAACATTGTAGGTGACGAGGACGCAGACAAAGACGAAAGCGTAGACAACGCAGACGACGTCGACGCCCGCCAAGTCAAACGTTATTTAATCAGAATCGCAAAGGCAAAGGCACAGACACAGAGCGAAAAATAACTGGCCAGCAGACGTCTCAGCAGCGTCTGCAGCATAACAACAACAGGTGCCTGGCAGCGTCGGCAGCGGCAGCGACAGCGACAGAGGCAGCAGCAGCAGTGAGTGCTTAAAAAAATGCAGCAAGAAATAAAAGCTGGCGTGTGTAGTATGCGAACGCGACGGCCAATCAATTCTGAGAAATGAAAACGCCGTCTTCGGCATCGCCTGTTGTTGTTATTGTTGTTGCTGGCACAATTGTGCGATGGCTGGCAGTCCGCAGGCAAAGCAAAAGCCACAGCCACAGCCACACATAAACATAAAAGAATGCGAAGAAATGCAAAATGCAAACACCACGAGCCACTTTCCAAATGCATTCATGATGTTTACCGTTGAAATGCGCCCAGTTGCCGCTCAGTGTGTCTGTGTGCAAAAGAGAGCCAGCATCATTGCAGACTCAAGCAATGGCAGTGGCAGTGGCTGAGGCAGAGACGGCAGCAGCGACAGCGGCAGCGGCTGCACTGTCGTCTCTAACAACAAATGCGGAGAAAAGCACAAACACAAGCGCAGTAGCAGTAGCAGCAGCAGCAGCAACCGCTTTGAATCAAGCACACACACATGCGCACAAAGCAAAGCAAAGCAATAGCAGCGCACGCATACATACATACACACATGCACACAGCGAGTGCTGACAGTAGAGTTGCCAGTGGCGCTGATTTTAGCAGGTGCCACATACAAAAGAGTGAAAGATATTTATAAATGATGATAATATATAAATAAAATTAAATACATATGTAAATTTAAATTAAATAAGCTATAAATAAATTTAAGCACAAACCGACAAAATCCTTTGTATTTTATCTGCATTCTGGCAACTCTGTTAGCAACAGCAACAGATTAGCTGCTGCTGCCCGCCTCTGCCGTTAGCTCGTAATGAACACTGTGCGCCTTAAGTTCAAGTTCAAGTGCGCGTTAGCCACGACTGAGCTGACGCCCACCCCTCCCCCAACAAAAATGATCCTGACAAAATTTAAGTTGCCGTTGTAACCTTTTTTATCGCTCGATTAGCAAATGATTCAGCAATATTGGTGTTGCCCATTAAACGAACTGAGGAGCAACTAGTGCTAATTGAGCCTATGGATTGCCAGTTCTATGCTGGCGACGCGTCGGCTGCTCTGCTGTGCTCATTTGTGCAGTTGGCGTCGCAGTCGACAGCGACGACAGCAACGGCGGCGTCAGCGCGACGATATATCGTTGAGAGCGCCGGCGCAGCCAGTCACAGGCGGCTGCTTCTACTCTGCCGCAGATTTTGCTATGTGCGCGAGCGTTCGTCTGTTTGTGTGTGTGTGTGTGTCTTGTCTTGTCTTGAATTTCTTCTTCTGTTCCCGACAGTTACATTACGAGGCCAAAGAAAGTATCTTGGCTGGCTCGCGTGTATTTCGCGTTCGTCGCTCGACGAGTTCACACGTCTTTGGCTCGCTTGGCGCATCTAACACAGAATCCGAACAGTCGATTCTGAGTCCCCGAAACCAAATCCGAATTCCGCTCGGATCGTGAACGAGTCTCGTTTTTTGTCTCGTGCTCTCTAGCTGCAGACGCCGAGTGCCGCCAGTGCCAGTGTATTAAATTCTTTTTTTTTTCTTGTATTTTGTATCTTGCTGTTGTTCTTTTCGCAATTACCGTTATTCAAATACACGCACACACATACACACACAGATAAACACAGAGACTTAGCGGAGATCACACAGTGAAGTGAGTGTTATTGTTGTTATTGTTGCTGTTGCTGTTGTCATTGTTGTTGTCAGACACATAAGTTAACCCTGAGTGGGTAATTAAGCACTAAAAAAACACAACTGCATAGCAAAAAGAGATTTGAAAAAAACTCGTAAACTAAAAACGTTTTTTTTTTGGTGTTTACATTTTTTTCTTATATTTTTTTTATACATACATATATTTATTTCATTTACTGTGCAACAAAAAGTTGTCAGAAACGAGAATTGTGTGCGTGCGAGGATGCCAATTGGACTCCAATCAGACCAAAATAGGACATAAGCCAAATGAAGAAGAAGAAGAGCTTGCATTAAATACCGCTGCACAGCCTGCTGCATAGGGGGAACGGAGACGGGCAAGGGGATTAGGAAATTGAGGCTTCTGTTGCGGTGCAAGCGGATTCGGCATTTCATGCTTTCTAATTTTTTCCAATTAGCACAAAAGCCGTCTGCCGTCTATCGTCTATCGTCTGCCGCCTGTCCTCTGTGCATGTCTCGCTTGCTCAATCGAGAATCGAACAAAAAACATAAGAAAATAAAAAAACAAATCGACCGAAATCAAAGTTTTTCACAGTTTCCACAAATATTACAAAAATCATTACGCACACATATCAAAACGACCCACAAAAAGTGGCTTGTCATCGTGTGCCCCTCCTCCCGCTCCTTCTCCCCTACCGCCCCTTTCTCACAAATTCCCATATTCTCGTTACTTATTGACAATTTACCCAATGCCATTCACATTCTCCATTCACACACACACACGCCTGCACCTGCATCTGTATTGCTGCTGGTTCCTTTTGCTCTCTTCGTCTGCGATCCACATACCGATGCGACAACGGCACACACAGAGAGAGAGAGAGAGAGAGAAGAGCGAGTGAGCATGAAAGAGGGTGCGGGGGGAGTGAGTGAGTGAGCGAGCGAGCGAGCTTATGTGTCAAATGGCAACTAATCACTAATCAGTTGGCATCATCATTGGACTTTTCAACTTTTCAATGTGAAAAACACTTTATGATATGGCAACCCCCCCTACCCCCTCCCCTCTTCTGCCTCCCCTTCACAAATACCCCGCATTTCACCTGAGTTGCTTGGCTGGTTAAGCAGTAAGCAGCAATATGCTGTCTGCTGTATGCTGTATGCTGTATTCTCTGGCTGCTTGGCTGGTTCCTATTTACGTTTACGTTTTACGTGCGCTGTGTCGATTTCACTTCAGCCTCTTCTTCTTCAGCGTACTTGCATGTTCTTCTTCTTCTTATTCTACGACTGCTACTACTACGACTACAACAACAGCTCTTCGTTTTTTTTTTCGTATCGTTATTTATTTGATTTACTTTTATTTCGTCTTCTTTTTCATTTATGTTTTTTTTTGGTACATGTTATGCACTCGCTTAAGAATTTAGTGCGACAAACACACACACTCACTCAAACTCACACACACAGAGACATATCAGAAAGCTCTCATTGAGCGCAGCTTTCAAGGAGCAAGCGGCAAGTGCGTGCGCGCAAGAGAGTTAAAAACGAGGACATTTGCTTTTCAACGGTAAGTGCTAAATAGTATAAGAGTTACAGTGTATTAATATAAGAGCGATCCAATTGCCAATTGGCAATTAGTATGTGTGGTTGTACATGTGTATGTATGTGTGTATGTGAGTGTATATATAAATGTATTAGGGCTTTCCTCCTTGCAGCGTTGCCAGCGACAGCAGCGCTTGTTGATGTATGTTGGCAACGCCAATTATACAAGAGAATGCCAACATTAACCGTTATATCAATTATACACAGTGATGTGTGCGAGCGTTGCTTGAAAAGTTCTGCGTCCTTCAAGCTAAAATGAACAAAGTTTTTATTATGTAATTTTCTTTATTTTTAAATATATTTTTTTGAACCAGTTGTTATTGATTATCAGATAGATTTGAATTGCAATCTAGAAAATTCTTAATTTTAAATTGAATTTTCTTTATTTTTTCATATACATATTTTTTTAATTTGTTGTTATTGCTTGTCAGATATATTTGCCCAATATATTTTCTTTTTGGGATATTACTATATCTTAAAAATTAAATTTTAAATTTGTAGATTCTATTTTAATTGAAATCAATACATATATTTTCATATATATTCAATATAGAAATCATATAAAAATTGTTAGTTTATATCTATGTAGTTATTTCTCTGAGTGAGCATGGCCTATAATTAGAGTTTAATGCGCATCTAATGAGTTCACATATCAATCAAGTTAAATCAAATCGAATCGCATCGAATCGCATCAAAACGCTTAGCAAACACAATGTACACACAGAGAGTCGAGCATACACTGAGCGAAAAGATCGGTGTTAAATGCATTTGATCCGTCTTGGAGCGCATTAAATGCACCGTTAACTACTTCGAATTCTAATCAAGCTGATGCGACAAACCAAAGAACGCCGCGCGGTGGCACAATAAACTCAATTCCGCAAACACACACACACACACACACACAGCAAAACAACATTAAGAGAGACAGGTAAGAAACACGCGACTTGGCCATAAATGCAATGCAACAGCTTTGCCATTTGCCAAGTTGTTGTTGTTGTTGTTGTTGTTGTTGTCGCATCTGTTGCAAGTTGGCAACAGCTACACCTGTATTTACCTCTCTCTTTCTCTTTCTCTGTCTCCCTCTCTCTCTCTCTCTCTGTGTGTATTTTTTTCTTGGCCTCAAATCATTTGGTTTTCAAGCTCTGCAACAACACCCTAAGCAGACATCACATCGCATCGTTCATGTCACTCGAACAACTATTTGATCTATGGGCGTGTTCTGTCACTTTTTCCTCACTCTTTATAGGGTATATCTCTTGAGAATAGAGCATAAGACCGTTGTTTATGAAAAACCTTTGTAGATTCAATTTGATATATTGCAATATTTCTGGGAACATATTGAAAAGATCCCTGGGAAGTATTTGCTATAGTGAAACGCTTCCATGGATCTTCAGAGAAGACATTGTTGTTTATCATTTCTACATCAAATGCTTATTGGATTGCAATAATAATATATATAACGTTTGATTTACTTGGTTGATATAAAATACTTTTTAGATTGTAATAATAACATCTATAATAACTTTTGATACACTTGATTGATTGATTGAGCATTGATTGAGCTCAGCTTAAGCTCCTAAGAGCTTCTCGCATAAGTTTAGCTATAGCCTTTTAGTGTAGCTAGATTTGGCTAGACTTTCTTCAATTTATTTAGCCTTTTTTACTTCCTTTTTGTCATCTTTGGTAGCGCCATAGATCTTTTTGCATCTGGCTGCTTGTTTGTCATTTGAATTCAATTCACATTTGCTCATTGAGTTTCGCTCAGGTGTACTTTTGTTGGCCAACAGCTGTGGCTAAAACAAACAACGTTAACGTGTTGCCATCCCTACCCGCTTTTGTCCAGCTCGTTGATAGCGCATAATTTATGAGCTGTTGGCCAAGTCAATTGGATTTTGGCCAGCTACTTTTTGTTGCAGAAGACCAAGAACTCACGCACACATATTTAGATACATTTACAACTCAGATAAAGATACAGCTGCAGATACATTTATAGCTTGGCTAACACGCGATTGGGCCCTGCCTCATAAAATGTTAATTTGCAGCTTAACAAGTTTTTTTTTTTCATCTTCTGCTTCTGCTTCAGCTTCAGCTTCTTCTTCTGGCGTCTTTCAACAATTTCTCGATATCTTCATCTGCTTCGTCTTCGTTGTCGTGTTTCTGGCGTCTAACTGTTCTTTGCCTTTCTACATGCTGCAACACTTCCTCTCGTGCCCCTCACTTCAATGATGAATGAACGAATGAATGAAATGGAAATCAGTTTGCATCTCGATAAGCCTCCAAATGAATGAAAAGGGAGAGTGAAGCTGAAGCTGAAGCTGAAGCAGAAGCCGCAGCTGTGGCTTTAGCTGTAGCTGAAGTTGAAAGAACATGCAAGCACATTAAGCCCACAAATGAATATTCCCATTTCAATCGAAAAGAAACTCCCAATCTCAACTGTAAATGAGAGAGGGAGAGAGAAGGCGATGAATAAGAAGCTTTTGTTACTAAGCCAAAATAGCTAATTTAAATACCTAACTATTTTTGGTATTGTATTTTTGTAGTTACTGTTGTTTGCTCAGCGAATTTCACAATTTCAATTGCAAAAGAGTTTCAGCTGGTATTTGGTATTTATTTGTTTGGTATTTTATACTGAATACTAGATACTGTTAATGGGTGGAGGCAGATCTTTAGTTTTCATATTGATTTCTAGAGAGCTTCTTTAATATTTAGATAAATTAGATATTATTTTCTTATATTAAAATTTGAACTTTAAAAATACTCATATTTTGTAGTATTTAGAACAGTATTTTAAACAAGTATGATGTATGATTGTAATTGATATAGCATTTATTCTTTTAGCTTAGCAATGTTAGAAATTTGGCATTCCCTTTTCAAGCGGTAAAATTTAACTACATGTTAAATTTGACATTCTCGTTTTAAGCAGTATTAGTTAGCTACATGTTAAATTTCACAATTAATTTGACATGAACATCAACAAATATGAACATATTTGAAATACTTGTGGACTTTATCCTAAGTCTAAGCATAAACTAACTACATGTTAAATTTGACATCAGCTTATAAGCTTCAGCAGGCATGAATTCGTTTTGAATACATGTATGATTTATATAAATTCAAACTTTACTCTGAATTTTAGATGCATCAGTTAACTACATGTCAAGTTTGACATTAGCCTTTAAGTTATAGACAGTTGGATTGTATTTTATATTTATTAGCATTACTTAACTACATGTCAATTTTGACATGAGCTTAAAGCCATTACTGGTAATGAACTCGTTTTCAATTCTAGTAGCCTGTTATCTAGAGTTATGACTCTATAACTCAAACCTCAAGCAGCTTAAGTTAACGAGAAGACAAATTTCACACTAGCTGTTCAACTGTGGGTAATGCAGATAGTATGAGGCACATGTGAAGAGCACACGAAACGTCAGTCTGTCAATGATATGCAGCTTTGTCTGTCCCTTTCTCTCTCTCTGCCCGTCTATCTCTCTGTCTCTCTCTCTCTCTCTCTCTCTCTCTCTCTCTCTCTCTCTCTCTCTCTCTTGTTGAATGATATTTCACATTTAAGCAGTGGAAAAGTCAGTGAGTTTGAGTGAAGTCTTTGAATCGTTTGCATATTGTCAGCAAATGAGTTACTTTCCATGCGGCCGCATGTGGCAAGCGCTGATAAAGAGCAGCTGGGGCATTCAAAAAAACAAAAGGTCTGTGCCAGCTGCAATACCCAAAAGCAAACTTCTGCCAACTATTTGCTGCTGCTTCTATGTGCTCCTCCTCCTCCTCCTCCTCCTTCCGCTTCCATTCCTTGTTGTAGTTGGAGCATTTGACACGTTGTCGTTCCTTAGAACAGCGAGCAGTGAGCAGCGCAAACATTAGAAATGACAACGACAAAGCTCAAGAGAGAAAACTTATCTCGCCCTCGCCCTCGCCCTCTGCCTCGGCCAGACAATTTGCATCTTGTGGCAAGCACAGCTGCGCAAGCAGGCAACTTGGCACTTGGCCAATTCTAAGTTCCAATTCCAATTTCAATTCCGATAGCAGCACATTCAAGTCGCTTGAAATGCTTTAAAAATGTTTAGCTAATTCAAATGCCATAATAAATGATCAAATGTGCAACATGAAGACATAAGTGATTTAACAGGCTGCATAAAATTTGAATTTACAACCATCTGGCAACACTGTTGCCTGAAAGATAAGGGAATATATATGCATATAATTTATTGCATATTTTACAATTTGATTAAATAATCAAAAATAAATTTAAAAATTAAATGTTTAAAAATATAATAAAAATACATTTAAAAAATTAAAAATGTATCCTTAAAAATTAAACGCTAAAAGCTTTTAGACATTAATATTTTGAAGCTTAAAATAACTTTAAAAAATAGAAAAGAAAAATTTTAATATTAAAATAATATAATTAGAAGCTTAACGATTTAAGAAATATTTATAAAAGCTGCTAGAAAAAACAATTCAAGCTGAATTAATTCTTTGAAAAAGCTTTTAAAATGTAAAATACAAATTTAAAAATGTTGAAAAATAAATAGAAGCTTAAAGCTTTAAGAAATATTTATAAAAGCTGCTAGATAAAACAATTCAAGCTGAATTAATTCTTTAAAAAAGCTTTAAAATGTAAAACAAATTTATAAATTTTTAAAAATAAATAGAAGCTTAAAGCTTTAACAAATATTTATACATGCTGCTCGATAAAAAGAATTCAAGCTGAATTAATCTAAAAAAAGCACTTATTAAAATTTAAAAATAAAGTTATTTAAATTGGTAATTAAATAATGTAAAACATTTTGTTTTTGCATTAAAAAAAAATTAAAATATTGTTAAAACCTAATTTTTATACTATATATCCATTACATTAAACAAAATTTATTTATTAGGCGTAGAGGCTGCACATCATAATTTAGTATCTTAACACATGGATGGCTAATTTACTTAGAGCTAATTTACTTAGAGTAGTATGAGGATTTTAAGTGGATATAGTTTAACTGACGTTTAATTGTCTTAGTATTAAGTCGCTTTAAAGGTCGGATAGTAATCCCCTTGCGAGCAGGCTGCGGTTCTCAGCAATCTTTCATTCCAATCTGCTTTTTAACTGTATGCAGTTTGAGATCTTTATTGGATTGGATTACAACAAAAAGAACCAAATACTCTTGAGCTTGAGTTGTTAGGCAAACATCCATTTATATAGATAACTGATATATTCGATATCGCTTAACTTGTAGCGAAGGCGCTGATCAGGAATGATATGTGATAGATAAAATATCAAAAATATATATAAATATAAAAAATTACCATTGAGTTTAAACTACATTTAGCTTTGATCTATATTATACATATATACAAGTTGAGTGTAATTTAAAGTTTAACTGGATTATTTTTTGTATTTTTGTATTTTATTTTTTTATTATAAGTGTGGCTATTACTTTGACCATGAACGTGTGCAGCGCCCAGAGGCCAGCGATGCCCATTAACAATTACCAACTAGACCAGTTCGGGCGCTAGAAACCAGTTTAATTAAAATCAGGTGCAAAAGAAAGTGAACCATTTTCATATAAAAAAAAAAAACAAACAAACTATATATATATATATACTATATAGTTTATATTATATTACTATATATACATATATCTTGTTTATAATTACCATTAATTGAATGTGCACATAAATATTTTCAGAATGGAAGAGATAGAGATAGAGAGAGAGAGAGAAGGAGAGAAAAAGAGAGAGCGAGAGAGAAAGAGAGAGAGAAAGATAGATAGAAACACACACACAGTGAACGAGAGAGAGACAGAATCACACACACAGTGAGCGAGAGAGAGAAAGAAAAATAAAAGCAGAAAAAAAAAAGTTTCATAAAAATTTACGACTAACTGCGTTTTTGTTCGGTGATTTACCGTTTAATACTTGCTGCCCGTCTGCCTGTGTGTGTGTGTGTGTGAAAATTCCGCTTCGATTGGAAAGTGGTCTTTTTCCCAAGCCCGAAAACACACACACACACACACACACACACACGCCGCCCGCAGTTGATAGCCGCAATTCAAAATGAGAAATGAGAAATGAAAAAAAAAGCCAAAATAAACCGCTAAGCGAGTTGCGTGAAAGAAAAGTGAAAACTGGGCGACAATTGGATTTTCCATTTCATTTCATTACATTTCGTTTCATATCATTTCATTTCGATTCGTTCCATTCCGCATCGTTCCGATACGTTAATGCATTATTATTTGGCATATGCCCCAATAAGCATATCAGCCACGCCCACCTGCCCCTGGCAACTGGCCGCGTCGAGTGGAAATGCGGCTCTGTGGCTGGCAGCAACTGTGGCAACTGTGGCAACTGTGGCAACTGTGGCAGCCAGCATTAACATTAATTAAGCGTTAGCGGAGCGTGCAACATGCTGCCTCACCTGCCCCACCTGCTTGCTTGCCACACGCTGCCTGCCACTTTCTTTGGCTTACATATTTAGGCCCGCCAACTCTTGGCTCAAATGCATCCCAAGACCAAGCCAGGCGCACTTAATTGGGCGCCATAGCGGTTGAATGGCAAGAGAGGAAGGGGGCGGGGGCGGGGGGCGGGTTAGTGTGGGGGAGTCAGATTGCGGCAGCTGTGGCAGCTGCCACATGCAAAACAGTTAGACGTAATGGCGTCTACAACGCAGCATGAAGAGTTGCTGAGACTCACGAATCGATCAATGCCATCGATTGATCGAACTTGGATAAGATGGAAGCAAACAGTTGATGTTACTTTGATTTTGTCGTAGTCACGAATAGAATCAATCGTCGAGATTCACAATTCATTTTCTAGGTTACAGTCTGTGAAGAGCTCAGCATTATATAATAGAGAAATGAACTTATGTAGAATTTTTGTATAGCTTATATATAGGTAATTAAAAATATATGTATATATATATAAATATGCATTAATAGATGCTGATGTAAGACTTGTCATCAATATATATATATATATATATATATATATATATATATATATATTTTTTTTTTTTTTTTTTTTTTAATTTATTTTTATTTTTTTATAGAATAGAATATTTATAAAATCAATCTATTTGTTTACTAATTTTTCTGTCTTCAGATTCGTCAGATTTTATTTAATATTTAAATCATATTTTCGTATTTTATTTGAAATTATTTATATTAGAATAGAAACATTCTCCTTCTTGTAAATTTCTATTATTATTTATTTCTATTGCCAAGGTCTTTCCTATATAGACTCTTTATAATCAGAATCTCTCAAATATAAATGTATCTAATAGATCTTTTATCTATTATAAATTATACGGAATCTCAATAGAATATATTGAGTATACAGACGCTTTGCAGTATTCATTGAAATTATAAAGCTCATCTCATAGAGATATAGCTATTTTGCTTCAGTTTCTTGAAATAATTTCCTATAATAAAAACAAATTTCTTAGTCAAACAATATTATTTTTATGTGATAAGCTAAACTTCCTGCTTGAACTACACTAAAACTGTTTCCTAATCAAATGATCATCATATGATCTAGAGTAAAGAAATGAGGTTCTATATAAGATGATAAGATCTACTTGGAATATATTAACTAATATGCTAATAGATCTGTAGTATATAGTATATAGTATATATATGTATATGTATGTCTAGTATAGTTAGTATTGATAGTTCAGTTAGAATTATGGCATCATAAACTATAGATAACTGTTTGTGACTCTATAACTCCAATCTATCGTTGCCAATTTAAAGCCGGAAGTTTTTTTCGGCTGCCAATTGGATTAAATGAAAAATCTATTTGTGGATGTAGAAAAATTTCTAGTTACATTTTGGACATAAAGATTTCTGAATTTCTGTTTAACAGTAAACAGTTAGGCAAGAGAACAAAGAAGAGGAAGAGAATAGATAGAGGTAGGTTGAGGTAGCGGTAGTTGTAGAGATAGAGGTAGGTTGAGGTAGATGAATAGTGGGCTTAATGTGATCTACGCAACGTCTCTGCTCTGATCGAGTGCCGGCGCGACGCATCGGCCAATTAGCCAAGTTAAAAGCGGACAAAGAGTGAAAATGCGCTGCCCAAAAAAGAGAAATTAATTGGGCGCAAATTAAAGACAAAAAAAAACAAAAAGAAGAGGATAATATAATAAAGTAAAACACCAAAAAAAAAAAAAACAAAAACAAGCAGATGTTTAGACTTTATAAGCAGACAATTTACCGTTGTTGAATCGCATTTCTATTGATTCATTTGTTGTTGGCTCTTTTTTATATTTGTTTTTGCCCCCTCTTCTTCCTCCTCTTCGTGTTCATCGTTTTTTTTTTTTTTTTTACAATTTACAGTTCTGCGCGCGATTCTGACCGCATTTTTGCGCTTGAATTCAAGCGGCCAGTGGAAGTAGCCAACTGTATCTGTATCTTTGTATCTGCATTTTGTATCTTTTTGTCTCATTGTATCTGTGGCATGCATACAGCTGCCGGCTACTGTGTGTGCGTGTGTGTGTGTGTGTGTTTATGTGTGTGTGTCCGCCTTTTGTAACTCACAAATCGATTGAAAGCAGCTCAACACAATTTCGATTTCATTTTCACCTGTTGTTTGAGCTTACCCCAGACCCCGCCCCCATCCTCTTGGCGGTAAAAGTGCGCAAATAGCCAGGCAATCATAAAAGAGAAAAACAAACGGCTTCTTCTTCGTCTTCTTCCACTTCTTCTGCTGCTTCTTGTTGCACCTCCTCCTCATCTGTGCTTTGCTTTGCTTTTATTATGATTGTGGGCTGGTCCATTTGACTCACTCACTCAGCCACCTGATTGACTGATTGATTGACTGCTTGAGTTGGCCCGGCTGATTGTTAGCATGATTCATATGGCCAAAATGTCGGCGAATTGTCTTTCAACCAAATTGTAGTGAAAGTGCGAAAAGCTGCTTTTGACTTGGCTTAATCAAAATTACTTTGAGAACTCTCCAAATAAAATTTCTTTGTGAAATTGGACAAATTTTTTATTTGAATAAGTTATTGTTATAGTTGTGGTGGATGTTGATGTTGATGTTGTTATTGTTGTTGTTGTTGTTGATGTTGATGTTGTCGTCGTTGTTGTTGTTGTCATGCTCTAGGAATTTGTGGAGTTTGTTAGCCCCAACTCTCATTTTGGCCAGCAACAACAGACTTGCATTTGACATTGATGTATCTCATCAGATGTTGGCATAGTCAAAGTTGAGATAAGTAAAAGAGTTTTGGTGGGAAGTGCACGACTAGATGATATCCAGCACTCTGAATTTTAGCTATATTTTTATATATTTCAAATTGTATCTATACAGCTTAAGCGCATAGCGAGGGCAGTGATGAATAATCTTCTATGGAAAATTTAATATAGAGCCCTTACTCCATTTAATGGAACTGGTAGCAATCGAAAATGAGCCAAAGCATGTCTTAGTATAATAACAGTAAAAACTTTACAAAGCATTTAAAATATTCAAACCTAGGGTCTTATACGCCTGAACAGGAATACCAATCGCAAATCAAAAAATCTAAAAATTCGCAATATTCTTTGAGTGGACCTCGTTTATAGTACATCAATTATGGTCTTTTAGTTCCTAAAATTCATTCATCATATGCGAAAATAACTGAAGTTTCATATGCTTTATGGAATTTGTAAAGAGATATAGCTGATTTTAATCAGAGAAGAAGAAGAAGAATTTTTGAATTAAGTCAGTTGCTTCTGATCATGGAATTGATTGACCAGCCTTCAAAATTTCTCAATGATCCCCATTCTGGTGTATGTATAATATAATTGTATTCGATAAAGACAATCAAATTCTTAAAACATTCAAAATTGGACTTGTATCAAGTCAAGTTTGAGTTTTTGGTTAAATCTTATAAAACTGTAAAACAAACAAAATTATATGCTTAACTTATCATAAAAATTGATATGCCGACTCCATCTCTCTCACTGTCTCCCTCTCTCCCTCTCTGTCTTTCTCTTTCACCCCTCTCTAATTTTTATGTTTTTCACTTTAAAATTTATGTATGTATATATTTTTCATTTATTAAATTTGAGTAGCTTTAAATTATAGCCTTGCAATATCATAAAGCAAATTGCTTTGGCTGTTGGGGCGTTAACATAATTTGCGGCACAGATTTTGTTTCTTTGTTGTTTTTGCTTTTTTTTTTTGGCAGCAAACAATGGGGCTTTGGCCCCTGGCCCCAGTGAAGGGAAGCCACAATGCGACGGGTTTCAACCAACTTGTCGTTTACTTAATTTCAATTATGGTTATTATGGTTGCTCGGGTTAAATGCAAACTGAACCTGAATCGCGCTTTGAGGATGGGAAAACTTTTCTCTGTTTTCACTGAGGAACGCTTTAAGCATCTTTAGTAAATTAAGGCATAATGCTGATTAAAGCTATGAAATTCTAAATTCTGCATATTTATTTTAATTTGCAAACTATCGATAATTATCGATAGCTCATTGAAGACTTAGACTTACGAAAAGAATGTTTCCATGATCGATAATGTTTATAATACTTGAAAACTTGAGGAAAATACGCTTAAAATGTCTAAATTAACATTTTCATTTCATTTACCATTAAATTTTATAGATATCGATAATTATCGATAGCTCATGGGATCACGATGAGGACATTTTCATTGTCGACTATCCTTAATAACTGGCTGATTAATGATCATAATACTTGATACGCTTTAAACGTCTAAAATTACACTTTCATTTCATTTACTATTAAATGAGGTAACTATCGATAGTTATCGATCGTTCGATTTTACTCGATAGCCCTGAACAACAGCAAGCATAGTAATTATAGTCTAAATGAATCTCTATAAACAACTTGCCTATCTATCTTAATACTTACAATCACTAAAATCTTTCGATAAATATACAAATGCAACAGTTGCACAGCTCGGATAGTTTTCGCTGCTTGCACAATAATTTTGTTCTTTTGTGGGTCACCAGATGCCAAGAAAAACAAAAAACTGGACCAAGCGTGAGCGACAGGCGAAATGCATTTCGCACTTGGCATTTGGATTCGCGTTCGCATTCGCATTCGTCAAGCTCTCCCAGCGAGATTTTCGCAATTGGGCTATTTCTTTTCATTAGCCGCATTCGCTATGCCACCCACTCACGCCAGCCAGCCAGCTCTCGCCTCAGCTCTCAGCTAAGTGGCAGCTGCGAGCTCTGTGAGCACAGTGAGGCAAAGTGCACAGAAATGAAGTCAAATCAAATGAGAGTTTTAACTGAGCTAGAGAGAGAGAGAGAGAGAGACAGGGAGAGAGAGAGAGACAGAGAGAGAGAGAGAGAGTAAGAGAGAGAGAGAGAGTAAGAGAGAGAGAGAGAGTAAGAGAGAGAGAGAGAGAGAGAGAGAGAGACAGAGAGAGAGAGACATAGAGAGAGAGAGACAGAGACGGAGACAGAGACAGAGAGAGAGATAAATACTAGTAGTACTCGAGATTTATACTCTGTAGATATAAACTACATTGGTCCACATAAGTTAAGTGTTAAAAGATCTCATATATTCATATTAAGTATCATTCATTAGAATCATATCAATCATTAGAAGTAAGGGGGTAAGTCTACCTATTGTTGATCTATTGATTTAGGTTAGAGTCTTAAAAACAATTAATTTGTCCAGAGAGAAGCTAAACAAAAATTTGGACAGACAAACGTAGGCAAGGTATAGAAGTTATATATAGAGATCGCAGCAAAAGATTACATAGGTAAGCTTAGCAAAATGAAGCCTTAAAAGAAAAATGTACTTAAGAGATTAGAAGAGATTTGAAGATTAGAGGATTAGAAGAGTGATTAGCTGCTGCACCGATCATTAAGGAACAAAAAATAAAAAATAAAGAAAAATACAAAGTCAAACATTAATCAAGAATATGTATAATTATATATCTATTCGGATATACCAATATAAGCTCAAACAAGTTGATTGCGCTTTGTTTGTCAAAATGAGTAGCGTAGAAGTAGGTCAAACACTGTGGACCTGTTTAGCATTATCTATAGACATATATGTATATATTTTCACCTTTTGCTACTTACCCATATCATATCCATTTATGTTTAAGTATATAAGTATGTCGGTCCATCGGACAGCTAGGGGAAACACTTAAGACTTCTTTACGTAAAGCTCACATCCATTTAAATGTTTATGAACCCTAAACGAGCTTCATATATGCAGTGCCAATTGCTTTCGACTGTTAAAATGTTTATTTCTATACACATGATTTTCGGCTCGCTTTAGTTTATTTGCATTAAGGTTGGTCAGTTTAACGACTTCATCCGTAATCTAAACGGCGATTATAGTGCACAGCAGCGAATGTCATTAAAGATAACAGTAAATGCAATTTTATGGCTTTTGCAACTGTAAAAAAATGAACGCTCAGCATACAGAGAGCTAAATATATGTATAATAGGGTATATACATCTATGTATATCTATGTATAAGATTCTTTTCTACTAAAACTGTCATCTCTTGATTTCAATTCAATTTCAATGCATTTACAATCACATTGCACCACTGTGCACAGCTGCTACACAGACACTTGTGCCTAGCTCCACTCCAATGATATTTTCATATAAAAATGCCTTTAGCTTAAATCTATGTATATTCATTTGTTCTTCATCTTCTTCTTCATTGCAGATATAGCCGCAGCGCCCACATCGCCAGCATGTGGAGCCCACAAAAAGGTCCTACACGGCTGTGGGACCTTAGACTTAGTAGCTGTATATTTATTTTACATTTAATGGTAAGTTACTTTGACTTGTATATGAAAGAATAAGATGATCAATGTACGATAATGTATAAAATATATACATTGATTAAAGATATTGCGAAGTAGATCTGTTACTATAAATAAAAGAATTTTTGGAGAAAGATTCCTGGAAGATATGTATATTTATAGAGAGTGAGTATATGTTTGAGCGAGCTATAGAGAGAGAGAGAGAGAGAGAGAGAGAAGGGAAGACAGAGAAAGGAACAAAGAAGTAGGTAGGGATATCAGAAATCAGTAAGAGAGAGAAAGAGTGAGAGGTAATCATGAGAGGATATCGATCAATAAGCAATCATCGAAAGAGCTCAAGTGAAAGAATAACAGAGGAAAAAAAGCGAGCGAGAGTGACAAAGAGACAGAGAAAGCGAAAGAAATGTACAGTTGGAGAGCGGGTTAGGCTGAGACTTCTAGAGAGGATGAAAAAGGTCAATAGAGAGTAGAGCAAGATAATGATCATAAGAGATAGGGAGAAATAGAAAAGGAAGAGAAATATATTGATAGAGAGAGGGAGAGCGCGAGCAAAAGAGTAGTAGATGCTAAGTGAAAGCATGAAACAGACATAGAGAACATCGAAAAAGCAATACAGAGACAGCCCGAGAGAAGAAGCTTGAGAGAAGAAAAGAAAGAGATATCCTAAACAGTTCCATGCTACATTGAGTTTTCAATTCGATTCCTAAATAGATTTGAAGCTTTTCTTCTCTACGCTTTATTGGCCACTCAGCTGGCCTCACACAACTAATCGTCTGCATTATCATTCACGCAATGCTCGAGTATTAAGAATACAAAATATGATAAGATTCTGGTGCTGATATCAACTATGCTCGATCGTTCGTTGTCATCGAGAAAGAGAAAGAGAGAGAGAGAGAGAGAGATAGAGAGGGCAAGCTGTTGGGCTTTATCACAACAATCTGTATTCTCCTCTCTCTTTCTCTCTCTGTCTCTCTAATTGTTGTATTTTGTTAACCATAATTATAAGTCAAGTTTTTATGATCGAAATATTGTTGAGGGCAAAGTGTTCTGCGAGCTAAAACTGTTATTAGGGATTCTTTTTAATAGATTTAGTATTCGTTAAACGACTAATTTATGATACTCATGGTGAGTTTTCATTTTTTCCGATCGTCTATAGTATTTAACTATAGAAATATATTTAAGTTTTTAGTAATGGATATATATAGGTAGAATCTATTGAAATTGTTGTTTGCTTAGCTAATCAAAAATGAGAGAACGTGACTGTCAACATGAAATGATAATAAACAGAAAAAGAGAGCGAGAGAGAGGGGTACAAAGAGGAATTAAGAGAGAGGAAAAATGAGCTAAAGCTCAAGTAGTGCTAGAAAAAAAGAGATAGAGAGAGGACAGAAAGAGAGAAAGAGACAGAGAAAGCGCGAGAGAGAAGGAGACAGAGAGAGAGGGAGAGACAGAGAGACAGAGAGGGCAATGTTTGATAAGTATATTCCATTCTGTATTTGTTTATATACTATATGTGTACACCCTGTGTATACGTATATTGGGTATACTGGTTTTCATACTCCAACTTTGAACAATAATCAATCAAATGTTTGCAAGTTGTTTCAAGAAGTAAAATATTTTATTGGGAATAAAAAAAGGGAATAAATATGACTAAACTGGTTAGAAAGATTCACCAATAGGCTTGATCATCAGATCGTGTATCTGGACATGTGCAGGTGTCTGGATGCAGTAGGAGATCGCATCAGCCACATCCTCAGAGCGCAGCAAGGGGAAGTTACCTAGTTTGGACATTCGGTTCTTATCGATGATCTCAGTGTCTACAGCTCCGGGACTGATGCTCTATAGGGGAAAGAAGAAGAACATTAGCAATCGGTAGATCTCTTTGTGTATTCCGATGTCCACTCACCGTAATCTTTGTCCGGGTGCCCTTGGCGAGAAACTCTTGGCGCAGGACCTCAGTCAAGGCGGTGATCGCATGCTTCGACGCCGGATACATGTTCATGCTAACGTGCGGCAGAATAGGTACACGATGGCCCGTAATGCTGTTCACGATCACAATGTGTCCATCGTCGACCTTACGGCGCTGCATCGACTGGAAGGCTTCACGTGTGCACCAGCTAACGCCTAGGACGTTGGTGTTCAGGACCGCTCGCAGTGCATCGCTGTTGCCTGCGTCCACGAGGAACGTGTCGCTGCGGGCAATGCCCGCATTGTTCACCAGCACATCGGCTCCACCCAGCTCCTTGTCGACCCAGGCGAACGTGTCGATCACCTGCTGCTCCACGGCCACGTCGCAGACGCGATAATAGAAGCGCTTGGCTTGATCCGCGGGGAGCTCGGCCTTCAGCTCCTGCAGCCGATTCTCGCGCCGAGCCAGCGCCACGACGATCATGCCCTTGGCCACCAGATCTTTGGCGCTGGCGGCTCCAATGCCCGAACTGGCGCCAGTTACGACGGCCACACGATTCGCCCAACGATCCATGTTGATGTCGCAAATATTTACTATTACGTGACGCCGCTGAGCTTTGCGCGCTTCGACTGAACCCCAAAGTCTCCAAGCGCCTCGCTTTTATAGGCCCCAATAGCCCGTGTGTGCCTGTGTGTCTATGTGTGTATATCTATCTACATACGTTATGTTAGGCGTTACGAAAAAGTCACGTCACGTCTATTAAGCATTGTCTAGCCAACAGTTTCTGATCTTGAAGCCCAAAAACAAGGGTCCTGTGGGACATTAGACTTAGTAGCTGTAGGCCATGAGAGGATATCATGAGCAATCATCGAGGCAGAAAAAAAGAGTATGAGCGAGCGAGATTGAGAAAGTTGCAGAGAAAGCGAAGGACATACATTTAGAGAGCGGATGAGGCTGAGACTTCCAGAGAGAATGAAAAGTGATCGAAAGTGAGTAGAGCGAGATATATATTATGAGAGATAGAGCGTAATAGAGACAGAAATATAATTACAAATACAAAGGGAAAAAAAGATTGAAACAGAAAGAATGAGAATGAGAGAGTGAGAGAGAGAGAGAGAGAGAGAGAGAGAGAGAGAGAGAGAGAGAGAGAGAGAGAGAGAAAGAGAGTGAGAAAGCAGTAGAGGCTAAGTGAGCAAGAAGGAAACATAGAGAACATCGAAAGCGCAATATAGAGACGACCGAGAGTAGAAGCTCGACAGAAAGGAAGAAAGAGAGGTGTATGCACTTAGATGGCGCCCTTTATCAACAAATCTTTCCCACAATTCGAGCAAGTATTTCTTTGGATATCCTAAATAGCTCCATGTTACATTGACTTTTCAATTAAATTCCTAAATAGACTTGAAGCTTTCCTTCTCTACGCTTTATTGGCCACTCAGCTGGCCTCACACAACTAATCGTCTGCATTATCATTCACGCAATGCTCGAGTATTAAGAATACAAAATATGATAAGATTCTGGTGCTGATATCAACTATGCTCGATCGTTCGTTGTCATCGAGAAAGAGAAAGAGAGAGAGAGAGAGATAGAGAGGGCAAGCTGTTGGGCTTTATCACAACAATCAGTATTCTCCTATCTCTCATTCTCTCTCTGTCTCTCTAATTGTTGTATTTTGTTTACCATGTTTAAAAGTCTAGTTTTTGGCCGAATTTGGTCATGATCGAAACATTGTTGAGGGCAAAGTTTTCTGCAAGTTATAACTGTTATTAGGGATTCTTTTCAATAGATTTAGTATTCGTTAAACGACTAATTTATGATACTCATGGTGAGTTTTCATTTTTTCCGATCGTCTATAGTATTTAACTATAGAAATATATTTATGTTTTTTATACCCTGAACCCATTGAAAATGGGAAATCAGGGTATAATGGTTTTGTTAAAAGTACGTAACAGGCGTTGCAGACCCCATAAAGTATATATATTCTTGATCAGGGCGACGAGCTGAGTTGATTTAGCCGTGTCCGTCTGTCTGTCCGTATGTTTTAACGAGTCGATCTCAGAAGATATAAGAGCTAGAGACTTGAAATTTGAAACTGTAGGTACGTGTATTGCACGCGCAGATCAAGTTAATTTTTAAAAATCGATAACTGCTCCCGGTATTTTTTTATCGATAAAAAACCTTATCGAAAATCAGTTTTAGAATTATTTTTCCCACATCTTAAGAGCAAGAGTCTTCATATTTTAAACGTAGATTCATATGTATTTTATAGAATTTCAATTTTTGTTATATTTTACCCCCAACCCCCCAAAACACCCTTTTTCCTCCAAGTTTGCAAAAAGCGTATTTCAAATACTAGAGACTTGTGCTTTGGCACATACACACACTTTAATGGTGTTATCACTGTCTAAAAGTTTTATGAAGATTGTTTGTCTACAAAAAAAGTTATTAAGCAAATAAGTTCCCACAATAAGCCCACAATGCAGCCCATGTCTGCTTATACGTGCGTGTTTATGTGTGCATGTGTGTGTGCATGTTTCATTTCTTGTGTAAGCAAATAAGAAACGAATTATCAATTTCCCTAAGGGCTCAGGGGATCTCGTAGTCGAGCAGTCTCGACTAGAGTTTTCTTACTTGTTTTTTACTAATTTACTAGAAAGTTTTTGGGCCTGAAGTATAGTTTTTAGTAGACTTTGACTATATATAGCATTATATTATATATAATATTGAAAATTATATTGAAAATTAGTGTTTTCCATAGATCCAGATCTTTATAAAACATTTATATATTTTTTTGACATTAGTATATATCAAATCATCTTACCATATAACATAGATCAAAAAGGATCTGCCATGAATTCTTCTGCAACATTCTTCTGTTACTCACATTTTCACAAAACCTTTATACCCTTAAATTACATTTTGAATGGGTATAGGGTCAAGTATAGGCAGCGCTCTTATAATTGCTTTTGTATATAAACTATGTGTTTATATATATAATTAAAATTATCGTAATAATAGGTGTTGGTTGTTCTAATGAAGCACTATAAATCAATTTCCTATATAGAGGCATTGAGTTCGCTATATATAGGTATAAACTATGGAAATTGTTTATACAACTAATCAAAAATGACAGAACTTGATTGTCAATATGAAATGATAATAACAAACAGATAGAGAGAGCGAGAGAGAGGGGTATACAAAGAGGAGTCAGAGAGAGGAAAAGTGAGCTAAAGATCAAGAGTGCTCGAAAGAGAGAGAGAGAGGGAGCAATGTTTGATAAGTATATTCCATTCTGTATTTGTTTATATACTATATGTGTACACCCTGTGTATACGCATATGGGGGATATTGGTTTTAATACTCCAACTTTGAACAATAATCAATCAAGTTGTTTCAAGAAGTAAAACATTTTATTGGGAATAAAAAAAAAAAAGAATAAATATGACTAAACTTGGTTAGATACAATGTATCTTTAGAATTTTTCGCCAATGGGCTTGATCATCAGATCGTGTATCTGGACATGTGCAGGTGTCTGGATGCAGTAGGAGATCGCATCAGCCACATCCTCAGACCGCAGCATGGGGAAGTTACCGAGGTTGGATAGTCGGTCCTTATCGATGATCTCAGTGTCTACAGCGCCGGGACTGATGCTCTATAGGGGAAAGAGAAAGACATTAGCAATCGGTAGATCTCTTTGTGTATTCCGATGTCCACTCACCGTAATCTTTGTCCGAGCGCCCTTGGCGATGAACTCTTGGCGCAGGACCTCGGTCAAGGCGGTAATCGCATACTTCGACGCCGGATACATGTTCAAGCTGATGTGAGGCACAATGGGCACATGATGACCCGCAATGCTGTTCACGATCACAATGTGTCCATCGTCGACCTTGCGGCGCTGCATCGACTGGAAGGCCTCACGCGTGCACCAGCTGACGCCCAGGACGTTGGTGTCCAGGATCGCGCGCAACGCTTCACTGTTGCCTGCGTCTACAAGGAAGGTGTTGTTGCGGACAATGCCCGCATTGTTCACCAGCACATCGGCTCCACCCAGCTCCTTGTCGACCCAGGCGAACGTGTCGATCACCTGCTGCTCCACGGCCACGTCGCAGACGCGATAATAGAAGCGCTTGGCTTGATCCGCGGGGAGCTCGGCCTTCAGCTCCTGCAGCCGATTCTCGCGCCGAGCCAGCGCCACGACGATCATGCCCTTGGCCACCAGATCTTTGGCGCTGGCGGCTCCAATGCCCGAACTGGCGCCAGTTACGACGGCCACACGATTCGCCCAACGATCCATGTTGATGTCGCAAATATTTACTATTACGTGACGCCGCTGAGCTTTGCGCGCTTCGACTGAACCCCAAAGTCTCCAAGCGCCTCGCTTTTATAGTCCCCAATAGCCCGTGTTTGTCTGGCTCCCGTCTGCGTGCCTCTCATAATAATATATATATAAATATATATTTATATATATGTGCATATCTATCTACATACGTTATGTTTGGCGTTACGAAAAAGTCACGTCATGCTGATATTCTATTAAGCACTATCCAGCCGGCATTTCGTGACCTTGAAGCGCCTTAACGCTGAAAGAGTGACAGAGAGGGCGGGAGAGAGAGAGAGAGAGGAAGAGATGTTTGTGCTTATCAGAAAATTACCTCTATCTCTCTCTTTCAGCTATTCTCTCTCTCTCCCTCTCCCTATGTAATCCTACTATTTAATGATCATTAAAATTGTTTATCATTGAGATCAAAACAAATTTAGCTTGAGAATGTTAGAGAAGAGATAGGAAAACAGAATTTTACAGCTATATGTATATATCTATAATCGGAATAGAAAGCTTTGTTCGTTATCTAGATTGGTATCTATAGACATATTCTATATATATAATATGTTTTATCTATTGCTGAACTGGGCAGCTAGTTGATATATATTATTTTATTTTTCTAAATGGACCATATATCATCTATTATATATCATCTATTTCTATAAACTTGACTATAATAACTCGTATATGATAGAGCTGTTATTATTTGCAATTGAAGCATGTAACAAGTTATTGAATATAAGACTAGAATCATTTGCAAATATTTATATATATATATAGAATCTTATATAAATTTATAAATATATTATATATATTTTATATTTTATATATATATATATATATATATAGATATATGTTAGAGCAATTATATTGGCGTCTTTCATTATTTCATTCATTCATTTCAGGCGATTAATTATATATAATTTACATATTCATTAATATTATTATATATACTCGCCCACGAAGAGTTCAACGGAGCATATTGGTTTGCATTACTGATATAGTTATACAATATTTGATACACAAAATTTGATAGTACAAACAAATTTGTTGTGTTGAAAGATCGATCAATATTCTTCCTCCAACTCCCCATAGATATGCTTGATAGATTGCGCGTGCATGACGCAGTCGTTAACGCCCATTCTCATATGTATTTGTAATTCATGTTTATTTATCATGCGAATTTGTGCGCTTCGGAAAATGAGAATTTAAATCATTTGTGGCGCATTTTAATCAAATATAATTATAATGAAATTAACTTAATCAGCATTTGAATCCACACACGCGACAAGACATGAGTTTTATACTAAATGGCCTTGCTGATATACCCTGTACATGTGCATTTGTTACTGTGCAATATATATACTTGAATAGCTTATCATATTTGATTCATTTAATGAATTTATATAAATTTATAAAAAGATCTGTCTAAATACATCGACATATATGTGTTGAACAATCAATCTGTGTTTCTGATATGCCCTGTATATTAGGTGCCTTGTGAAGTATGTGAGGGATTTACTTTATTTATGAGATATGTATATGTAGATATGTATGTATGAGATGCAAACGTATATCAATAGAAAAAAATCTTTCTAAATATTTCTCTCTCTCTTCCCTTTTTCACTCGCTCTTTTCATCTTTCGTTTTTTTTCTCTCCCTCTAGGTGTTGCTTTTTTCCCTCACATTCTTTCTCTATGCGTCTTACTCTCTCTCTCTCTCTCTCTCTCTCTCTCTCTCTCTCTCATTTTCTCTCTCTCTCTCTCTTAATTTCAGTCTCTCCATCTCTATCTATGTATCTACCTGTCTCTATCTCGCTGTCTATCTGTCCTGTCTCCCTCTATCTATAAAAATCTCTCTCGCTATATATATCACTCTCTCTCTCTCTCTTTCTCTCTCTCTCTCTGTATGTACCTATCTCTTTCTCTAAACATAAGATAATTATCTTCTCCAAACATATATTACTTGCGCCTTTACAGGGTATATCCATAGTTAACTACTTGAAACATGTTGACTTTGTGACAAGTTCAGATGTTATTTATAAGAAATGTGCATATATGTATATATTAATATATTTATATAGATATATATAATATATAATATATTTATATAGATATATATTATATAATAGATATGGTATACATATATATATTTATGCATATCAGGCGTCTTCTAGTTCATCACATATATGTAAATACATTTATTGAATATGTTGAAATATGTTTGCAACTGTATTGCGAGAGCACACATCGCAAATGAACACTGGAGGGATGCTGAATGCTTTCCATCTGCCATCTGCGGGGCAGGCCAGTGCAAATGCAAACACTAATCATGTTGGACAGTGTAGCTGCACTGCAGACAATTTGGCACCGTCTTTGGCCAAGCACAGCTGTCAGTCAGGCTGCCTGCAAGAGTGGGCGTGGCATTTTGAATGCTGCCTCTGCTGCTGCCGCTGCTGCTGCTGCTGCTGCTGCTGCTGCTGTTGTGTGTGGGGATCAACTTTTACTGCAAGTGCAGCTAGAAATTCCATTTGGCGTTCAATTAAAGCCAAGACAGGCGAAGACCACGTCTAGGAGGAGCTCGGTGTGTTTCGTGTGGCAGGCTCTTGGGGCAAGTATGCAAATATAGGCAGCGACTAGAGACGAGGCAGCAGCTGCTGCTCCGGCTGCTGGAATTTGCTTTCTCAATGCGAAGCGGAAACTTGGCTAGCTGCATTTCGTTTTTATTGGCAACATGTTTGGCGGGATGTAATTAAACATAAATATATGTATGCCATATGGATCGAATATGAATAACAATAAATCGATTGATTTGCAAGGCCGTCGCATGCGCCGAACTCTTTTGACTGCGTCAGGGGCGGGGCGGGGTTAACGCCCTCGATAAACTCTCTGGCAACGCTGGCAACTCTATGTATTTACCCAGGCAAAGCCAAGTCAAGCAAATGCCATGCCAAAACCAAAAGCATTCCAGTTCCAGTTGCAAGTTGCTTGTTGCAAGTTGCCTGCTGCTCGTTACCTGTTGCAAGTTACCTGTTGCTAGCAGGTGGCAGCAGCAACAGGTGTCAAGTTTTGCCAGTGGGAATCGCGTTAATTAGAAATTATAACGGTCTACATATCTGGTTGTCAGTCTCATCAGTTAAGATCTACAAATGCACGAACATAGAAAACAGCTCAAAAAACAAGAAGAGAAGGAGAAGAAGCAGAATAAGTAGAAGTTGAAAATAATAATAATAATAAATTACATCCAGAAAAAGTCAATTAACACGCCGCAAACTGTTGCCGAGCTATTTTAAGGCTTTGATAACGATTCTCACACTTGGCCAAATGTGTAGCAAAGCGAAACCAGTTAAGAAATAACTCAAATATCTCGCTCACCATCAACGGGGCCCTCAGCTGCAAGCCTAGCATTTTTTATACCCTGAACCCATTGAAAATGGGAAATCAGGGTATAATGTTTTTGTGAAAATGTAACAGGCAGAAGGAGGCGTGGCAGACCCCATAAAGTATATATATTCTTGATCAGGATGACGAGCTGAGTTGATCTTGCCATGTCCATCTGTCCGTCCGTCCGTCCGTCCGTCCGTCCGTCCGTACTAACGCAGAGATCTCCTAAACTACAAGTGCTAGAGACTTGAAATTTTACATGTATACTCGTGTATACCATACGCAAAACGAGTTTATCATATTTTTTCGATAACTCATCCCATTTCTTTTTTATCGATAACAATCGAAAATCTGACTTTGTTTTTAAAGCCTAGTTTGAATACTGTTAGAGCTAAAGACTTCAGATTTACTGTGTAGATTTATGTGATGAATACAAAGATTTTGTTGTTTACAGATTTTGGATGCCACGCCCCCTTCGCCCTAAATTTGAAAAAAACGTATATCAAGTACTAGAGACTTGTGCTTTGGCATATACACACATTTGAATGTTATTATCACGTTCTGAAAATTTGATGAAGATAGTCCCACTACAAAAAGATTTATTCAACAAACAAATTTTCACAATATAGCCCACACGGCAGCCCAAGCGCAGTAACTGCGCAGTGAGCAGAGCAATTGTTTATGCGTTCGTATGGATGCATGCGTACGGGTGTGTATATGTGTTTTTGTATATGTGCATGAAAGAAGTGTAGAATTGTTGGAATCAGTACTTTGCAGGGTTCAGGGTATCTCCTAGTCGAGCAGTCTCGACTAGAGCCCTCTTACTTGTTGTATATGTGCATGAAAGATGTGTAGAATTGTTGGAATCAGTACTTTGCAGGGTTCAGGGTATCTCCTAGTCGAGCAGTCTCGACTAGAGCCCTCTTACTTGTTTTTTTTTTTTTTTTTGGGACCTAGAAAAGATATAGATATAGATATAATTGAAAACTTAGTCTGAGAGCTAAAGTTAAAAACTCTCTAATTAGTTTGATGTGCTTGCTGTTATTTAGTTAGCTTAAGATGGCCTACTCTGTGAAGTGGCTTAAGATTCCTTTATAGCCCATTTAAGATATAGAAAGCTGAGGCTTTGCTCTGGGGATTAAAGTTACAATGTGCCAGAAAGTATTAGCTGAAGAAAAAGTAAGTTTAATATAGTTTTGAAAATTCCATGTGAATTAATTAAAGTCTCCGTTAGAAAATGTGTTGATTCTAGAAATCAGGACACTTACACTGAGGTTAAATTTACAATCTGCCTAAGAACTAATTTGCAAGGCGGTTATGGACTTTCTTTAAAAGTTCATTAGGAAGCGCGAAGTTAGTTTGATATGGTCTAATGAATTTTATGTGAACTGTTAAGACTCTATTAGAGAAATCCTATAACCTAGAAACTTGTTTAGGTTATGTAGAGGAAAAAGATGTTTCTTCAATTGTATTATCAGTCAGGTTAAAATTAAAAGTTTGCCAGGCAGTCTATGCTCAATTGGTATATGTGAAGCTGACAGTTATAATGTGTAGAAAAACAGCCTTGTGAATGTAAAAACCCAGCTCTTGTATATAAAAGAAACATATACTGAAAGCATATTTGATTAGTAAATTTTAAAATACACTTTCACATCCACTTCAAGCTCTAATTTACTCCACACTCCATAAAAGTAAATAAGTTTGATAAGCTGTCTGTTCAGCATCATTTTGGCTGCCAGTTAAATCATCAAGAGCTTTCTAATGAGCCATTCGCCATAGAGAAGCAGCCATTGATAAGCCTTTCTTTCATATAACCATATCGATAACTAATCTTGCTTTCTTCCTCCTCTTCCGTTTACAGTTTAGTTTAGTCATAGCTGGTAATGAACTGTGGCCCATGGATCGGCCAGATGGTATGCCAAACATAGTTTCACTGGAGGTCATGTGCGGTAAGGATCACATGGATGTCCATTTGACGTTCTCCAATCCCTTCGAAGGCATTGTCAGCTCCAAAGGTGCGTAAGCTCAAAAATTAAATTAATTCAGCATTGATGTGATTTGATTTGCTATCCCATCTATATTGAGCAGGACAACACAGTGATCCACGTTGTGTGTATGTGCCACCGTCGACGGGCAAGACGTTCTTCTCGTTCCGCATCTCGTACTCACGCTGCGGCACCAAGCCGGATCTCAATGGCCAGTTCTATGAGAATACGGTAAGTGGAATGTCGCCTCATATTGAATGCAGTAAGTTGGGGAAGGGGTATGGGAAAGTGAAAGGAAAGGGATGTACAAAAGAGATTTGACGAGAGTAATACTATATTATGGGAAGCGTGATCTTGATCATGCTTCCTTCCTTCAATAATCATTATAGTATATATAGGAGTACTAAGGGTCAGCGATCAGAAGCCTAAAGCACAATGATCATAATGATCAATTTAGTGAGTGATCTTGATATATGTTTACTCTTGCCATAGATCATGCAGCCTTTCTTCAATGATCATTATAGTATATATAGGAGTACTAAGGGTCAGCGATCAGAAGCCTAGAGCACAATGATCATAATGATCAATGTAGTGGATGATCTTCATATATGTTCACTCTTGCCATAGATCATGCAGCCTTTCTTCAATGATAATTATAGTATAAATAGGAGTACTAAGCGATCAAAAGTCTAGAGCATAATGATCATACTAATACTGTAGATCAAATGGATCACATAAGAGATGCTGTCTAGAAAGTGATCATGCAGTTTACTAATAACCCAATATTGAATTATTGAAGAACAATAGAATAAACTCTAAAGATTGATAGTAAAAATATGGTATTCTGTAACCCAAGATCATTACAATTACAATAATTTGATTATTAGTTTCATTATTAATTGTGAGAGCATGACATACTGACATAAAAAGCCAGAATTAAAATGAACAAATGAACACAGGGCAAAGAAAAGGGATCAATAATTGTGAACGGCGATCAGCAAACAGAGCTCCTTAATGAATATTCCCATGGAGCCCAAATGTGAATGATCACACAGAAGATAGCGTACGATCCATATGCCAAAACAAACCCATGGGAGCATTGCTCACACTGAGCTGCACCGCATAACCGATCACCGATCAGCGATCGCTAAACGTTGAGCGCTTTCCCACGTCCCCAGCGTGCTGGGCATTCACCTGCTCGGGGGCCCTGGCACTTGGGCCCATTTACTTAACCCACTAAATCGCTAACCGCTAAATGGCATATTGTGACCGCAGGTAGTCGTGCAGTATGACAAGGATCTGCTGGAGGTATGGGACGAGGCGAAGCGCCTGCGCTGCGAGTGGTTCAACGACTATGAGAAGACCGCCTCCAAGCCCCCAATGGTAATTGCCGATTTGGATGTAATACAGCTTGACTTTCGCGGTAAGTAACGTGGGCCCTTGGCCGTTTCGTTTTCTCTTCTTTACTACATCCCAGTGAAATGTGGTTAAGAAGGGCATAACGATTTGACAACAATGTATGTACGTATGTATGTATGTATGACAGGCTAAGGCAGGCAAAATACTTAGTCTGTATGCTTCAGCTGAAGAGCTGCGAGCTTAAGTTTGTGATTTGTTGTACATTTGAGTTAGTAACAGCTTTTTATTCGATATGTATATTTGTTTCATTAAAGTCTTCAAATTTGACAAATATCGATAAGTATCGATTTCAAAAAATTAATATTAAATTGATGATTGATTAAAAATTGTTGGATAAAAATACATATATTTTCACAGTTTTTATGAAAAACACACAAACAGTTTTTCGATATTTTAACGATCGATAAATTTCGGTTTCAGATACGAATATTGGAGATATATATAGAATATATATGCAAATATATTTATATTAATTTACATATTGTCTAATCGATATATATCCATAAAGCCAAGCTCTAAGCACTTTCCACATGTTATATCATATTTTTTATGACGCACAACAAAAGTCACTCGATATTTTAAATCGGTTTAAGATTAGATAGCTCCATATATCCAGTTTAAAAAATATGTATATTGAAAACTTTAAGAAGCTACATTTAAAATATATATGCCATTATATTTAAATTAATTTAAATTGTTTATAATCGATAAATATCGATTAAAGCAACCAAATTATTCAAGCATTTTCTACATAGTATAACAGCTATACATATGGGAGCTCTAATAATCTCATGAAGCTCACACACGTAATACCTAAACTTTGGAATTACAAATGGCATATCTATCTTGACGTTACAGGGTATCTGTGCGTCGTGCATTGTTGTCTGTGCTTTTCATTTTCAATTACCTGACCCCAAAAACAAAATAATACCGAGTATATATAATATTTGTTGTGTTTCTCTGCCCTCTTCCACGCAGGCGATAATGTTGATTGTTGGATGGAGATACAGCATGGCAAGGGACCCTGGGCGCCGCCGGTGAGCGGAATAGTGCCGCTAGGATCGACGCTCACCCTGGTCGTGGCCATCAATGACTATCGCGGTAAGTGCGCCAATCGAACAATCAATCAATCGATCAGTCAATCAATTAACAAAGCTCTCACTCTCTCTCTCTCTCTCTCTCCATCTGCAGGTGAATTCGATATGCGGGTCAAGTCTTGCGTCGCCTCGGACGGATCGGGACATGTGATCAATTTGTCGGATGAGTTTGGCTGTGTGCTGCGTCCCAAGATGATTTCGCGCTTCCTGAAGGCGCGCGCACCCGACGAGCGAGCGACGGTCATTACCTATGCCTTCTTCCATGCCTTCAAGTTTCCGGATGCCCTCAGCGTGCACATCAAGTGCAAGGTGGAGATCTGCCGGCATGGCTGCCTGGATCACTGCCAGAACACGGCAGGCGGCGATGGACTGGGCCCGGCCATTAGCAATGCCCATGAGCGCAAGGATGTGCACATTGGGGATGCGATGGGCAGCAGCAGCAACAACGATCTGCACAGGGATCTGGCCATGCCGCCAGCTGGCATGGGCCATGGCTCGCAGAGTCAGATACATCATGGTCTGGGCATGGGCTCGTCCATGGGCATGGATCATGACATCTTCTACGATGACATCATACACGATCACAAGCAGACCATGGGCGGACCCGGTCCCGATCTGTACGAGGAGAAGAGCGGCAATCTACAGCCGCGGCCCGTGCACGAGGATCCCGACGAGGAGGTCGATCTATCCGATTTGTTTGGCGACGACGATCTGACCGGCATGGATGGCGACGGTGAACGTTATTTGGGCTTGAAGAAGAGCGGCAAATTCCCGCACGGACCACGCCAGCTGGAGGCGCAGAAGCGCATGGGCGTGCCCATGGCCGGACCACGCTCCCTGGAGCCCAAATCCGACCTGGACGATGTGCCACGTCCCATTTACCGGCCGCAAGCCGAGGCACTGAAGAAGCCGCGCGAAGATCACATCGATCTGGACGAGCCGATTGCCAACAGCTCCACGGAGTCCACAACGACAGAGTCGCCGTCAGACAGTCACCGGCGTCGCCGGCGTCGTCGATCGCTGGTCATCTCCGATCGCAAGGTGCGCAGCGCCGATGTCGGAGTCAGCGGTCTGTACGACGTCATCTCCGAGGCGGATCTGGCCTTTTCGCCGGACTCCAAGCAGGAGGCGGTGACCGTCTTTCAGGGCAAGATCAGCGAGGAGGTCGTCTATGGCATCTGCATGCCAGTGCCGGGCTTCAGCATACTCTTCATCGTGGTCATCTCGGCGACCATTGTCTCGGCGCTGATTGCCGGCTCGCTGCTCTATCGCTATCAGCTGCAGAAGGAGGCGCTCGAAAAGCAGACGCCCATGCCGGTGCCGGGCACCCTGGCCTCCTGGATGACGTTGCGACTCTTCCGCTTGCGACACCTGCAGCAGCAGCAGCAGCAGCAGCAGCAGCAACAACAGCAGCAGCAGCAGCAACCGTTGCCCACTCCCGTTGCTGGCCATGAAACGGTGCAGTGAGCCGATTGCGATCAGCTACCTAACTTGAGTCCAAGACATCCCCCCACCCCCATTCCCCCTTGCCTTCCTATACCCTAGATCGTATCCCGCAACATAATTAATTAATTAATTTTTTTTTTGTATTTTTTTTTTGTGTAAACACAAAGAAAAATGTCCAATTGACTGGCAGGTTTTGCACCTGCTCCTAATTCGAATTCCAATTCAGCACATTTAGAAGAAAAAAAAGAGAAAGTGAAAGTAGCCAGAAATATAGTAAAAAGAAACAAAATGGAATGGAACAAGCTATCGTATCAGTCGAAGGCTTTTGTATGCCTACAAAAAGTGAAGAATATTTCACATACGTACATTCAGTTGTTAGTTCTAAGAACAAAGAAACGATGTGAAATGGAACATGCTATTAACACTAGTACACAGTTGATTGCAGTGATTTAAGATTTCATTGATACTGTTTACTTTGAAACACATACAGAACACATGGAATGTAGCGAAAACAAATGGAATGGAAAATTGTCATTTTATAGTTGGTCACAAACGAAATGAAGAAACCGAATCGTATGCAGCATCAGTTAATTGTCAATCAACGGAATGGAATGGAACAGAAATGTATTTATTTCTACTACCATTAGTTTGACACAATTAAAAGAGAGAGAGAGAGAGACGACACAGAACTAGTTCAATGTTCATTCGCATATAAAGTCTGAACGGAACGAAATAGAATGAAACATAGCTTAGTTCACTTCCACATGTTTAAGTTAGCTAAAATTAACTATAACTAACTTTGAATAGAAAGAGACAGGCTAATGAAACTATATGGAATGGAACACTCGTCGCTCACATCTCAGCTCTAGGCATTCCAGTTGATTTAACTTTAGAAAGTTGCATTCCATGATCCGCTCTTCACACACAAAACAATTTTTTTTTTTGGTGCTGCATAAAATATTTATTTATTTATGTGTATTTTTTTATTGGGTGCATTTAGTCGTAAAAAAATCTGCAATAACAATAACGAAAAAATACAAATACAAATACAAAATAGAGTTTTTTGTCCGATGTAATCGTACTTCTAAATAGATCATCAACGCACATGCTTAATGTTAGGGGACACTTATTTATTTATTTAATTTATCTTAATCTGCATAAGAATCTCTATCTATATCTTACTCTATGCTAAACCATTGAGAGAATTGCGTAAAATTTGTAGAAACAATTAAAAACGAAATGTATTTCAAATTTCAGTCAATTTGGCAAATTTTATGCGAACAAAAAAAAATTTAGTTGAAATTTTTACGAAAACTTCTTTTTTCATATACATCTAAATTCACATAGAGTAGTTGTAGGGCTTACGTAGTACTCTTATATCCATTTGGATATGGTTTACTTTTTTGGCATATCTATCATTTATTTGATTTCAAAATTCCGTATAGCTGATCTATGTGAATTTGGTCTTATGTATTTATTACCTATTTAAACAGCTAGAAAATTATTATTAGAGAAATGGAATAAAGAAATAAAAAAATATATAATACAACAAAAACAAAAGCAACAACAACAAAGCAAATCGGTTGTCAAGGCCAAATAATTTATACAATCTTTAAAAAAATTATATTTTTTTTATTAATACTCGTAAAGCTAAAGAGAAGAAAAATTGTAATGAACTAAATGCAAAAATATAATAAATTATAGTTAAGATTAAATATACTATAAATATGATAGATCATGGAGTGTTTTATTCTCTTTTTTTCAGCTTTTTGAAAATAATATTTATCAATCTATTGTAGATCATCAATGAGAATCCTTATATCCTGCGGGATGTCCATGTAGAATCTGTAAAGGTTAATATTCATCTGTGATTTTTCTTATTTTTATTTGTTTATAATATGCGTTTATCGATGACATTAATCGATTCATATATATATATATCTGTTTATCGATGTTTTTTTATCCCTGAACCCATTGAAAATGGGAAAATGGAAAAATGGGAAAATGGTTTTGTTAAAAAGTAGGCAACAGGCAGAAGAAGGCGTGGCAGACCGCATAATGTGTATATATTGTTGATCAGGGCGATGAGCTGAGTCGATCTAGTCCGGTTGTCTGCCTGTTCGTGTGTGAACGCGTCGATCTCAGAATCGAAACCTATTCACGTTTTATTGCTATCGATTAAAGCCCCTATCGAAAATCAGTTATAAAATTATATCTAGCTCATGTTTAGAGCTAGAGTGTCAAAATTTGGCGCATAGATTCATATCTTGTTTTTTTTAACAATTTCGATTTTTTGTATATTTTAGATAAGCGCCCCAAATCCATCTCCTTCCCTCTAAATTTGCACAAAAGCGTATTTTAAATATTAGAAACTTTTGGCTTGGCAAATATACACATTTGAATGTCATTATCACATTCTGGATGCCTGAAACGAAAGTCCATCTACAAGAAAAGTTATTCAACCAAAAAATTTCCAAATTGCAGCCCAAGCGTAGACGCTGCGTCAACTGCGCAGTTAGCAGAGCGCATGCTTATGCGTGCATGCGCACGTACATATGTATGTGTGTGTGTTTCTTGTTTTTTCATAACGAAGCGTAAACTGATTGGAATATTAGTTCTTCGAATGGTTCAGGGAGCAGTCTTCGACCAGTGTCGACTAGAACACTCTCACTTGTTTGCATCTGGCATTGATGAATATACATATATGTATAAATATGTATGTATATATGTATCTACTTTGTCTTTGTTTTTGTCTTTTAATGTCTGTCTACCTATGTATACCTATAAATTTATTTATCTAAATATGTATCTATCTTTAAAATTAGACAGAGTTGAAACAGATATGCATACTTACTGTTTAGGCATTTGAGTAATTTGATTAAGCAAATTTGAGTGAATAATAATAATAATGAATTTATGAAGGAGGAAGCACTTGAGTCTCTCTCTCTCTCTCTCTCCACTCTCAATACGGTCTCCATTTATTATGAATGCTCTCCATTTAATATGAAGTTTAAGCAAGCTGCGACTATAACTAGTCTAAGCATGAGGTTTGCTTTGGCATCTACCCTACAAACTAAAAGGAATTTGATCTGTATGCTCAAACATTTTTATTGGCTCTTAAAAGTTTCGATTCATTTTAAATATTTTGAAACGCTTTTGGAACTTTCATTTTTGATCGAGATAAGATCTAGTGAAAGAGACTTGCCGAAAGCGAAGCAGAAGTTAGATAGGGAGAGAGAGAGAGAGGGCGGAGGCGGTGTAAAACAATCGATTAAGCTCAACAGACAAGTTTAATAGATCTGGTTTAGGTGAATACGCTCTAGATACCGTAAAGTGATGATCCCATTTATATTAGAATATATTAGACTATATCACAAAGCTCCGCTGAAAGTATGTCTAAAAATCTCCGGACTTTGGTTTCTTAAACTAAAACTTATAATAATAAAAAATGTATATAAATAAATATTCCAAATATTTGTTGTTTTTTTTTTATAATTGTCGTTTATTGGTCTTGCTCGTATATAGATGCAAAGCTGTATTTGTAATTCGTACATTTCGTAAGTAAGTAAATAGATATGATTTGATATGAAGGTTATGTAAGTGCTCGTACACTCCGGTATTTGTGTTATTCAGCTAAGGAATTCGATTAGATTTATAATATTTGCTTTTATTATTATCATGTTTTTGCTATTGATGATTTACTGAACATTTTTCTGTTAGCTTAGTTTCCTTCTCTACAATTAAAGTAAAAGTAAACAAAAAAAAAAAAAAAAAAAATACTCATCATAAACAAATCGGGAGTTAGATGCGGGTGTCAACTAGATGGTACGATAAATCATTAGATAAATCAATAAATAAAATCAATAAATAAATCAATAAATAAGTATATAAATATAAATATAAATATATATTTAAATTAACAAGATGCAATCAAGGTTCGAAGGATCGACGGATCGATGGATCTATGGAGTCAAAAAATCGAATCAAGTTCGGAGCTTAGACTAAGTTTAAAGCACTTAAAATATTTAGTGACTAATTGAAATACACATCACACACACACACACACACGCACGCACGTACACACGTGTATGTATGTATATGTATGTGTGTGTGTGTGTGTATATATATAGGTATAAGTATATTGTAAGCATAAATGTTAAGAATAGTCCTAGAGAGAGTATGCTAATGTTAAAGTTAACAGCGAGCTTGACAGCTCCTGTTAACTGCAAACGAAACAAGCTGAGACAGAAGGAGAGACAGAGTGTGTGTGAGAGAGAGAGAGAGAGTGAGAAGACATAGAGAGAGGCAGAGAGAGTATTGCCAGATTGGGCATAAATATTTGAACTGTGAGCATTGGCTTAGCACCGATTTAAAATAGAACCTAGGCTTAAACTAGAGCATATATTTTAAATTGTGTTAAATCTGATTTTTGTTTGTTTAATTGACTACCACCAACAGAGAGAGATAGGGACAGATAAAGAGAGAGAGAGAGAGAGGCACATAGTGAGAGAGGGAAACAGAGTAAGCACGTTATAGAGATAGAGAGAGAGAGAGACCTGGGCGTGAACCCAGTTAACGGCATCATGTAATTATTGTTATTTAACTAATGCATTAGACAATTAGCTAATTCCATGGCCTAAACTAGTACAATCTGAAATGATTTTAGGGGTATTTCGTGTGTGTGTGTGTGGGGCGATATACGAAAGACGCCTTTCGCTCATGAGAGCGATCGCTTCTTGGAGAGCGTGCCCGCCAGTGCCTCAGCCGGCGATGGCAGGTGGATGACGGGCAGTGGGCCGGCGGCCAGCTGTGGATTCGTAAAGGCGACGGCGCGCTCCTTGGCCGCGAAGCTGGAGAAGGGTCGCAGTCGGACGTACAGCACGGCGGAGATTAGGCAGGATGTCACCAAAATGCCCAGCAGCACGATCAGCGTAATGGCAAAGCCCGGCGTAGTCATGCAAATGAGTCCCTCCTCGCGCAGCGGAAAGACCATTGTCTGCGGCAAGGTGGTGCCGCCGTTGCTGCTGTTGTTGCCGGCACCGGCAGCCGCCTGTTCGTCAATGGCAAAGGTCAGATCGCCGGAGGACACCACCTTGATGATGCGATTGAGACCCACTTGCTCCGTGGACTCGGCAACGGCACGAGCACGTCGCTGGACGCGTCGCTCATCACGTCGCTTGCCAATCGCACTGGCCACATGATACGCATCGCCATGAAGCTGGGGCGGTGGTCCGTACTGGGACTCGGGTCCCACCTGCAAGTGATGGACGTCCTGTAGATTGGTCTCGGCACTGCACTGGTCCGGGCAATGGTAGCGACAGATCTGAATGGTGCACTGGAAGTGCACCTCCATCGAATCGGGAAACTTGAAGGCCTGGAAGTGGGCGTACGACAGCACCGAGGCGGAGGCACCGAAGTTCTTGATCTTGGTGAAGCGTGACATTAGCTTGGGACGGGTGACGCAGCCACGTTGATCCACCAGCTGGATGGGCGCCCGTTTGCCATCGTGGGCAACACAGTTGCGCACCAGCATATCGAACTTGGAGTCGTCGTCCTTGATGGCCAACACCATGGTCATGGTCTGTCCGATCTTCACCAGTCCCGACACCTCCGACGCCCAGGGACCCTTGCCCACCTGGATTTGCATCCAGCAGCCGACATTGTCGCCAGCGAAATCGGCACGCACCACATCCAGCATGTCCACGGGGAAGGGTCGGAAGGTCACACTCTTCTCGTACTGATCGTGCCAGGTGCAGCGCAGCTTGCGCGCCTGATCCCACACCTCCTGCACCTGCGGATCGTACTGGATGACAATGATGTTCTCGAAGTAGGTGCCAGCACCGGCGCTGCCAGCGGCATCGTGGCCATAGCCCTGATTGTAGTTGTCGGTGTTGCCAGCGGTGCCGCACTCGTGGAGTCCAATGTCGAAGCTGGCCGAGCTGCGGCCCAGGCCGGAGGGCAAGTGGACGCAGTTAATGTTGCTGTAGTGTCCCTTGGAGAAGACGATGCCATTGAAGGGCTTATCGAATTGCACAAACACCTTCATGCCGTTCTTCTCGCACTTCACGTCCAGCGAGACAATCTTGGGCATGTCCTGGACGGGCGAGGCCCAGATCTCGTTGTTGCTGGAGGCGCCCACGCTCAGATCGGCCAGCGATGGCACCTGCTGCACCTGCACCTGTTGCACCTGCTGCTGCGAGGGGGGAAGTGCCAGGGGTCGCTGCGGTGCCGGCGGCGGTGGTCCCTTGTAGAACTGGGCGCCGGGCGGCGGTGGCGGTCCGAAGGGCTGGCCAAAGCTCATCGGGATATTCTGATGATTGTTGCCTGAGGAACAGAGCAACAGAAGGGATTTGAGTTGCAGCTAAAGAGGATGTTGGGCAAGAACTTACTGCGGGCCGGGCCCAGACCGAGGCTCAGGCTGAGTCCAGGTGGCGCCTGGGGCAGTCCATTGTGGGGGTAATGCACCTGCACCTTGGGCATCGATTGCTGTTGTTGGAGTTGCTGCTGCTGCTGCTGCTGTTGTTGTTGCTGTTGCTGCTGCTGCTGCTGCTGTTGTTGCTGTTGTTGCTGCTGCTGTTGCTGCTGTTGTTGCTGTTGTTGCTGCTGCTGTTGCTGCTGCTGCTGCTGCAATTCCTGTTCCGATTCAAGCGCCATTTGATCCACCTCATTGTCTTGCTCGCTCAGGCCAAGGGAGATCTCATCGTTGCCGCCGCCGCCAGCGATCGCCTTCACCACCTCGACCTCATCCGCGCATATCAAGGCGAGCTGCACAAAACAAACAGGAAAATGGGTCACAAGAGCACAAGAAGAAGCAGAAGAGTAATAGTAGAAGAAGTAGCAACAATGTGGCTTGCTTTAATGAGCTGCCACACAGACTTGGAGACACGGAGACAAAGACAGCGACAAAGACAGCGACAGAGACAGAGATGGAGACAGAGTCTCGGCAAGAATTTCAACTAAGTACAATGGGAGCAGAGTCACATGTCGCATGCCAATTGCCAATTGGCAACTGTAGTTGGCGAATGGCGAATGGCGGATGCGACTAGCGATTCAATTGCATAAGGAAAGCCAACAACAACAACACCAACAACAACAAGCAACAACAACAAGCAACAACAAGCAACAACAAGCAACAAAAGAAAACTGCGCCAAGTGTAACAAATTTCACTTTTTTTTGCTTGCTGTTGTTCTTCTCTCTTCTTATTAGCCATCTCCAGCGACCCAATTGGCCCGGCAAATCCGTCTTGGCCAAAAACGATGTCAAGGCTAGAAAACGGGAACCGGATGAGCCGAGCTCGCAATTTTCAAATACTTTAGCACAGCGCACATCGCACATCGCACAGCACGTAAGCCAATCTGATCTGGGTTTTGTAGACTCGCTAATTACTCAGCATGGATCAGTCAGAGACTCTGCTCTGGAAAATCTATTCTTTGGTGAGGTATATAGGGCATTATTGTAACGATATTTAGATTTTCATGGCAATTTACACTAATGATGGCCTTAGAACAAGATTATTGCTGGGAAATCTATTGAAATCTATGTCAATTCGAGCCTAAGGAACTGAACTTGAACAATTTGTAGTCATATCTTGAAAAATATTAAGACATTTGAGTTAGTTTACGTTTGCTTTAAGATTTTTAATCTGAATTTGAATGGGAAATTTTATAGGAATTTATGCTCTGTTTAAATTTTATTCAAGATTTGACTAAATTTGCTTAGCTATTTTTAGAATGATATGAACTAAATATAGACATATAAAAAATACCTAAAATTTAGAAAACTCAAATCTTATATATAACATAACAAGATTTATTACATTTAAAAATAATCTTATATATAACATAACAAGATTGATTACATTTTAAAATAAAAATTGGTTTCAAATTTGCTCAATTGTTTTAGAATTTTCTAAATTTAAGTTCTTTAAAAAAACAAAAAACTAATAATAATAAAATTTCATAAAGCTGAGGCTTTAACATTTTCTTAAAATCTTCTCAGTTTTGTTTAGAATTTTAGAAACTTAAAAAAATAAATAAAATATATTTTTAGATATATTCAAAAAAATTTTCCTTAAAACAAAAATCAAAGCTAAAATACTTTTTTTCTTTTTTTTTTTATATAAAACATTTAATAAATAATATCATTTAGTTTAAAAAAAGTCTTCAAATTTTATCAATAAAAATTATTTTTTTATAATACAAAAAATGTATTACATAAATAATTTTTATAAAATTATGTTCAAATTTTCTATTAGTTTTTCTAGAATTTTCCAAACTTAACTTTAAATTTTTTATTATATTTTCCCCCATTCCCAGATAGTCAAGTGAATTAATGCAGACACAGAGAGTGAGACAGAGAGAGAGAGGACAAGAGAGAGATAGAGATAAATAGACAGGTGGCAGACGAGACAGTCTATGTGGCCAGCTGCCAGCCCAGACCCAAGCATTTTCTTTGGTCCAAACTGTGCCGCGGGCCCAAAACAACTTTCACCCGGCCTCGGCCGCCTCAGCCGCAGCCGCAGCCGCAGCCGCAGCCACAGCCGAAGCCGCAGCGAACAGCGAACAGCTTCCAATGGGGATGTCACATAATCAGCGCGACGTGGCATCCTGTGCCAATCCTGTTTAAGGTAGAAAGTGATGATGCCCATGCGGCAGACGACACACAAACACACACACAAACACACACACACACACACACACACACACACACGCACACACACACACACACACACACACACACACACACACACTCATACACTGAGATAAATTGGCAAACGAGTTCCCAAAACAAATTCTAAAAATATCAAAAAAATAAAAATGAAGATTTTTGCATGCCAAGTCCGCGGCTTGAACGTGATTTGGAGCACTCCATGGGCGATGGCTATGAATAACAAAGTGGAAGAGTAGTGCTGGGTGCAATGAGAGGAAGGCGGATGGGGGGACTAACATTTCGCTTTTATAGATTTTGAGATGCGCGTGAGCCGGTTCCGCAATGCGCTAGAACGATGCGCAGAGGCAGAGGCAGCGGCAGAGGCAGAGGCAGAGGCAGAGGCAGCGGCAGCGGCAGAGGCAGATGCCGAAGCAGGAGGCGACGATGCCTGTGAGGGGGAGGGGGGGGTGGAGGGTTGGGGGAGCTGCTAGCGCCTGCGTTAATAGAAATGTGTGCCAAGTTTTCCATTTTGGCGACAGGCAATGCGCAAAATGCCCAGCGCCAATAACAACAGCAAAGAGTCGTGAGCAGCTGCTGCTGCTGCTGCTGCTAATGCGACAGCTAATGATGCGGCAGCCGGAGCTGAAGACGGAACCAAAGCCACAGCCAGAGCCATAGCCAGAGCCAATGCCGGCTGTTGTTGTTAATCTTGACCTCGACCAATGCTGAAATGTCGAGTTTTGCTGTCTGGCTCCGGGTTCGAATCGCAGTCTGGCAGAGCGAGAGAAAGTAAATGTGAAAAAGTCGCAGTCGCTTCACTGTCCAGAGTATGCGAAAATCTTTTGTCTGTTTTTTTACTGTGCTTCTATTTTTTATTTTATTTTATTTTTTTTTTTTTGGCAGCAGACAAAAACCTGGACAAGATCTGGCCGATGGTTCAAAGTTGAACGCAACGAGGCTGGGAAAAAACAAAATGAAAATTGGGAAGAAGAAAAAAAATTGAAACGAAAAGGAAGAGTTTTCTTTTGTTATTGTTGTTGTTGTTGTGGCAACAACAGTCGTGCCAAAGGAAAGGGAAATCGGCTTTGAGTTTATGCTTCAATTGTGTCATAGACAGCGAGGAATGAGCGGAATGAGGAACGGGGAATGTTGAATGTTGAATGGGAGATGTGGAGTGGGGAGAAAGGAATGTGGAATGAGGAACAGGGAACTATGAACATGACATGAGGAGCAGGGAAAGGGAAATACTCAATGGTCAAGCGAGGAATGGGAGAACGGAATATGAGAAACGAGGAATGCGAGAAGGGGAAATATAAAGCGGGGAATTGGAGAACGGGAAGTGGGAGAACAAGGAGCTAAATAACAGGAACTGTGTGCAGAAGAATGAGCAATGGAAAAAGTGGAAAAAGGAATTTCGAATTAGGAACACGAAATGAAGAATGAAGAATGAGAAACAAGAAATTGAGAACTAAAAGTGAGGAGCTCGAATTGGGAACTAAGAATGAGGAATGTGGAAAATTATGTAATGAGGAACGAGAAATGAAGAATGAGGAGCGAGGAGCGAGGAGCGAGGAAAGGAAAACAAGGTATGAGAACCAACGAACATGAAATGGGAAGTGAGTAACATGAACTGAGGAATAAGGAACTAGAAATAACGAATTACGAAGGAAAACAAGAAATGAGGAACTATTAAGGATAATGAAAAAAAAAAGAAATGAATAATAGGGAAATGAGGAATTAAGAACAAAGAAATGAGAAACTAATCAAGGTGAAAGAGGTGAAGATAACAAGAAATAGACAACGAGAAGTGATGTGGAAAATGCTGAACTAGAAATGAGGAATGAAACATGGAAAACTAACGATTGCAATGTTAGATAAACATATCGTAATATCCTATCAATTGTCTATAATAAATATCAAAGAGAACTTATCATCAACAGGAATTGTCTACCTATGTATTTATGTAAAAGTATTTGCATAAGGAACAAATTTGTGTACTTATTTAACATATAATAATAATATAATAATAATATAATAATAATATAATAATAACATAATAATATAATAATAATAATAATAATAATAATAATAATAATAATAAATGACTACTATTTATGTTATTTTATTGAAGTTCCAAATTTCAAAGAATTAGATAACTAAATAGTTTTCTTCTTCTAAAAAATTCTAAACTATTGTATTTATAATTCTTGGATCTAAGATCTCTTATCTTCAATCTATTGAAATCACTATAGAAGTATAAATAATAATAATATCCATTATATATGTATATCTAACTAAAAAGATAAGCTAAACTTCATATATCATAACAAAATCTATGCCTATATAACTGAAATATAACTGTAGTATCTACTAGTCTATCTAACTGATAAATTTGTATTTGTGTTTGAGAAATCCCAATCGGATTACTAGATTATATATAAGATAAGATGTCAAGATATCTTCTCTGCTTCTTCCATGGATATCTTTTGATCTTTGAAGCTACTTTAAAGCGTGTTAAGTTGCAAATCTCTTTCACTTTACACACAAATGCGCTGATCGATAATTATCGAAATTGCAAATTGTTGTTGTTGCTGTTGTTGTTGCTGTTTGGCTTCAATAGATTTAAGTAATGTGTGTATGTGAGTGTGTGTTTATCAATTGAAAAGAAGCTTATGTTGTTGTTATTATTATTGTTGTTGTTGTTATGGTTATTGTTGCTTGTTATTGTTGCTGTTGTTGTTGCTCACCTGCAGTGAAAGGAAGATGATAAGCGGCAGCCAAATCTTTTTGATCCCCAGACGTTGTCGACAGCTATGGCAGCGCATTTGTTGTTGTTTTAGTTGTTGTTGTTTTAGTTGTTGCCGTTGTTGTTGCATTGAGTTATTTGGCTGTTGCTGCTGCTGCTGCTGCTGCTGCTGTTGCTGCTGTTGCTGTGAGTGTTGCTGTTGTCGCTGCATGTTGTTGCTAGCTGGCACGTTGTTTGTTATTGTTGTTGCTTGTTGCTTGTTTGTTGTTGTTGTTGTTCGTTGCTGTTGTTTGTTATTAATGTGCATAAATTGCAATTAATACGATATTTTAGCAGTCATGTGCGCGCTTTTGGTTGTTGTTGCTGTTGCCTGCAATATATTGTTGTTGGAAAGCAAATGAAATGAAGTGTGACAAGCAGTTAGAAATATAGAAGCAGCAACAGCAGCAGCAACAACAACAGCAGCAGCAGCAGACACAGCGGCAACAGTTGTTGAAACACTAGAAAGTGTTTACTTTGTTGCTTTTCACATGTTGCTGTTGTGTATGTTGCTGCTCGCTGTGTTTGTGTGTTGCTGTTGCTGTTGCTGTTGCTGTCACTGTTGCTATTGCTGTTGTTGTTGTTGTTGTTGTTGTTGCTAGCATCATTATTTGATTATTGGCATTTTCGCTTTCAGCTGAGGCTTTGTCTGTTAATTATCAATTTATTGCTATTAATTTCGCAGTTGGAAATGCCGCCGCTTGGCTGATTGACTGATTGACTGATTGACTGTTTGATTGACTGATTCGTTTGATTGATTTGACATTTATTCAGTGATTCACATCGATTTCTCCTCTGACTACCCCACCCTCTTCTCCCATACACCAGCAGCACTCTCACTTACAACAGGTACTTACTGACCAACTGCCCACCTGCCCAACTGCCACGCCCTCCCCAAACTGTGCATTGGGCAAACGAATTGAAAAGACAAAAACAAAAAACAAAAAAACAAAAAATAACAAAAATACATTAAACAGCGACAAGTGACAGGCAAGCTGCAAGCTGAGAAAAAAGAAGAAGCATCAGCAGCAGCGGCTCTTCTTCTTTTTTACTTTTTTTTTCTTTTTCTTTTTTAATGACAACTTATTCACCTGGTCAGGTGGCTGTGGCTGGAGGTGAAATGTGTTAATAATGTGTTCCATCAGCCAAGTGGGTCAACGTCAACAGGCCCAAGACAAATACGAGTCGAGCAATTAGAAAACTCAAGACTGACAAACTGCAAAACTCGAAACTGAAGAGTCTAGAGTGAAGACTGGAGACTGCAGACTGAAGACTGCAGACTGAAGACTGAAGACTGAAGACAGGCTACTTTCAGTAGACCAGAAATAAATGGCAGGCAGTCCAAGTGAAAGAGAAAGAGGCAGGAGAAGAGAGAGAGAGAGGGCGAGAGAGAGAGTGAAGCTAGGGCCATAAAGATAAACATAACCATCATAGCCATATCAAATCTAATGAATTAGTCGACTTAAAGAAAGACACAGATCTTTTTTTTTTTTTTTTTTTTTTTTTTTTTTGATAAAACACGAATAACTTCAATCAATCATATGTCATCGTCATATCATATATCTGTTATATATATAAATCATTTACATAAGTCATATGTATATCATATATAATCATATCAACAAGTATCATATATCAGTTATATATATCAATTACATAATATCATGAAAATGCTAACAAATTCTCTCCAATTTCAAAATGTATATTTTACATTTTTATCTTTTGCAATATATAATATATATAATATATAATATAATTATCTATATCAAAATAGTTCGAAGAAACAGTTAATTTCATATGTATATATATAATACAAAATACTTTAGATGCTATCATATCATTGGCCCTAACATCAAAAGAGAAATGTTCAATTTCAGTAGAATTTAAGAGAAAAAAAATATGTGGAAATTTTATAAATGTATGTATTTAGTTAAATATTATATATATACAAAAGTAAAATAAGTAAATATATATATACATATATAATATATATAAACATATTCTAATTTAATCTATCAAAAAAAATTTGAATAAAGATTTAAATGTTTTTATACAAGAAAAAAAGGTATAGAAACAAATTGTTTTGTAAAACAATCTTTTGTATATTTATAAATATATAACTGTTGAAAACTTTTGGGATTTATGAAAACTAAGACACTTTGAAGTCATATAAGTTTTATACACAAATATATATAATCGATTAGAAATCATGATAGTTAATCAAAATTTTGATGCTTTCAAATGGAGATTCATATATGTATGTATATATTTTACAGAAAATGTATATCCATGGATTATAGATAAGATATATTGTAATAGAATTTGACAATATTTCACTTCTGATCTCGTAACAGTCTCATGATGTGATAGCATTTAAAACATTCTATATTAACTTATATATATGGGCTATATGAAATGAGGTACTCTAAATATATATACACTTATATATGTACACATGTATGCTCAAAGTAGTTAGATCAAAAAGAATAAAGTGATTTTGTGCTCAAGACATCTTTAAGGAATATATACTACTACTATCATAATACATATATATATACTCAAAAAATGGCAATCCTATAAATATATATTAGAAAATTGTTCTCAAATTAATAGATATCATAAATAATAATTATGATATATGTATTTATAGTCAGTCAATCATGGCCTAAAATATAATCTTTAACTAGAACACTTTGTCTTAAATACGAAATTGAAAATAATTGATAGATTGATGATAGATTGATTACTAGATTAATTGATGATTAACTGATTGATTGATTGATAGACAGATTGATTGATTGATGTACACCAGTGTCAAGGCTTTATCCCTAATCAGTATTAGCTGCATGCTGAATGAAAACTAAAATTGAGCTCTGGTTCAGTTGATCAATCAACGTCAATCACTGGGAACTTTATGCCACATCTGATGGATTAATCCATCGAAATTTATAGTATTTCAGGTTGATAGACAATCGACTATCACTGATCAGTACTAGCTGTATGCTTAGCAAACATTCAAATTGAGTTCGGGTTCAGTTGATCATTCAACGTCAATCCTGGGGGACTTCATATTTGATTGATTAAGCTATCGAAACTTATAGAGCTTCAATTATGTTAAAGTTTATTCAACATTCAAATGGAAATTGAAACATGATCGATTCTGACCGACGTCATCAATCAAATTGATTGAAGCTACAAATTTCTAACTGATGCTCAGCTGTATAGCAACTGCTGCTTGTATGTTTCTGTGTGTGTGCTCATGTGTGTGTGTGTGTGTGTGTGTGCGTGTGTACAACACTTACCTACGCCTTGGACCAATTCCAAGAGCTAAGCAATTCCAATTTTGATGCAATGCCGAACAACAGGATGTGCTCGATGCGACTTTCGAAAGCAGTTGCTGTTGCTGTTGTGCGTTGCTATTGTTGTTGTTGCTGTTGCTGTTGTTGTTCTTGTTGGTTGCACTTGCAGTGGCAGTTGCACTTATTGTTGTTGTCAATGCTGCAAATTGCCTCAAATTGAAGCTGTTATTGTTTGCTGTTGTTGCTGTTGTTGTTGCAGTTCGACTAGCACGCGGACAATCATCAACAACTGTTGCAGGCGCGCGACCACAATCAAAAAAAAAAAAAGTCTAACAAAAAGAGTCAACAGAAAAAAAAATTGAAATTAGTTAACAACAAAAAAAAAAAGAAGGATACGCGCGCTTTGACACACACACGCACACACACACACATACACAGAGGCACAGGAGTGTTGTTGCTTCTTCTTCTTGTTTGTTTGTATGCAAAAAAAAAAAGATGTTGCACTTGGCCAAAACAAATCAAAATTTATTGTTGGCTTTCGTTTTGTTTTTTTTCTTATTTTTGTTGTTTTTTTTTTTCAATTACAATTTGTTTTTTTTTTGTGTTGTTTTTTTTTGTTTTTTGGGTTTTTTTTTTTGTTGTGTTTTTTGTTTAGTGAACAATTGTTGTGTCTGCTGCAGCGGTTGGCGGCAAGCGTTGTGGTTGAAAACGCGTCTGGTTCGCGCCGTGGTTAAGCGCCGAATGCTGCATCCACCTGCTTTCTCGCAGCGAAACACTTCGCATGCGCAACGGCGCCGACAACCACGAGCCAAGCAGCGCAGCGAGCAGAGAGTTGTTGCTGTTGTTGTTGCTGTTGTTGTTGCTGCTGCCGTTGTAGGTATTGCTGTAGGTATTGATGTTGCTGCTGTTGTTGCTGCTGCTGCTGCTGCTGCGGCTATTGTTGCTGCTGCTGCTGTTGTTGTTGATGGCGAAATTTCTTCTTTTCATTGATAGACAGCAGAAAAAAGTGAGATACTGAGACACGAATACGAATAAAAATACGGTGTTGCGGTATCGGTATCGGTATCGCTATCGGTATCGGCTTAGCCGGCTGTTGCAGCAATTGTTGCTGCTGCTGCTGCTGCTGCTGTTGCTGCTGCTGCTGTTGCTGCTGCTGCTGCTGCTGCTCGTGGCATGCGTTTGTTGTCAGCGCTGATCGGTTTCCCCATTCGTCTGTTTGTTTATACCGGGCAGACGGGGCAACTTTCAGTTGCAGACGCATCGCATTGGACAAGTCCTAAAAAACTGTTTGCACTTTCTATGCACCGCACCAACAGCCGCACCACCAACTGTTGCCGTTGCAGTTGCAGTTGCAGTTACAGATGCTCGTTTTTCTCTCAGCTTGTGTTCAATTCGTGGCTTGTGGGCGCACCAAATGCCCTTCTGGGTGGCTATTGGTCACTTTTTTTGTCCATTGCTCCGATTGCTGAGTTGCTGTTGCTGTTGCTGTTGCTGTTGCTTGGGCGGCACCGCTGACTGCCCTAGTAACAGCAACATTATCTGTTGCTGCTGGTTTTTTTTTCCTTTTTTTTTTTGTGTGTGTGTTATGCTGCTGAAATGCTTAATCGATTGTTCCACTTTTCCATGAAATATTTGCTCATTTGATTTGCTTTAGCTCTTTGTGCACTTCACCAGCCTCAATTGCCGTCGTCCAGTCTTCACTGTACTTGCTCTGGTTGCGTAGGAATTGATGTGTCGCACAGTGCACTCAAATGAAGTGAGCTGCGATTGAATTTTATTTGAAATGATTGATTGATTGATTGAATGAATGATTGTGGTGCGTACTAAGTAACTAGCTGATTAATTTTGATTCAGCTTGATTGATTGATTCACTGATTACGTTTTGATAGCTGTACATAAAACTGATTATCTGACTTGGTTTTCAATTGACTCTGTGATTAATTGATTGATAGATTGATCAGCTGACTAAGAGTATGATTCACAGCCTGATTGACCGATTGACTTAAATAACTGATGGACTAACTAGGTGATTGATTAGCTTATTGATTGACAGAGTGGGTCGCTGACTAACTGCATTATTACATCATGTGATTGGCTGAAAAATTAATTGATCGCCTGTTCGCCTGATTGATTGACAGCTGAACTGGTAGACTAATTAAATGAAGTAATAATTGTGTCAATCATTTGATTGACTGATGAACTGGCAAGTTCATTGTTCATTATTTGATTGATTGATTGATAGATTGACTTGTAAACTATTGACGGACTGCATTACTGATAGTTGATCGAATTGATGTGATTGACTGACTGGCAAATTTCATAATTAATACATGGAGTGGGTTATTGATTAGCTGAATAATTGACAACTTGAACGTTGGGCTAGCTTAATCGAAAACAACAAACAAATATTCACGTGCATATACGAAACTGATTGATTGACTGAAGGAGGCTAATTTGTTTTGACTATAAAAAGTTTTGTCAGACATTGACAAGAGCTCGTAGACCTAGAGCCATAGTCAACTGTAGACAAGCTAAGCTGTCTAGCTACGGGCTCTATTCCTGGCCCCTAAAGTAGGCAACAAAATGTTGCGATTGAAAAGGAACCAAATATCAAAGAATAAAATGCATACAGGAATCAAATAAGATAATATATAATATAAAAGATATTATATAAGTATAAATTATAATAAATATATAATGAATTTAAAACTAAATTACAATAAAAACAATATAAAATATAGCTACAAAAAATATAAATATAAAATATATGATTTATAATATATATATTTATATGTTCCATATATCTTTAGTTAAATACAGATTTGTGACACTGTAAACTGAAACAAATCAAATCTGGAACTAAAAAGTTTTGTTGGTCAAAGTCAGCGAGTACCAAAGGCGTATGAGTTTTGTAATAGATCGTTTTTTTTTTTTGTTTTTTTTAATAATAAATTCGTTTTTGATTGTAATTCAAAAACCTTTAGCATATATAATACAAAGTAGCTAAAGCTAGTCGCAGCTACAAACCCGGACCCGCATCAATTGAATAGCTGCTGAGCTTAGCTACTGAAGATGACCAGATTCATTATGCTCATGTGCGTGTGTGTGTGTGTGACATGTGTGTGTGTGTGTGTGCTGCCTGAATCAGTGTTCAGCAGCGATTTCATCGCCATTTCAAGCCAAGCTGGCAGCTTCTTCTTCGCCTCCTGCTCCACAGCTGCAGCTGCTTCTCGCTATTCGATTCCTGTTTGCTAAATATGACCAAAAAATACTTGTCTCGAAATTGGAGTAATTTCATCGCAACCTGCTGGCCAACTGGCCAACTGGGGAGGAGGGACAGACAGACAGACAGGCAGACGGACGGACGGACGGACGGACAGAGAGGCAGGCAGGCAGGCAGGCAGGCTAGCCAGGCTAGCCGGACAGACACTGGTAGAGTTCGGGCTGGCAGTTCGGTTCCGCCTGGAATTGGCAATTGGAGCCAGTCGCCACTCGCCACTCGCCACTCGGCACTCGCCTGCCTGCTGCTGGGGCATTTGCGACGTCTTCTTCGTCTATTGAGGCACATTAAGTAACACGCGGACGCGTCTGCTCCGCCTGGCTGGGAGTCGCGCCACAAAGTCTACCAAATGTTGGATGCTCAATTATTTTGCTAGTTTTGCATGTCCAAGAGAGCCAAGTGCAGAAGCAAACGTGCTGCGCCTCTCATCATCAGAGACGCAACAGCCGCTGCAGTTGAGCCGAGAGTTGAGAGTCGAAAGCCAAAGGGCTTCTCTCTGTTTGGCTGGTTCCCATTGTCAGCTTCGTGGACTGAAGACTGGCTTAATTGCTGGGCGCACGCCGTACGCATCTCAAGTAAATGCCCTCACCAATGCCCCATCTCTGACTCCCTCTCTGCACCCCCCCCCCCCCGCTCTGCCACCCCTTTTCCCCCTCTCCTTGGTGGCACTGCTCAGATGTCTTATTAAAAGTATCTTGTTACTTTCACCAGCCGCAGACTTGAATTGCGCTTCAATTTCACACACACACACACACACACACACACACACACACAGACGAAGCTAGCGAGAAAGAGAGGGCGAGCACTTGGAGCTGTTGTCGGCCAGTTGACACTGACCAAATTTGGTGGCATGCCACATGCCGTATGCCTGATGCCGTATGCCGTATGCCGTATGCTGTATGCCGTAAGCTGTATGCCGTATACTGCATATTGCTGTTGTTGCTGTTGTTGTTGTGCCAGCGTAGGTCTCAGCTAAATCATCTTTCAAGAAAGTAACAGGAAGTAGCGCCAGCAAGATCATCTACTAGTAAAGGCCATCTGGTCGCTGCGCAACATCATTTATCTTGTATCGCGGCATCGCTCGGCTGTGAAAGTATGTGGCAGCTGTACAAATTCTGTTAACAGACCAGGTACATATATACTTTTATCGATATCGGCATTGATATCGATAGTAAGTTATCTTGAGGCTTGGTGGTTATGTGACAAATTTTAAATGATATACTACTATGTCTAACTAGGAATTTTGTTATCAAAACTATTAATTGATTTATTGATAACGAAGACTATTGTCAAACTTTATGTTATCTGTTTTATCGATTATGTTATCGGTTGTCCATTGATTGTTGATTAATAGACTGACTGACTATGGATTTATTGATATCGAAGACTATTGTCAAACTTTATGTTATCTGTGCTATCGATTATGTTATCGGTTGTCCATTGATTGTTGATTAATAGACTGACTGACTATGGATTTATCGATATCGAAGACTATTGTCAAACTTTATGTTATCTGTTTTATCGATTATGTTATCGGTTGTCCATTGATTGTTGATTAATAGACTGACTGACTATGGAATGTACTGCATATATTTATACATACTTCATTCAATCAACATATATTATGTTACTGCTTTGCCATGCGATATCTGCTTAAGTGCAATCACTTGAATAATTCATGAATAAATAGAACGTAGAATATTGTAATTATTAATAGAGTTCTGATTTCAAATTAAATTAATACTCTTAGTTCATTGACTGATAGTAAAATAAAACAATTGATAAACTAGATCAGCGCGTGCTAAGGAAAAAATAGCTTAACGGGCTGAGCGAAGAATGGGCGGACAGGCGGACAGAGAGGACGGCCGGACGGACAGACGGACGAACGGACGGACAGACAAAGGATAATTTGACGGATGGGAAGCGAACAGGCGGACGGACGGGCAGAGGGAAGAAAAAGAAAAACAAGCACACGGAAGGGCAGACCATTGGACAAACTGAAATCAGAACAAACGCAGTTTCGGATGGGTGGACGAACAGCCAAACGAACTGACAGACGGACGGACAGACAATCGGGCTGACAGTCGGACAAACAATAAAACTTACAGTTAAACTGAGAATCGGACTAGCAGACTGGCGGACAGATAGACGGACGGATAGACAAGCGTACTGACAGTCGGACAGACTCTCGAACAGATGTTCAGACGGATAAGCAGATAGACGGACGGACAGACAGCGAAAGAGGCGGAATATATATTATTAGAGCTCATTGACTGTTGATAAAAATATAAATATGAATATATATATATATATATATATATATATATATATATATATATATATATATATATATATACTATATATATATATACACTTTATGGCCACAACCACGCCCACTTCTGCCTGTTACATAAATTCAAACATAACCGTCATACCCCAAAATAGAGTGTATCTAAAAACGAAAAGCAAAAGCTCTGTTGTATTACAATGCTAAACGTGATGTTCATATTTTGTTTTTCGGGGATTTATGCAGTTGGTCAGGGAGTTGGTTCGGATGGAAACATTTGCATAGCTCACACTGTGAGAGACACGTTTCGTATGGGGCTACCCCCCACCTTCCCCCCCCCCCCTTCCCTCCTCCACGCCCACCCAGCTGCTGCTGCTGCTGCTGCTGTTGTGGCCCTGTGGTAAAGCTGATGAAGCGATGAGTGCCCAGTTAAATCCTCTTTGCCACGCCAGGTTTCTAGCCAGCTATTTGGGTCGCTCTCACAATTTATTAGTTTAGTTTTCATTGCATTGACACTTCATCATCGAGTGGCTGTCGTTTGTCATCTGCCGCAAAACAGTTGCATCTTGTTGTTGTTGCTGCTGAGTTGTTGTTGCTGTTGTTGTAGCTGCAAATAACCTTTTGGCTGACTGCAATTGGTCGCATGTGTCCATTATTGCCAGGTTACAAGGTGGCAACTGCAACTGCAACTGCAACGGCAGCCAAAGTGAAAACGACACAAGACAAGCAACAACAAATAACAACAAACAACAACAAACAGCAGCAACAACAACGACAAAAAAAGCCAAGAAACAGTAGCAACGGCTGCCATTAAGCAATGAGAAGACACTTATATTTTTTAACCATTGCGACTCGGGCGGAAGGTTAGCGAGGCAGTTGAGAGTCTTAGTCGGAGTCGAAGACGAAGTCGGAGTCGGAGTCGGAGTCGGAGTCGGAGTCGGAGATTGGCCCTTTTGGTGCAGTTGGCAGTGCGCAGTGCGACGGAAATGCAGTCAAAGAATTAGGTTAAAGCTGTTGTTGCCACCATTGTAAATACCCTGTAATTGGTCTGGTGTCTGGGAAGACGAGTATGCCAAACTGTTTGGACCGAATAAAGACATGCCCAAAAGGGAATATTTATATATAGCTCAAATGATTTCATTGAATTCTATGATCTCATAGACATAGGTCTATGGATTATATGTGTAGATATGTCTATGTATAAGCTTGGGATGTTATTTAAGTAGAACCTTAGGCACGGATCATCAGCAAATTGAATATAATTTGGATTTTACATTGGAAATAAAGGGATAAAGGTTATTGCTTATGCTAATGCTTATAAAAATGCTAATGATAATGGTAGTACTAATGAATAGTAATAATGCTCATGGTAATGATAATACTAATGATAATAATAACATATAATAAGGCAAATAGCTAAGACAAATCTAATATTAAATCTAATATTAATGCTTATGATAATGATAATAGCATATGATAATGACAATGACAATGACAATGACAATGACAATGACAATCACAATGTAAATGACAATGATAATGTTAAATCTAATATTAATGCTTATGATAATGATAATGGCATATGATAATGACAATGACAATGACAATCACAATGACGATAACAATGACAATATCAATGACAGTGGCAATGATAATTATAATTCTAATACGCATGCTAATAAAATTGCTAATGCTAATGTTATTGATAATAAGAATTGAAAGAATAATAATAATAGAGCTAATAATATTACAATTGCTAATGATGAGAATAATGCTAAATGTAAGGTCAATGATGAAGATAATGACAATACTCACGAGAATGATAATGATATTGCTAATGCTTATTATATATTGTGATAATAGAAATTATAATATTAGTGACAATGTTAATGTTAATGTTAATGCTAATAGTTTTGATAATAATAAATATATAGAGTTCAATTCTAGCTAATTCAATACCATTTATAGGCATAAAATTTGTGACAGTTTTCCAGGGTATCTGTGTGAGTGCATACTGTTTGACAGCAGCATTCTGACAGCTTGTTGTTGCTTGTGTTTTAGTTGCTGTTGATATTTTTGCCCGCTTCGTTTCGTTTCGTTTCGCTTTTAAGTGTCGCCGGCATGCGTGGTAAAAGCTGAAGCTGAAGCTGCAACTGAAGCTCCAACTGAAGCTGCAACTCATGCAACTCATCCCCAGCCGCAGCTAAGGCGGCTTAGAAAGCGGCTGCGCTGCTCCAGCTCCAGCTCCAACTCCAGCTCCAGCTACTGCGCCAATTGCTGCTCCCTTTTCTCAGCACCATCCTTAGAATGGCCCTCGACAAAAGTGGACGGCATATGAGGCATGCAGCATGTGGCACTTGCTGTGCGATCAATTTCACTTTCTCAGCGACGGCAACGGCAACGGCAACGGCAACGGCAATGCCAAGAGCCAAAAAGCAGGTCCAAACATTGAAAGTCAATTAGCTGCTGTCCAAAAAGATTCTTCTGTTGCTCCACTCTCTAGCGAATGTCAAAAGAGACGGGGAGGGAGACGCAGTGAGAGAAAGAGAGAGAGAGAAGGAGGGAGGGAGCAGGGGGCAGGGGATGAGCTTAGGGAGTGGGCAGTGGTCCACTCATCAATTATGGCTTTTGTTATTGTTGTCATGCCTCAGTTTTGAAACGTTTTTTTTACATTTTTTTCTTTGTTTTTTTTTTTTGCAAACTGGGCGTGCGAACACAGGCACTCACCTACTCAGGCACACACACACAGACACACACACAGACACACACAGACACACACATACACACACACACAGATACACACTCGTACAGGTACTCATGCGAATACTCCAACTGATACTCACTCGTCTTTGAGTTGAGGCCTCGAGGCGCCACACTCTGCGCTGTGTACCTACATGTGTAGTACTTCTGCTTCTTCTTCTTCTTCATCCTCTTCTTCTTCTTCTGATCAGCTCTTTTCTCCTAATGTGTTTATTTTTATGGCTCCGCCGATCGTAGATGAAAGTTAGCAAAAAAAAAACAAATTCAACAGTTTGGTAGCCCAGAACATATCCTACAGCCAAACATAATCATATCATATTGCATCAACTTGTTCGGTAACACGAACAATCAGCATTTTCGGAGTCAGAATATAGGTGGAAAGAAATCGTTTTATAGTCCGACAGGAAATTCAAATGAACGGTAAAATCTATAGCTGCTAAAGATCGAATAACAGTAGTCCCAATTATAAAAAAATATGTAATTTTCGGAGTTGACCTAGTTAATTTTTGACATCATTTACTAGCATAAATTCAAATGCGTTTGGAAAGGCCCAACTTTTGGAAATATGACAACAGTTGTCCATGTTGCAGTATTTCATATACATATATATATATATATATATATATATATATATTTCGGAGTTGATCAAAATTTAGAAAAAAAAAACTCAATACCATTTTATTTTAGCAACGATTCATATGACTTTGAAAACCTAGACTTAGATTACTGTCCTTTAAACAAGTATTCGGAATTCGGAGTCAATCAGAATTTAAACCAATTTTCGACAATTTTGTATAACTAACTGAAAGACTGACACAAGTCCCACAAAAAATTACTTCTGACCTCAATTAAGTCCACAAATAAGTTCGGAGTCTATCCGAATTTAAGCAGAATTTGTTTTTGTAATGGTATTTTGTCTCTTTATAATTTTGAATGACAGAAAAATTTAATAGTGTAAAAAGGTTAGACTTTGGTTTTCTTTTTCACCAGGTTGCCATCAATTAACCAATGAAAATCAGAAATCGGAAATCGGAATTCGGAGTTTTAAGCGTTACTCGTTTTATAATAAACTCTGAGTAGTATGGATCCATATGAATGCAGTGAACAATAATAGCAAACAATTTTTCTGCCTTTGACAAACACTGTGAGCCGCAACGATATACCCCATTTAGTCTAAATAGATGCGAGGTATAAGAAGTATGAAAGAAAAAACACAAGTAACACACGCACTTTCCAAACGAAAACAAAATCGTAGATCAGCAAATAGCATCACGAAGTGAGGCGTTCGAAATGCTGCGCTAGACCGGGACCCATCCCAGCCCATCTGAAACGAGGGAGACGGCGACGACAGATGGAGAGGGAGAGGCAAAGAGAGAGAGAGAGAGAGAGAGAGAGAGACGTTGATTGTAAAGTATGCAAAGTGTTTGGGCAACGCATGCGCAAACAAATGAATGAAATGAAATCGACTCGTGTGCCGCTAGTTGTTTGTGGCAAGATGGATGGTGCAGCCGCAAGGGCACGCACGAGCAGCTGCCCGCGCATAACTTAAGCCTGCCACAGAGAGTGGTGCAGCCACAGTTAGAGCCACATGGCATGCATCGAGCATGCCGGCAGCCATAACTCTTAGCCAGCTAACTTTTGACTACAATGATTGATCAAAAACGAGCTGACACAGTTCCACAGCACTTGACTGCTCAAAAGTATTCGCATACAGATGAGCTTGTGCGCTTGTGGCCGAGTACATGACGATTTCAGCCAGAATTTTCTCGTGCACGTCAGCCCCATTCATACATCGTGATGTATGAATATTTATTGAGTACTCAAAGCAGTTGAAAATACCCTCCAAAAATTTATGTTTTTTATATAAAAACTTATCAAAAAGTTTGTTTAGTTTGTTTATAGTAGACATCAGTCATACATCATGATGTATGCAAAGGAAATAAAAAATATGGAAGCTTGTCAATCAATCAACTGCAAAAATGCTATTACATATGTATAGTAGTATTCGTCAGTCTTACATCATCACGTATGCAAGAGAAATAAAACAAAAAAAATTGAATGTTCTGATCAGAAATTAAGTGTTGCCAAGCTAGATGTTCATACATCATTAAATTAGTTTTACATCATGATGTATGTCTTACATCTTAAAGAAGAGAAATTGCAGATATTATATAAGCAATATAAATATTATTATATATACCTATGAACATATATAGTATTATTCATCACCTTTACATCATGATGTGTGCAAGTAATAAGAAACTAAATTGTGGAAAGAACCTATTCTAAGTTAGTTCTTGTCGCAGTTGCTTGTCCTTTTCAATTTACCTATTATACATCAGTCGTACATCATGATGTATGCAGCTAGAGGTGAAGATGAAAATATATGTATCACTTATCTAAGTATATATTCGTAACAGAGTGTCAATCAAACTACAATAAAATGCTGTTATATATTTACATCAGTCCTACATCAGTTGTATGACTTAAACATCATGATGTATGTATGAAAATGTTAAGCAAATATAGCTTACATATCATATACTTAGCATATATAGAGATAACAGCTTATCAATCAATCAACTATAGAACGCTCTATTATTCATCAATTTTACATCATGATGTATGCATGTAAAACAAGTATTTGGTGACAAATACAATAACATTTATTTTCTAATTTGATGCATACATCACTCTTACTCTGACATCATGATGTACGCATGTGAGAAAAAAGCCAAAGATCTTGAGGCGATTAACCTCATAAACATATACTTCAATTGTTTAATTACTTTTTTACGATTACGATCTCTCGAAATGGATAAGCTCTACAGACTCATGAATGGCAATAGGTCTCAATCGAGACGAGCTCGTCGAACTCGAATGCTATAAAAGCTAGATAGCCGAAAATTCGGTATGTGAATGGATGGCTGACCGAATGACTGACTGACTGGTTGAATGTCTGACTGTCTGATTGACTGTCTATACCCCACGCAGCAGCAAACAATTTCACTTTTTTCAATCTGAGCACCGTCAATCGATAAAAAAAAAAAACGAATTGCAACCACAACGATGATTATTGGAGGCAGCAATTGTTGTATGCATTCCCAAGCAGCAAGCACTTCCAGTTGGCATTCTTCTCAGTCCAATTGGGCAAAAGCAAAACTCGGAGAATGTTGATGAAACTGTTTTCGATGGTGCTGTTGCTGCTGCTGTTGGTGGTGCAGTGGTGCTGTAGGTGCTGTAGGTGCTGCTGTGGTCTTTGTGCATTGAGCGATGTCCAGCCGCGACATTTGGCTTTGCGTTTGCCGCCTGCCAGCTGAGTAGAAAAAAGGCATCAATCAATTGCAAATAGAAAACAAAAATCTTCCAATCAGACGAATTGATCTTTGAATTGGTTTTGCTGCCGCCGTCGCTGTCGCTGTCGCTGCCTTTGCCTGGGTGCGTACAGCAGGCCTGAATTGCTGTGGCTGTCGCTGTGGCTGTGGCATGTTGCGCTTGCGGGTGGCCCCACCTGCCGCAGCTACAGCCAGAGGCTGTGACGCCGACAGCGATGCCAGCAGCGACAGCAGCGACTGCGACTGCGACTGCGACTGAGGATTTGGGTTTGGTGTTAGGAACGTGGCACGGCCCGGCTAAAGAAGAAAGTGTTAAGTCCAATTCCAAATATTCGCTGGTGAAATTTAAATCATTTTCAAATTTAATTACCGACAAATAAACGTTTGACATTCCAGACGAGCCGTCTGCCACCTGCTTGTCACCTGGGGGGCTTGTTGTTGTTGCTGCGGCTGCGGCTGCTGCTGCTGCTGCTGGGCGTGCCATGTGAGGCATTCAAGTGTAGAGCATCTCAACATCATTATCATTATCATTATCATCTGGCAACTCATAATGAGCATTGGCTCATTCTACGAATACGCACAGCTTTTTCTCTTTTGTATGGTTGTTGTTGTTGTTGTTGCTATTGTTGCTGTTGCTGTGGCTGTTGCTGTGGCTGCTGCTGTTGCTGCTGTTGCTGCTGCTGCTGCTGTAGTGATTGCTGTTGTCATTGCAGTCTTGTCCAAAAAAAAACTTAATTTTAATGGCCAGCGCTTTTGCTTCATTAAGAAATCGGACCACAGTGCACAGTGGTGCATAGCAAACAAATAATCAAATTTTATTAATCAAATCAAAATTAAATCAAAATTAAAATAATAAAATTCGATTTTGAGATGATTGTGAAATTAGATAAATAAATAGATGAATAGAAATAACAAAAAACTTGTGCTCATACATACTATATTTATATATATATACTGTATATATACTAGAATTTGTATGTATTTACTATATGCATACATATATACTAGACTGTGTGTATACTAAATGTGTATATACTAGACTATATACTATTTATATACTAGACTGTGCGTATACTATATGTGTATGTACTAGACTATATACTATATATATACTAGACTAAACTCAATATACCATAAATATTCTAGACTATATACTATATATATACTTTCTGTACTATATATAATATATGTGCTTATACTATTGTAGATTAAACTAAATATACCATAAATATACTAGACTATATACTAAATAAATATACTAAATATATATACTATATCTCATATAGTCAGGTTAAATTTCTCACTTTCACCCAGAAATTGTAATTTAATGTAATTTTATATATTATCAATTCGTATATACCTATTCAACTGCCTGTCAAAGTTCAAATTAAGTTGACAAGCAGTTAAATTATCATTTCGTTTGCCAACTGACAGCTTAAATTCATGGTTGACCAGCTGGCACCACTTAAATTTAAGCCGCTTGCCAAAAATATTTAGCTGCATGGCAAATTTTAACTGCTAGTTAGAGCTACTGAATTAAAACCAAATTTAAACTCTAGCTGCTAGGCTGTTAAAATCAAAATCATAAATTCCCAACTCACTTTGATTTTCGCACAGTGTCATTTTACATTTATATGATCCATAGATTGTAGACAGTAGACTATAGACTGTAGATTGTAGATTATAAGACTGCCTGACAGACAATCGGACAATGGAACAATCAGCTAACCACCCACTGACTGCTGCCCCACTCTGATCTGTTTGTTGTCAGCACACAGGCACACTTCTTGCCACTGCAACAATGTTGCACGCACTGCGAATTCAGTTGATGGGCTGTCCACGCCCTTAGCGCATGCGCCAATTGCCAGTAATTATACCCTGTAGTCGTAATGGCAACATACCAAACTACTATTGCTTGACTTTGGTAACAAAGTGCAGGGCGGCATACACAACTATAGATTGTGAATAATAATAAAAATAATAATAGTAATAATAATCATGATAATATAAAGTACAAAATAAAATTGACAATGAAAAATAAATAATAATAATAATAATATAATATATTTGTATGTAAAAAATAAAAATAATATAAAATATTATAAAAATAATCAAATAAAATAATTATTCATAATAATATTATCAAATATTATTTTAGGCAATAAGAAAGGGAGTTCTCTTTCTATTAAAAAAAAAATGTATTTATTTATTTAATGAAAATAAAAAATTAATAAAAATATTAAAAATATTATTTACAATAAATTCTCCAAAAACTAAGTTAATCTAGTCTCTAGAGCAGAATCATATAGCTAATAATCATAGTTATAATAATAATAATAATAAATTAATAATAACAATACCAAAAAAAAAAAATGTCGCTCATTCATATCATCATACATAACTACAGGGCAGCAGCTAGTCGTGCAATCTGCCAGCTGCACCAAATCGACTTGTTTTCATTCATCTTCAGCGCACAGACATGTGTAGGTAAGCGCATATGCGTGTGTGTGTGTGTGTGTGCTTGTGCATTCGTTTATATGCGTACGTGCGTGTGCGTGTGTGCGTGTGCGATCAGGAGACATTTCTCGTTGGTCGTTTTCTCGCCTTTTTCGCGCTGGTGCGCTCTTTTCTTTTCTTTTTGGCGCACATAAAAAAGCGGCTTTTCGTTTAAGTGCGTCGCGCCTGGATGAGTTGTCTGTCCGTCTACGTCTGCGTTTACGTCTGCGTCTGCGTCTGCGTCTGCGTCTGCGTCTGCATCTGCATCTGCAGTGAGATGACCGCTAAAGCCGGAACTGGCCATGGCCATGGCCAAAGCGATGCAGTCGCTGTCGCTGTCGCTATCGCAGCAGCAGCGCGTCGAAAGTTGCGCCGCATTTGGGCTGGCCAATTGACTGACTAACTGACTGACTGACTGCCTAACCAACTGACCAAGCCAGACAGAGACAGACAGACAGCGCACCCTCTGCCGCGACCGCAGCTCAAGCGCAGGCGGAAGAAGGAAAGTGAAGACGCTGCTAGCCTCGACGTCAGCGCGCTGCCGACCCACCTGCTGCGGGCAGAACGCGAACGCGATTGCTAGCGATGTCAACTGTAATGTGGATGCTAAGTGCTGGGATGTGCAAGTGAATGTGGATGCTATTGTTGTTGTTGCTGCTGCTGCTGCCGCTGCTGTGGATGTCGAATGGCAGCGATGGCTGCGTGAAAATGCCGCCCAACGAGTTTCGCAATAAAGAGAAAGTGTCCAAAGGCTGTTCTCGCGATCGTAAAGAATAAATTTGTGTTTCCTGTTTGCTGCATACCTTTTGCAACGGTCTCACCAAAAAACTACTACTACAAGGCAACACAGAAAGAAAAAAGAAAAGAGCAAGAGAAACAAAAAAAGAAGCAGATTTCATCTTTATCAGGGAGAAAGAAAGTTATGTATGCGTTTATGCACGCATGTAGAGCCTGTTGCTAGGGTCTTGAGAAACCGTCAAAGGGAACGGCGCAAAAGCGCAATTTGGTAAAAATAAAACACATATAAAACTAAACTGGAAATGTGCTCGCCAAAATTCCAAATGCGGCCAAAAATACGCACCGTCTGTGGAATCCAAAGTGGCAGCGTGCACAGTGGGGCCAGTGCCAATGAAAATAGTACAAAGCACAGCAGCAACAAACAAACACACATATATATATATGTATTTATGAAACTGATAAGGGACTGAGAGCGCAAAGGCATTTCTTGGATCCCAATATCAATATTCATATTAAAAAAAAAAAAAATGACGCATTGCAACACTACACACATACACACAAACACAGACCTAACAATTGTTGTCAGTGTGTGCGCCACTGTCGCTTACTGATTCGCAAAAGTACCGCTAGTTCACTGAATCAGTGCAGCGCAAAGAGAGTGAGCTAGAAAAAAGCGAAATGATTGATATGCAAATTGAGTGAATCTGAAAGCTATTTAGCTAACATTGTCTGCATCTGTATTTGATTAATTATGATATAAATATTTTATTTTGTATTATATTTAATTGATTAATATTATATTTAGGTATTCTATATAGAAATAGAGCTGAGCACGCCTACTATAAAAATCTAGCTATAAAATAGCTAAGCCAGCAGCTCAAGGCATGCAACTCTTTGCTCTTTACTTGTGTGTGTGTGTGTGTTTTATTTTCAGCTACGATAATGAATAAGCCGCGGCGACAAAAAGAACGCGCAATATTTTAATAAAACTCTACATAAATACTATGTGTAATATTTGTATGTATATACATATGTATGTGTGTATTTATATGTATAACTGTATTTACTTAGTACATGGCGCCTTATCCGTTAAGAGTGAATCCGCTGTGCGGCATCCGTTCGAGATGGCATCGCCAGTCAGCCAGCCACAACGCAGAGGGCAGCGCACGACTCTCAGTAAACGGATAAAAACCCAAACAGAAACAACAACAACAGCAACAGCAACAACGACGACAGCTTAAGTTATCCTTATCCTTATCCAACATGCTGCTCTGGCATCGGGCAGCTCAAGTGCTGCCATTGCTGCTGCTTCAGATGCTTCTTGATCTAACGGAACTGCCCAGCGCCGCGGCCTGGCTGAAGTTTAACAGTTACACGGCGCTGAGCAAGAAGCGCACGGATCTACGCAAGAAATGTCCAAATGTGAGTCTGCCACACCCGCACGCCCCATAGAGTACACTTGACAGTGGAGCAAAATCAATTGCAAATAGAACATAGATTTATTGAAGCACAGGAAAAAAACCGAAAACATTTTAAATTCGTGAAGCGCTCGCTTTTTGTCTCAATGCCTCTCAGCAAACATTTGCATGTTAGTCTAGGCAGTGAGAGTGTGTTTGTGTAAGTGTGTGTGTGTGTGTATCTTCTCTCATCAATATGCGAGTCAGCCAGGCTCCCATTCAGAATGTGTCTGGGGGCAAAGAAATGGGCGCACACTGATGCCAAAATCAATCACACTTTCTAAGTGCCTGAGTTGACGGACCGCGTGTCGCAGTTGATGTCGACGTTGACGTCGCAGTCGCTGTCGCTGTCGCTGCCAGCAGCAGCAACGTCAGCAATGGCATCGCCATTGGTCGCGTCGCAGCTTTGACAGGCGATTTCTGTTCAATACCCTGGAAATTTGGAAGCTGTGAGATGATTAGGCTACATGTTCGATCTTGTGTGAATATGTATATATTTTTATGCTCAAACGGATTTATATTAATTTTTATATGAAATAGTGAATCTTTCTATATATAGTTTATATATAATAGTGATTCGTATACAAAAGAGCTACAGTGAACTATGGCTATGACAGCTCGTCTATTAATGCTAAAGAAGCAAAGTATATGTATATATAGTATATAAAGTGGCTCACAGGATATTTTAACCAGCACCTAAAAAATTTTGAACACCTTTCAAATCTAAACTAACAGAGATATCAACAAAATTTAAACGTCAGTTTCTAGTCTAATACTGTTACTTATAAAATATTAACTCACTTATTTTTTAAATATTTTTCAAACATTTTATATTTAAAAACTAAAAAAAAAAAATAAGCTAAAAAAGCTCCACAGCTTATTTCAATTACTTTCAATTATTATTTCAATTAAAATTATTATTATTAATATTATATTATATATTTACTTATTATTATTTCAATTAAAATTAATTTTTTAAACATTAATACTTGGTATAGCCCCACTATTAATCAACCAACATTTTGAGCCTTTATATACATATATACACTCTCAATTACATACAGAGTATCTGCTAGCCAATCAGTATTTGTTTTTTTTTCTCATGGTTTTTTTTTTTTTTTTTTTTTGTTGCACTTGTAAAACGCACAGCCAAAAGCTAAAGAAACAAATTGAACAAATGCACAAAGTGGCATGCAACTAGATTTTTGTGCATGTGTGTGTGTGAGTGTGACTATGTGTGTGTGTGTGTGTGTGTGTGTGTGGCTTAATTTCAGCTGGCACGCACATTTGCCTCAATGAATCTTTGCTGTTGTTATTCTGATTTATATTTATGTGTTAACTTTCTACAAGTGCACTCTACACACACACAAACACACATACACACACATTGTCTCATTTTCCCACCCCCAACAGGTGCGCGCCATACGCAACTTTGATCTGGAGCTAATGATGGGCAATTGGCATGTGGTTCAATATTATGCATCCACCGAGGAGCTGCCCGAATATGCGTGCATGCGCAGCAATTTCGCCTTCTCCAGCGAGGATCAGCATGTGAGTAAGATAGCAATGATTGATTGATTGACTGATTGACTTGGTTACATAAGCCACAGCATAAGGTATACAAGCAGGCTAGACTAGAAGGAAACTCTTAATATAATTATCAACTATTTCAGCATTGATTGATTGACTGATCAACAGACGAGAGATTGATTGATTGATTGACTGACTGACTGCTTTACTGATGGTCAAGGTATACATATATTCCAGAGATCATATAAATTTCTGATGAGTTCTAGTAAACTATTATTGATTGAGTGATGGATAGACTGACTAATGGTAGACTGACTGACGGCAGAATGATTGACTAATTTTTTAACAAGAAATACATACATTCCAGCCATCAGATAAGGGCAAGGTATACATACATTACAGATATCAATATTTTGAATAGCTATAAAACAAAAAGTGACTAACTTATGACTCGCTGATGATTGATTGATGTATTTATTGCAAAATAATTTATTAAGAAAACTAATTGATTGATTGACTGATGAATAGTCGATAGCTCAAAGTGCAAGAGTTATGCCGATAAAAAGGCCTGGTTTGCTTAATGATCTACTTCAAGCTGATTTATTGTCTAAATGACTAACTTATTGACTGCTTGATTGCGTAACCTAACCCAAAGAGCTTTATCTAGTATATCCATAAAGAAAACAGATAGATTTATTGATTCAATTCCATTTCGCAGATAACCATGAACTTTAGCTACATCTATGCGGAGGATCCGCTGCGCGAGAAGCTGCAGGGCAACATTACATGGCTAATACCGGACTTTGACACGCCCGGTCACTGGATGCACACTGAGGATATATGTAAGATCGAAATTAAAGCAAATTTATAATATGCTAAACAAATGTTTAATTTGCATAGATGAGGGCATCTATAATACCTATGTACTGGACACGGACTATCAGAATTGGGGCTTGATTATGCATTGTGCCGAGAAGAAGAAGCATCCACGGTATCTATCCGCATTGCTGTTGTCGCGGCAGCCAACGCTGGGCGATAATGTGATAACATTTTTGCGAGAGAAATTGCCAAAATACGATATTGACTTATCTTTTATGTTTGCCATCAATCAAACGTCGTGCGAGCATCTGATGGAGTCTAGCAAAGATGATCCGTTGGCCTATATAGTAAATGGTCAGCAGAGCGTTGCCGATAACGTTAAGCTCATTAATAAACCATAAAATTAAATATTTTATCAATATTCAAATAAATACAAGCAATTTAAATTTGGCGCTTACTTGAAGTTAGCTACGCTTAGGCTTGAAGTTGGCTGCGCATATGAGGGCTGAGCGCATATTTGCGCTCCCCGATAGTTGGCAGCGCAGCGTGCGCAACGTAACGCAGAATGTGCAACGTGAACGCGGATTGAGTAGCGCGAAACGCAAAAAAGCGTCACGTAATACAATAAAACACAACACTGTGCCGTTCGTGGTGAATGTCAAGCTGAACAACGCAAACAAAATTTGGTCACTCTAAAACGTAGTTGCGAAGAAAAAATTAAATATTTTTGTGTGTTTTGCGAGTGTTTCAATTGCTTTAACAATACGGCAAACATACAATTACCAACGCATTCGAGCGCGTATTCGCAATGTGCAATAGCTTCAGCGATTTGTATGTATATAATCTGTAACTGTTGTTGTACCTGATTCGTTGCGATTTTCGTATGAGCTGCGTTAAAAGTGGTGGAAAATGTGTGCAACAAAAAACATGCAATTGCCACTAACTATGCACATTGGGCAGCCTGCGGCAACAGTGCGTTAGTTAATATAATATCAATTCTGTTGATGTGTGGTGCAAGTGCGTTCAAAAACGCGAAAACTAGCTAAACGACACCAAAAAAATTCGCGCGTGCAACACAAAATTGCGCCAATAAGCGAACGACGACGTTTCTGTCTGTTTCTGTTTTATTGCATTCCTGCTCGCTCACATACATACATACGATACGGAGCAACAGAGATTTTCGTGCATACATATGCATATGTATGCATGCATACACACGCACGCACGCACACATACACACAAATATATATATATGTATATATATATATATATACTCAAATGCATTCACGCAATAAACGCAGCACAACAACAACAACAAACAACAAACATTGGCTGCAACACAAATGTTTTGTTTCAGGTGAGCATGAAGCAGGCCATCAATACAATTTGTACAGTTTGAAGAAAATCAAAATACAAACCAAATAACAAGTGCAATAAATAAATTGAATGTGCATTGATTTGTTTTTGCTGTTTGCGAGTGAGTGTGTGTTTGTGTGTGCGTATTTCTCTCTCTATTTTTTTGTTTTTTTGGTTTTCTTTTTGGCAACAATAAAATTGGTAAATCGTTCGCGCTCGCACAGTGTGCGCGCAATGGCAATGGCATACACTAGTGTGTGCTCGCTCGCACGCATGTCATGCTTACGGCAGTTCATTTGTTGTGTTTTGTTGTTGTTGCCTCATGACATTTGCTGCTGCTGCGGGAAACTCCGCTTGAATGTGTTTCCTTTGCCCAACTTTAGTGAATTAAATAAAGAGTCAACTGCAATTTGACAAGTGATATTGAGTGAATACATTTCTAACGATTTCAATCTTTCACTTGTAGTGTAATTGTTGCAATCGCCATCAAACGGCCACGCGCGCCAACCATCGCATAGAGGAAGTGTAAACAACAAATAGAATCACAGGCGAAGCTCGAATTGAAGTACGCTCGCTGAACGACTGGCAGCATCTGGTCAAGATGTCGCGCTGGGGCAAGAACATTGTGGTGCCGCTGGACTCGCTCTGCAAGGAGAAGGAGAACACCAATCGACCGACAGTCGCCCGCTCCGTGGGCACCGTTGGCAAATGGGGCAAGATGGGCTTCACCTCCACCCGCACCTACACACTCTCCGCTCTGCATCCGATGGCTGCAGCGGCTGCGGCTGCTGCTGCCGCCGCTAGTCCCGCCCAGAGTCCGGCCTCCACGCACGATCACGATCCCAATGATATGTCCGTATCGGTGCCGGAGCCACCGAAGCCCAAGAAGTTCTTCAAGTCGCGCAACACGGCGCCGCCAGAGGTGATAGCACAGATCATACAACAGCTGCCGCACTGTGTGGCCGGCACGTCGCCGATGCGAGATCAGGCATCGACGGCGATACACATGACGCCCACACGGGAGCCCATCAAGCTGAAGTTGGCCAAAGGCAGCTCCGCAGAGCGGAAGCGCAAGTCGCCCAAGAAGAAGGCAGCGACAGCGGCTACGACGGCAGCGGCAGCGGCGGCGGCTGCTTTAACGCCCGGTGCGTTTAGTGCCGCCGAACTGGGCGATAGCCTGGCCCTGGACACCGATCACATGGACATGGCCAGCGGTGCATCGCCCGCAGCCGAGCCCAAGGGCAAGAAGAAGAAGCTGAAGGAGGAGAAGAAACTGAAGCCAGAGGCGCCGCCGTCACGGATATTGGGACGCGCCCGCAAAGCGGTCAACTACTGCGAAGTGGACGAGGACGAACGCTATCCCACGCCCATCAAGGATCTGATCATTCCCAAAACGCGTGCGCCCGAAACGACAACAGCATCACAGGAGATTGCCACACCTGCATCCGCATCTGCGTCTACAGCCATCTTAGCCGGAGCAGCTGCAGCGGCAGATGGCAACCCATCGCTTCCTCCGCCGACGACGGCGCCCAGTGTAGCTGCTATTGGCTCCGCAGGAGGAGCAGCAGCCGCAGCATCCTCTGCTTCCACAGTGCCATCTGCATCCGCCTCGTCCAGTGCTTCCCGAACGCCGGAGCATCCGCCAATTGTTCTGCGCATTTCCAAAGTGAGTTGTTGCAACTTTACGATTCGAATAGTTATAGTGGGAGAACTTGGGAAGGAATACCTGACCTCGGCTAACCGAAGATTTACTCTGATTTATATACATTTTAATATATTATAAAAGTGTAGAAAATTTAAACACAGATGATCTATATAGAGATAAACAGGTAGATGAATAGATAAATTATAGTTATTCATAGATTTTATATATATATATATATATATATATATGTATCAATAGATGATGATACATATATATGTAGATAATATATGATGATGACTGCAAGACCAATGATTAATAGGAACTAAATCATGATAGAAAGATAGATAAGGAAACATATGGCACAGATAGAAACATGATACATATATAGATAGATATATAATATATGATAAAGACTGCAAGTCCAATGATTAATAGGAATTCAGATTAGAAATGTAAAGTTTTCATTTTGATCTTCAAAGAAAAAAAAAAAAAAACTTCCGCCTGCCTTCAGATTTTGAATTTCAAGCAAATTTTCCAATATATAAATTATATTGTCAAAAATTAATTTGACAATATTTATTAGTAGATCTCAAAGCAGTCTACTAATATTACTTCAGCATAATCATTCGATTATATTCTACTCTATTTATATAGACAATTTGAGAATCCGAAATTAATCGAAAATCACTATTAATCTACTATATGTTTTATATTCAAGAATTTATCGTTATTTTTGTGTAGAGAGTTTGATAAGGAATATTCCATAAGGAAACCATTATCTAACTAGAGTGCAAAATTTATGTTATGTCTATGACTCAATTGGATAATCCACAAGAAAATTTGCAGATTCTCCAATTACCTAAAGTTAGCTGCTTTGCATTTGTGCAGAGTTGACACATTTTTTGTCGTCTGATCAACCACTGTGCGTTGATCTGAGCGCGCATGAACGAGTGACGCGCTCAGTGAGAGAAGATTCCTCTCTGCCTCTCGCTTGCTCACGCGCTCACTCATTCGCTCAGCCGTTCGCACTCAGACACACACACACAGACATATTCGCTCCTATACTAATAACGCACTCAACCCCATATTGTCGGTCGGCTTGAAGAGCTCTGTGTGTGGGAAAGAGAAAGCGACAACAATAACAACAACAAGCTGCACAGTGTTAAATTACGCGCGCTTTTACATTAAACGGAGTTTTTTTTCCATTTCTTTGCTTGAGTTTCTGTTTCTTTTTCTTTTTTTGTGTGTTTCGTTCAGTTTATTTCTTAACGTTTTCATTTGGTTGCGGCCGTTGCTTGGGCACAGTAGCTGTTTGTGTGTGTTGTGCGACAGTTAGCCAAGTGTTAATTGCGGCTGAGAAAAATAAACTATCAAAGATCCTACATAGGCAGTGACAGAGAGTGGGAGGGCGAGCGAGCGAGAGAGAGAGAGAGAGAGAGAGAGAGAAATAAACAATGGATTCATTTAGCCTTCTCCATTACAGGGCACCTCACGTCTAGTCAGCACGGACAGCGAGGAGCCGCCAAATTGTTCGCCTGCCCAGCAGCATATGTCATATGAGACGCCCAACGATGCGCTGCATGATCATCCAATCGATGCTTTAGTTCCTGCACCAAAAATAACTGTAAAACCGCTGCGACAGCCGAAGGACGACAACGACGCAACAGCGGGTGGTAATAGAGATAGGGAATCCTTGGCGCAGTCAGCCGTCGACCACAACAACAGCAACAGCGGCGACGACGACGAGCAAGAGGACGAGGAAGAGGAGGAGGAGGAAGAGGAAGAGGAGGACGAGGACGAAGAGGAGGAGCCACCCGAAATCAACTATTGTACTGTGAAAATCTCACCAGACAAACCGCCCAAGGAGCGCCTGAAACTGATCATCAAAACGGACGTCATTCGGAACGCAATTGCCAAAGCAGCCGCCGCCGCCGCTGCCAAAGCCGCCGGCGAGGAGTCGCGCAGCGAAAAGAAATCCAAAAGTAAAAAGCACAAACACCTCAAGCACGCCCAGCTAGTCGAACAGGTGCAGCCCACCCAACCAGTGACAGGCTCCACGGCCAGCGAATTGGCTCAGGGCGCCGAGTTCAAGACGCCCTCGCCCCATCTGGCGCTGGCCAACGAGCAGCAGCAGCAGCACCAGCAGCAGCAGTTACAGTTGCAGCAGCAACTGCATCGTGGTTCGGTCATATCGCCGACGACACGCTCGGATCACGACTTTGACTCGCAGTCCTCGGTGCTGGGCAGCATCTCCTCCAAGGGCAACAGCACGCCGCAGCTGCTGGCGCAGGCCGTGCAGGAGGACAGCTGTGTGATACGCAGTCGCGGCTCGAGTGTCATCACTAGCGACCTGGAGACCAGCCAGCACTCGTCGCTGGTGGCGCCACCGTCGGACATTGAGTCGCGCCTGGAGTCCATGATGATGACCATGGATGGCAATAATGCAGCCGGAGCTGCAGCTGGAGCGGGAGTGGGAGCAGCGGCAGCAGCGGCAGCAGCAGCAGCCGCCGCCGCCGCCGCAGTCACTGCTGCAGGAGTCGCAGACCAAACGGATGGTCGTCTGCCGCTCGTGGAGCAGCCGCTGCAGCAGGACATCCTGGCGGTTCTCCGTGGCGATGCAGTGCCGCGCCTCAATGGTGCCGACGATGCCGCCGCGGCTCCAGCCGAATCCAAGCAGCCCAAACGCACGACGCGAGGACGTGGGCGTGGCAAGGCCAACAACAATACGGCAGAGGCCACGGCGCCGACGGAGACGCGCACAAGAGCGCGTGCCAAGCCCACAGAGACATCGCCCACATCCACGACAGCCACCTCGGCCATGGCCACGCCCTCGAAGCGTGCGACACGGGCGCGTGGCAGCCGGCGACAGGAGGCGGCTGCCACGGCGGAGGACACGGAATTGGCTGAGTCGCCCGAGAAGGCCTTGGCGGAGGCTGTCGAGGAGGCACTGCCGCGACGTGGACGCGCCGCAGCGCGCGCCATCAACAACAATTTGGCCAGCAGCAACAACAACAACAGCAGCAGCAACAACAACAACAACAACATCAATAAGATTGCCGCAAATTTGTCGGCGAAGGCGGAGGCCAGTCGCGCCACCGACAACGGTGGCTCCAATGCTGGTGGTGCCGCAGGAGTTGCGGGCACGCGCAGCTACGGACGCAAGCGCAAGAATCAGCAGGTGACGCAGTTGCTGCAGCACGCCGAGACATCGGAGGCGGAGCAGCTGGGCCAGGAGCTGGGCGAGGCGCAGCCAACGCCGGCCAAGGTGCCGCACACAGAGCTGGATGCGGACGCAGAGCCGGATCCCGGCATGGACGAGCTGTCGAACACCTCGAATGGCTCCTCCATGCAGCACGATGGCTCGTCCTCGTCGCCGCCGCCGCGGGACTTTAAATTCAAGGACAAATTCAAGCGCACCCTCACGCTGGATAACCAGGTGCCGGGTGGAGGTGGTGCTCTGGCTGCCGCCGCCGCCGCCGCTGCTGCTGCTGCTGCTGCTGCTGCCGCTGCCGCCGGTGGGGCAGAGGCAACCGCGAGCAGTGTCAGCGTCACCAATGTTAGCAGCAGCGAGGAGACGCAACGCGGCGCCGTTAAGCTGGTCATCTCGAAGAAGAAGGGCAGCATATTCAAGAGCCGGGCGCTGGTGCCCTCCGACCAGGCGGAGCAGGCGACGGTGGCCAAGCGGGCGCTGTACAAGCACAGCTGGGATGCGGCACTGGAGGCCAATGGCGCCGGCACTGGCAGCGATGCCAGCAATGCATCCGCCTCGACAACAGTGGGCGGCGTCGGTGCCAAGGCGGATGGCCTGGCGGCCGGCAAGGCGACCGCCATCGATGCCATCTACGGGGACTTTGGCGACAGCAACTCCAACAACAATACCTGCAGCAGCTCCGCCCTGCGCGGCGAGAGTCCCGCCCTGGGAAAGCTGAGTCGGCTGGCCAAGCCACAGCACAATGCCCAATCCTTGGCAGCGACATCGGGCGATGCCTTCGACATGGATCTGGAGCCGAGTGCAGATGACGGCGGCGGCGGCGGTGCTGGCAGCGGCAATGGCAGCGGTGGAGCAGCCGGCGGAGGAGCCGGCGATCGCACGGGTCTCCGGGTGGACCGCAAGACCAAGGAGTACTATACGGTGGTGCGGAATGTGAAGACGGCGCACCAGATACAGGAAATTGGCGAGTACCAGGAGATGTACGACGATGTGGAGTACATACTGGATGCACTGCAGCCGCACAATCCGGCGCCCACCCGCTGTCTGTCCGCCCTGCAGCTGGCCACCAAATGCATGACGCCCGCCTTTCGCATGCATGTGCGCGCCCACGGCGTTGTCACCAAGTTCTTTAAGGTGAGTCTGGGAAAAGCCACCCAATTAATGGCGATTGTTAATCTCTGTGTCTCTCTCTCTCCCTCTTTCTCTCTCTATCTCTATTCTTTTGCAGGCGCTCTCCGATGCCAACAAGGATCTGAGCCTGGGTCTGTGCACCTCGGCCATTATGTACATACTCTCGCAGGAGGGCCTCAACATGGATTTGGATCGGGACTCGCTCGAGCTGATGATCAACTTGCTGGAGGCTGAAGGTGTGGGCGTGGCCGCGCACACAGATCGACCCAACTACGAGCGCAACAAGCAGAAGGTGCGCGAGCTCTGCGAGGAGATCAAGGCCCAGGGCAAGGGCACCCACCTGAACGTGGAGTCCATTACGGTGGGCACATTGGCCATGGAGACGCTGCTCTCGCTGACATCGAAGCGTGCAGGCGAATGGTTTAAGGAGGATCTGCGCAAGCTGGGCGGCCTGGAACACATCATCAAGACCATCTCGGGCTTCTGTGAGCCGGTGATTAAGACAGCGGCGACAGACATGGCACTGGTCACCTGGGAGCCGGCGCTGCTCGACAATATGCAAACGGTGGCGCGCTGTTTGCGCGTGCTCGAGAATGTGACGCAGCACAACGAGGCGAACCAACGGTATATGCTCACCTATGCCAACGGACGGGCCGTGGACACACTGTGTTTCCTATATCGCCTCTGCGATCGTCAACTGCTGCTGCATCCCTCGACAACGGAGCAGAGCAGCAGCAAGGAGCATCCGGGCGTGGCGATGCGTGAACTCCTGATACCCGTCATGAAGGTGCTCATCAATCTGACGCACACGTTCAACGAGGCGCAGCCCTCGCTGGGCGCCGAGCTGCTGGGCAAACGGGGCGATGTCGTCGAGACGAGCTTCCATCTGCTGCTGCTCGCATCCAACTACATTCCGGATCGCTGCGTCTTCGAGCTGAGCATTTTGGTGAGTAGCGCAAGCTCTGCTCTTAATCCTATCCATTTCATGTCCTCATGTCTTCTCTCCAGGTGCTCACCCTGCTGATTAACCTGTGCATGCACACGCCGCCAAATCGCGCCGCTTTGATGCAGGCGACTGCGCCTGCCGAATACGTGGCGGACAATCCTACGCCTGGTGATCAGGCCGTCAGCGCGGTGCAGGCGCTGCTTGAGTACTTCTACAAGTGCGAGGAGCTAGCCAGGTGAGTTACAAGAGATCCACACTCCAACTGGATTCCAAATGAATTCTTGTTCGCTTGCAGATTGGTGGAGAAGAACACGGATGCGTTCCTAGAGAGCAACGAGAAGAGCAAAAAGAAGCAGGAGGAGGTCGAGGAGACGGTCAACAATCGTAAGTTTATTATCGAATCTGATTTTCTGTCATTCAATATCAGCTAACAAGCTGGCCATTTGTTTATATTGATTCGCTGTCTGGGAATCTGAAATTCTGTGTAAACATCAGCCATATGCGTTGAAATTTGAGTATCTTGCTTACATTCCGAGCCGTTAGGCTGCTGGCCAGAGCTGGTAATTGAAGCCAGACCAAGACAGATTGATTTACAAAGAACTGGACTTTGAATATTTACAGAAGAATCAGTTATTTGAGTGGCGGGGTAAATTAAACAATTCTATGGAAATGGAGACAATTATGGACAAGCGGAAAAGTTTAGCTATGAGAGAGAAAGAGAGAGGGAGAGAGAGAGAAAGAGAGTGAGGAGAAAAATGTTTACACAAAAGCTGATTATGAGAATTCTAGGTATAGATATCGATATAGATTATAGATATGATATGGAAATATATCAAATATAAGCGGAACAGTTTTGCAAAGAGAGAGAGAGAGAGAGAGGGGATATATTAAGAAGAATGTTTTTGTAAGCGTAGATTTATAGATGTCTAGGAATAGATATAGATATTATATGGAGACATATGAAATATAAGCTGAAAAGTTTACCTAAGAGAGAGATAGAAAAAGAAAAAGGGGGGAGATGTATGAACAAGAAAATTTATATAAGTGCAGATTAAGAGAAATCTAGGTATAGGTATAGATATAGATATAGATATAGATATAGATATAGATATAGATATAGATATAGATATAGATATAGATATAGATATAGATATAGATATAGATATAGATATAGATATAGATATAAATATAAATATAGATATATGTAGATAGATAGATAGATATATAGATATATATATTAAATATATATTATATAGAGCTATATACATATATATTCTAAATGAATCTAATTGGACATTTGGAACAATTTGCAGTCGTGCAACGCGCTGGCCATCACATGGAGCACACGCTCAAGGGCAGCTATGCGGCGATATTAATCGGCAACCTGATCACGGACAATGAGCAGAACGAAACAATTGTGCGACGGCAGCTGCGAGGCAATAGCTTTAAGGAGATCGTCGGTGTTCTGGAGAAATATCACACCTTTATGAATCTGACATCGAGTGTAAGTAAAAGCTAAAGCTATCTATATTTTTAAATATCTATATAAATGACTTTGTTTAATTGCTGCAACAGTTGGAGGCCGCCTTTGTGGCGCACATGAAGTCCACCAAGAAGATCATTGACAACTTCAAGAAGCGTGACTATATCTATGAGCATGCCGATGAGGATCATACGATGCCGATGCCACTCAATCTGGAGACGACGACGCATCATCATCATCATCAGCAGCATCAGCAGCAGGCGCAGGAGGCGGCCAGCAGTACGGCCGTGAGCAACAACAACACCAATAGCAGCAGCAACAGCAGCAGCAGCACAAACACAACAACCAGCAGCAGCAGCACCGGCGGCAGTAGCAGCAGCAGCAGCATGCCCCGTGTCTTCAAGACGTACAGCAGTCACAGATAATCAATGCTGGATGAGCATGAAGCCAAATCTATGGATAGCTAAATGCCATCCAACTAAAACCCTGCCACCAAATTCATAACTATTTATGTTGTTTCGTAATTGATGACGATTCATTATTTATTTACTAATATATATATGTGAATGTATATATACATATATATATATATATATATATATATAGACATATATATATGTATTGAATTATGCTGTGCTCTGCTCGGCTCTGTCCTGGGTTTTAGCTTAGCTTTGCAATATTTTATTGTATTTAAAACAAAAGAAGAAAAACCAACAAAACAAAAACAAAAAGTGATAGCAAATTTCATGAGCATGGTCAGCGTTTTAACTACACACACACACACACACAACACAGACAAACACTCAAAGATCCAAATTAACTACTGATAATGTGTACGTTATATAGTCATAAGCAATATTAGCAATTATTATTATATTATAACTATTATTATTATTATATATTAACATGCAATCGATTGTACATATTGTTTTTTTTTCCAACGATTTTATTCTGAGCAAAACTAGTTATTATTTAATGTGTCTACGCTCCATTTTTTACTATTAAAATTACAATTATAATTATATAATTAATTTTTTTTTTTTGTAACTAGTACACACACACTTGTACATGTATAGAGTAAAGAAGATGAGAAAAAAAAACAAGAAATATATAAATATTTTATGTGTTTAGTGTTTAAGCAAAAAAAAAAAAAAAAGAAGAAAAGAACTTTATCCATAACTAGAAAAAAAAACGAAAAACTAAAAAAAAAAACAATGTATGTATGTATGTGTATGTTTAAAATTATAAAAGATAAACAAAAACGAAATACAAAAATGTCATATTTAGGCTTACAACTGAGATAAAAACCAGATATATAAATAAATATATATATATGTATCTATGTAAAAGAAAAAACACAATTTCGGGAACAAATTATATATGTATTTATTTTTTGTTTTAAAATTTGTGGATAATTTGAAAAATCTATATATTTAAGAATACCTTTAAACACTATAAATGTATATATATATATATATATCTATATATATATATAATTGTTCTTGAAAAAAATCACAAAATAAAATTCAAAGAAAATTATTTACCCGTTTTTTTATTTATTAAATATTTTTAAAAATTGAATTTGAATGTTTATTAAATATTGGAACTGGATAAAATGTTATTTACATAAAAATGTTATATTAATGTCAGCAAATTTACTCATTTTACCAAAACTTACGGGCTTAGCTGTTAATAAAATTTTTGCGCATAATTACATTCAGTTAGCGAAATAGTTTATAATCTTGCTAAGAATTAGTGTTCATATTTCTTTTGCTTTTTGATAAACATTTGAAAAATTAAAACTGTTAATAACAGCGCGTACTGTAATATGTGGAGTCACGCTGTTAGATGTGGAGCAGATACGTGAACGGGCGAATGTCAAAAGGAGCAGTAGTCGTAATTTATGGCAATTGTACAAACAAGACGGAAAAATAATGCGAGCGTAAAAATTCAACGAGAAAAATAAATAGTTTTTAGTTTTTTAGTTTTATAAACGCATTGCTGCTAAGATTTAATTGTGTGCGACGACGGCAACGTCGGCGGTCGGGTGCAAGATTTTCGTAAAAAGATAAACTAAAAGAACTAACAACAACAAGAGGAACAACAACAAGGCAAAACAAATAAACAAAACGCAGCGCCAATTCAGCTGTGTGTGTGTGTGTATGTGCGCGAGTGTGTGTGCAAAGACAACAGCAGCCAGTGCAAGGGAGCGAGCGAGAGGGGGCGAAGAGAGCGGCAGAGGGATTGGGAGTGAGAGTGAGAGCAGGTGCAACTGCAACTGCAACTGGAATATGTCCAAGGTGCAGCCTGTGGCGTCGGCACGGCCACGCCCCCGCCCCCGGCAGACGGGTAGCGAGAGTGTGAGCAGTGGACACGCAGTGGACGCCATCAGCAATGGAGATGTGAGCAGTGTCTTGGACTATACCAGCAGCAGTTCGATCATAGAGTTTCTGGCCAAGGAGCAGGACTGCACCCTGGAGCCCGCCGATCCGGAAACTATATTTCAGGAGGTGAATCGTCTTGCCGACAGCTCAGACATGCGCTCTGTGGATGAACTGCTGCTGGAAGCGGAGCGTCTAATACAGCAGCAGCTGCGACTAGGTGACGGCGATGGCGATGGGGATGGGGATAGGGATGGGGATGGGGACATCGATGGCGATGGCGATGTCAGCTGCCAGTTGCAGACACCCTCGACCACGCCCTCGCCCCAATCGCTGGCATCGCCGCAGAACAGCATCAAGCTAAATACACGCTACACGCGCTGCATCAGCAGCAGCACCACCACCACCACCACTACCACCACCATGAACACCATCAAAGCTAGCACCAAGTCTCCATGCCAAGCCAAAGCCAATGCGACTAATAGTAAGGTCACATCGTTGGGCAACTCCACAGCCTCCACGCCACCGACAGCCGCTGAGCCGCTGACCAATTTTGTGGCATTCGTCGATAATCTGCCCTCGGAGTCGGTCATCTCCGAGGAGTCCACGCCCAAGGATCTCCATAATCATACGCACAATGGCGGCGGCAACGTGGCTCGCCAGCTGCACCTGGAGCAGGTCGATAACACCGATGACGATGAGGATACGGTAAGACGATTTTACATGCCTATCGATAAATGTTTTGCATTGATTTTTGATTTTTGATTTGAGCTGATAATTTGTCTATTGATATCAAACTTAATATATACGTGCTTATGAACTACTTTAGTTGGTCTACTATATATTCGTTTCGCTCGTAGACCGTAGACCGGGTTTTGAACTAGTTCAAATTTGATACACTACCAATTGGTGTCACTGTTTTTGAGCTAATAAACTAGTTCAATTAGTCTCGCCTATCGATAGCTTGTCTCAATTGCAATTTGCTTCCAATTGAACTATGCGTTTGTGCACTAGTTCAATTTGTTTCGTTATCTTTTATAAGTCAGAATTATGCCACTGTGAGTTCTGTCCGACTAGGGAATACCCTGGATATATATGTTACAAATGTAATATTTTTATTATTTCGATTTGATCGATTAGTTATCGATTATAGAGTAGAATCTAGCCATATCTGTAGCCAGAATTGTTGTGATACTGAGAGGAGATATATATATATACATATATATATATATATATATATATATATATGTATAGAGAGTATATATATATATAGTCAGGGAGAAGTCATGAATGGACTGATTCATAGTTGAAAAGTATATCGATTAGGGATATAAACAGGTATTATTTTATATATTTAAAATTTGGTACAGTATATTTATTATGATATTTTTGTTGTCTTTTACATATGTACAATGTACATGCATACATAAATAAGCATTCACACAGAGACAGGCGCACTCACACACTCATAGATCGTAGCTGCTGAGGGGCATACCCCTGGCTAGCCAATGGCCTGGGCCACCGTCTCGGCCACAGTCCAGCCCTCGAGGGCCGTGTCCTTGATGTACTTGGGTGGGAGAACGAACCCATACTGGCCACGATCGCGCAACTCAACGGTATAGACATATTTGACGCCGAGCACGCCACGGCTCCAGTCGTCGGAGCCGCCGCCAGCAATGCCAAGGACCTCGTGGGTGACGGCTGCCTTGTAGGGGGTGCCCGTCTTTTGGATGATGCGATCGACGGCGGTGTTGGCGACACGCTGCAGCACACTCGAGTCCTTCACCTTGACGGCCTTGAAGGCCCAGGGATAGACGATCAGCTGGCCGTAGCTGTGATATGTTAGATACGCTTCCATATTGTATTTACGCTTGCTCAGAAATTCGGCCACCGCCTGCGTCTCGAGCTCGGAGGCGGCTGAGGAGCCACGGTAGATATCGCTGCATGGGTCCTTCGAGGATCCAAAGCTAGTCCAGCCAATATCGAAATTGCGATTCAAATCGACGCCAAAGCAATTGGCACGTCGCTCCGATGGCGAACGATTCTTGCGCCACAGTCGATTCGTCGTGCGGCTGTAGTAATAGCCATCCGGATTCATCATTGGCATTATGTACCAGGTGAGGTTGCGTATATATTTCGGCTGATTCTCCCAGTCATTCATCAGCTTCGAAAGTATGAATGTCACCGTGGCGGGACTGATCCACTCACGTGCATGGATGCCGCCATCGATCCAAATCTTTTTATTGTCGCGCGGATTCTCCGAGATGCTGCAAAACAGACAATAGAAATCACAGCATGGTCATGGAAATCACAGCCAAGGACTTGATAGCACAATCTAACATTTTATGCTGCATACTTTCAAGCGCACGCATAAAATGTTAACTTAGCATTTGGCAGTTGACATTTTTCGTAGCATACTTTCGAGCTGCTTGCGAAATGTGAGCTCTGTTAAGTTAACAGTCTGGCTGTTAAGACAGAGCTATGTTAGTATCTGCCAATGCAATTTCTGAGTGCAGTGACTGTCAAACTGTGTTAGAGTCTTGCAGACGAATATGTGAATTATATCATATAATATATATTATATATATATATATGTTTCTGTAGGGCAAATTCAAATTTCGACTTTCAACATACCGCAAAACTTTCAATTCGCGTCTTCCATACGAATGTCCAATGGTGTAGAGTCGGCAGATTTTGGGATATTTTTCCCGTATATCGCGCATATAATCATAGATGGTGTCCAGAGACTGGTAATCATTCCAATTCATGTCGCCGCCATCTCTTGAGGCCTTCTCTGTTTGGGGCAAACGATGTAAATCGAGCGCTATTTTAGTTTTCATTTCATTAGATTCACAACTCACTTATGCGTTGTCCCAGCACTGGCTGAGTGCGTTGGATACCTTGTAGCTGCTCCTCATCGATCAGGCTCTGGACATTGCTGGCCAGCACCTCAGCGTCCAGCTGATGGGCGTTGAGGAAACTGCGCGCCGCCTTCGCCTGCTCCTTGGCAATGGAGAGATCCAGAAACTTGGAGTTTTCCTTCCAAATGTTGGCGCCAAACTTCTGCTCCATTATCACGCCAACGGGTACGGTCATTAGCAACGCTTCGCTCATGTTGTGAATGCGCCACAATTCCGTGTCGTCATACCGCACCGGAATGTCATTCAGATCCTCATGATTGGCCAAGGCAGCCAAGGGCAACGTTGTGTTGTTATTCGCCATGACCAAGGCCAGCAGCGAGCCAAACAGCATCCAGAGCAGCAGCCATCGATGACTCATCTTGCTATCGATCTTATCAGCAATCAGCTAACAGCTTACAGTTAACAGTTAACAGTTGTCAGCAATATCTGTGCAATGATAACGTTGGATACTGATCAGTCAAGTGCTCCAAAGTAATTAGCGCACCCAGCTACCCGATCACGCTTTGACGCTTTGCTGGGTATTTGGGTCAGCAGCTCTATGGAAAAAAAAACAGGCTAAAATTGTTCGCTAATTGTCCCAATTTTGTTTAAACTTGATTCTAAATATCATTTCTATGTATATTATAAAAAAGAGCTGAGAACTTTGCATAATACTCGTTCACGATCCATACTGCTGATCGATTATAGCTCTTGAAATATATATATATATATAATACAGTATATAGTATATAGTATATAGTATAGTATATATTACATAGTATAAAAATAGTATATAGTTCAGTTTTTCTCCATCTACCACGCCCCCCTTCAGACATAGCTTAACATTTTTATCTGTGGGCGGTCATACGAGTATAAATTTCGTGCTTCTAGTCTCCCGTCTCTAAAAAGTCTCTAGTGTGTTTTTGGCGAGTCCCCAGTAGGCGTGTTCATCAGACGAGGCTATGCACAAAAATATTTTCAGTTAATCAGTCGAGAATCTCTGGCTACAGAAACTGTGAAATATTGGACAGACGAGATATTGCCCAAACAGAAATATTTCCAAATCGCATAAAAATTGTAAGTGAATCAATATCAAAATTATTATCAACTGAATTGGACAACTATCAGAACTGTTTTTATTCTGCCTCGAGAGCTGTTTAATTTATTACTTTTGTGTTGTGAGTTTGGTTGCTGTTGTTTATGGAATATTTTTGGAGACACACACAAAGTGAACTATTGGAAATCAAACTAACAACAATATCCGATATGTAAATAAGTTAAGACTGTGAACTCACTGAAAATTGGGTTTTCCTTCTTTGTAGACTTTAATAACCCAATAACTTATAGAAAAGGTGTAAAGTGTTCAATCATGCAGTTTGTATATGTGCATATATATATTTGTATAATTATTTGTTCAATTTTTGACACAGAAGTTTACTTCATTGACAGCTGATGTGGAGCCAGTGTTGAAAATAGTTGAAATTTTATTCTAAAGGAAAAGTAAACATTTAAAGCTTGGCGAAAACTCAAACAAAAGTTGAGATGGTTTGGCGAGGTTTTTTTACGACGATTTTTAATTTGAATATGATTTTACTTAATTACGTCTTCAATATATATATATACAAAAAATATACATTTAATTTGAAGCCAAAAATTTTAATATAATAATATATTCATATTTATAAATATATTTATAGTTATATATTAATATTTTTTTCTACTTAAATGTATTTTTTGCACTTTTAATAATCTACATACAAAAAATATATTCATATATAATCTTATATAAATATATATATTTATATTATACATAATTTTAATAATCTGTAAATATATATATTTATATATTATATATAAATTGCGTTCCATCGCCAGATAGCGCACTCGTCACGTTCTCCGTTAATGTTGAACATTTTCTATAATATTTGGGCTAGAATCCTAAAATATATTTTCAATTAGACTGTGTTTTATTATTCTTAAAATAAAACAAAACTCTGTATTATTCCAGCAAATATTTTCAAAAATGTTTTGAAAATAAACTTACTAAAACGGTTGCTAAAAAAACCTCATCAATGTGGCGTACTCAAATTCAATTTAGAAACTCTCACTCAATTTAAGAACCAGAGCTACAAAATTTTTAATTGTAATCCACTAAATTGATTTTCTTTGAGAAAAAATTTGAATAGGAAGATATATAGTATTATCTTTGGAGGAAAAATCAAAGATTTCCCTCTTTGATTTCCCACTTTTGGGACCAGAAATCGGTATAAAGGTTGACAGACATAGGAATTCTATTATTAATTTTCTTGGAAATTACGAATTCTGGTGAAAAAGAAACAAACTTAATTAGCATAAATACGACAAATAGATAATCCACACAGAGAAAAGCATATAATGCTTCAGATACTTGTCTTCAGATATCCAGGAAAGAACTGTTGTTAAAGGCAGCTTTTGAAAGGTTCTATCCTGACTAATCGCAGTGTATGTATATAATTATATTTATATATAATATCTATTTCATATCAATCACGTAATCAATCAAAAAACATATTTCTCTCTCACTAGGATGAATTTCACTTAAAATTTGCATTTTTATAATATATACATTTCTTAAATTTAGAATTTATAATTTTTGTATTATTATTATTATTATTAATGTCATAATTTATTATATTCAATTATATAGTCTATTAAAATTACGAAACAAATGACATTTTGAAATGTATATATAGCTATATATGTGACTAATTGATATAATTTGCATATGGAACATATCGATTCCTGTATCGATTTTTTGTCAATCCATCAAGCTAGGCCGAAACAATTAGATACGCAAGTTGGTATAGCTTAAATTTATCTCTTTCTATATATATATATATATATATATATAAATATTTATATCAGTCTATACCTATATATATGTATATATAGCTGTATAAGGCAATATCTATATATATATATGTATATATAGGTACAATATCATATTGTGCGATGGAGGCCAAAAATTTGTTTGATTGATTTGTATGCGACAGGCATTAGCGTAATATCGAAACGAATAAATTATATATGCATACAATGTATATACATATATTTATAAAATGATTCAGTTTGCTTTATGTTTCAATTGTTATTAGGCGCTTTGCACTGAATCAGAATCTGAATCAGATCCAGAATCAATCTTCCGCTCTTTACAATTTCGAGCATAGGAAACGTTGAGGCGTTGCGAAATTGTTATCGCCTTTGGTTAGCACGCAATTGTGTTAATTAGCTCTGGACGAGCTGCACAGATTATAGTCTCTATTTTATTTACTTTTTTTTCTGAAAGTTTTTTTTTTTTTTTTTTTTTTGTACACTTTATGTAGTTCAGAAAGCGGCCCAGAGAACAGGTTCTGGGGGCTTCGAATGGTACTAAACAAACGTTGAGGAGTGTCTGGCAGTCGGACGGACAGATAGACGGACAGGCAGACAGAATCTTCTGTATGGAGAGCACTGTTTCGTTTCGTATCATATATGGGCCGACCTTTGTTTCGATCACGTGTCCCAGATGTTATCGCTGGTTCGTGCTTAGCTCCATAACTGGAGCGACTGCACATTTCCCTTGACCAGTCACAAAACAGTCAGAAAACAAGTAAGAGTGCACTCGTCGAGAGTGATTGACGGGGCGATTACCCTCTATGCACGTGGACTACCCTGTGTGTGTGTCTGCATAAATAACGGTATCTTATACAGGCTGAAAAAAACCAGTGCTGGCTATTGATATTTATGAATTTGTTTAGCAATCAGTATATATAACTTGGAAGTTTTCGATAGTCTAATTTTTAAATTTCTACAATAGCTGAATCGATATATTTATCGATTCCTGCAAAGCTTGTACACATTCAGAGAGATATACAATGAAATACATATCGATAAATATCGATTTTTAGACGATCTATGGGCGCACTTAAAAAACCAGTTGGTCTACTTTACTCAAAGGCTGACAGACGGACATGCTGATTCGATATTTATATATCTTATCTCTGGTTGCACTCAGCAACCTCATTGAATAGTTTTCAATGCGTACAGGGTATTAAAACTTGTTGCAATCCGCTTGCATTCGAAAATGTGCACGCAAAAGATTCGCCACAATGTTAATGTTAATGCTAATGTTAATGTACATACATGCATATGTTTAACATGAATGACCTCTCTCACTCACATTCACATTCACATTCACATTTATACAAATGCAGTCGCATTGGCGTTCTTCTGCTCTCTCTTTCTCTCGCTCTCTGTCTCTCTCGCTCACACACACAATTCAATTCAATTCAATTTATTTGCTTACATTTGTCGTTTCACAGTGAATAATGCTCCAGCTGCTGTTGTTGTTGTTGTTGCTGTTGCTGCTTCTTGGATGCTGCAGTTGCCGGTCAGTTGCTGACACACCTTTCCAGTGTGTGTGTGTGTGTGTGTGTGTGAGTGTGACTGTTACACTTGGCAGCCCCCACTGACTGAACCAGACTAAATGCTGCCTTTGTGTCGCTTCAATTTTTATATAAAATCAAGCCGGGCAACTGAGCCGAGGGCTGTTTCCCGATAAATAAATGAAAAAAAAAAAATCAAAAAAGAAAACACCGAAAAAAAAAACCAATCAGAAAAAAAGAGACCGGGTAAAAGAAAAAAAAGTGAATAAACAACCAACGTTAAACAAAATTACAACAGAAAGTGAAAAAAAAACAGTTATGGAAAGAAAAAATTACGCTGCAAACTGACGACCGATCTTGGAGCGATCGGCGCGTACTGAATGAATTGACAACAACAGCAGTCGCAGCAGCAGTCGAAGCATCCAACAGCAGCGCAGTAGCAGCGCAGCTAGCAGCTAGCAGCCAGCAGCAGCAGCAGCAGCGATGCGAGAGAGTCAGTCACGCATCAACAGCAAATCGGCAACAACAACAACAGCAAATTTTTGAAGCTCGTGCTTGGTGGGGTGGTTGCTGTTGCTATTACAGTTAGCATTGATATTGTTGTTGCTATTGCTTTTTCTATTTTCGTGTTAAAGAGAGAGTGCTCTCTCCACTCCGCTGCAAGTCAGCAACATTGTCTCTCTCGTACTGTAATGCGATGCGTCGCTGCTGCTGCTGCTGCGCCTGCGCCTATTGTGGCCGCTGTTGCTGCTGCTGCTGTTGCTGCTGCTGCTGCGGCTACTGCAGCTGCTGTTATTGTTGCATTTCGTGTGCTTTATCAAAACTCAATCTATTACTCACTCTCTCACACACACGCAGACGCACACATACACATGCACACAGAGTCGTGCAGTTGTCGTCCGTTTTGCACTTTGCACTTGCTACGGCAAACAGATTCGACAGCCCCAAAGTAATTGCCAATGGTGTTTTGATACCCATTGAAAATGCCTAAACGGGGCATAATGTGTGTGTGTGTGTGTGTGATAGCTGGCAAAAATTAAAGTAAATAATAGCTGTAGTAGAGTCGAGTTACTTGATTTCATAATTAGCTTATTTCGAATTTGGTATAACTCAAAAGAAAACTCGTTGCAGGGTATCTTCAAGTTCGCCATTTCTAAACCTTTTCTCTATTTTAAATTAGTTTTCACAGCTTTGCACTATATTCGTCGTTCTAAGCCTTCTCAGTGCTCAGCGTATCGCCGCAAAAAGTTCATTCACAATTAACACTTCTATTTCAGGCACAGCTTGAGTGGAGCACAGTCTGTGCCAAAAGTATGCATGCAGTGCATGCAGTTATAGCTTTATTAAATGTGATACAATATTTATATTCACATCACTCCAAATTCAGATAACATCTTGTGAACAGTACGATTTTCACATACTTTCACTTATTTTATATTTAAATTTTCGTAATTTTATTAGTTTTAATTAATGAGAATATGCAAAATTCCATATAACAGGCTGCTTATTGTTAAGCTCTGAAAGTATGGAAATTCCCGGCAAAAAATTGACTAGAATTTCACACACACACACTAAAATTGCAGCTAGAACCGCACACACATACACACACGCACACACACACACAGTAACAGGCAACTTTAATTATAGAAGTATGAAACATAATAATTTAATGATTGGTTTAATGATTGGTTTTTCCTGTGGATGACTTGAGAACTGACAAATTCAAAATGAATATAATGCTGTCTGTACATGCATATGTATATGTATATGTGCACATATGTATGTCCAGTTTGCTTGCATGTGTGCGTTTTTATCTGTCAGGCATTGTGATTTGCTGTAAATTTAATTTAAGCGCAGCACAAACTGTTTAAATGTGCACATGTGTGTGTGTGTGTGTGTTTATTTGCATCTGACTATGTAATTGACGCTTATTTGTGCGCTTGTATTACTCACGTCTCTCTGTGTGCGCGTGTGTGTGTGTGTGTCTGTGCCTCTGACGGCGCAAATTTTGACCCACTTGGCATGTTTTTACTTTCTTTCGCCTTTGATGGTAATCAACATGTTGCTCCACAATCCCCGCCCTCTCTGCCCCTCCCTTGTCCTCCCCCCACACCAATTCACGTTTTTGTTTTTCGTTACTTCTTTGTGCTGCTTCTGCTTCTTCTTCTGGCTGCTGCGACTGCGCTTTGTATTTTGCGTATTTGCTATTGTTGTGATTGCTGTGATCGTCTTTTATTCTGCTTCTTCTTCTGCGTTTTCTTGTGGTTTCTTCTCTTTATCGAACAAAAAAAAAATTGATTTTCACTTTTGTAGTTTACCCTTTTGACGGTTTAATGCGCTTTTGTGATACATTCAAAATGAGGCGATTCATGCATAAACACACACACACATACATATACGTACATATATATATGTACATATATGTATATATATATATACATTCACACCTACATATGCACTCAGACACTCTTTCAGTCCAGCTTCGCCTTTGATATCAGCCTCTTTGTCTCATTGTTTGCATATGTAGGGTATCGCTTGGTCGTGCACATGCTCACGTTCGGGCCGTTCTTCAGCTGTGTTTTGGACGTTGCCTCGCTTTTTTTCCGATTTTTTTGTTGGTCTTCGTGCAGCGCTTAAATCACTTTCTTTGCGCGGCAAACGTTTATCGCTGGCCTTTCGCCTGCTTCGCATAATTTTTATATGCATGTTAAATAAATAGATAAATGAATAACATCTTTTGCCCGTTGTCGCGCCATTCGTCGATCACCCCTCCCCATTTCCCTTTCTCCATCTCTCTCTCTCTCTCTCTCTCTCTCTCGCTCGCCCCCGATTTGTTTATACTAGTTTTGAAAACGCGATTGAAAGTGAAAGTTTCACCCAGTTCAACTAGCTTTGGCCAACGCTCTCGCTTGCTCTTTCTCTCTCCCTCTCACCATCTCGCTCTCTCTCTTTCGCTCTTTGTCTTTGTCTTAGGCAGCAACAGCTTTTGCAGACTTGCTCTCTCACCCGCTCATTTATAGGTTGTTTTTTTTTTTTTTTTGGACTGCTTTCTATTTGGCTGTGGTCTTTTTTTTGAGCATTCTGACATTATTTACTTACCAAAATTTCCCATTTGCCCTGAGCAAAGTTTAATAGGATTTATATATATATGTATTTATTTTAAATATTTATCTTTTATTTGTTTTATACTTGCTTCAATCTCTAAGCCTAGCTTTAAGTGACTCGCCTAAAAGCATGCAAGAGTTTTTTCTCTGCCTCTCTGAAGCAAGCAGTTCAAAGTTCTTTAAATTTCAATAAATTTCAATTAAATAATCAATAGTTTTATTTGAAAATACTGGATGTTTTCCTTTCTTAAATTGATATTTATCATACTCGCGGCATTATTATTAGTGTTTGTTTTTTTTAATGGTTATTAGCTCAAGTCGATTAGCAAGACTATGCCATAATTATTGGTTGATTAAAGTAAAGATATAAACATTTGAAAGTGGCTAATATTGATAGTGGTTAACTTTTGCCAACTGTTTGCATAAACTTTCAATGCAAAACTATAAAGAGATGAGAAATCTATTGTTCGTTTATAATATATATGCTGTATATCTCATGTTTATTTATAGCAGAACTCGATTTGACATAGAGATACATAAATATAAGTTATCAGACATCATAAATAAATCTAATCGAAATATAGCGCGCTGTTTGCATTGAAAACAAAACAAATGCCAAATAAATAAATAAAAAATTCCATAAAAAAATTCAATTCATATAAATTATGATCGAGACACAAATAAATAATTCCAGTAAAAAAAAAAAAAATTTAGCTTATATAAATTATGATCGAGAGTCTGAACTCGATCGATTCGGCTTCACTTATTGCAACTGCTGAGCTATGGTCCTTAGGAATTCGTAAACCTCCTCGCCGGACTCGAGTATGTAGTGTGGTGGCATTAGATAGCCATAGCGACCCTGATCCTTGAGGAAGACATTGTACACGAAGTGCGGCTCAATGTGCTGCTGCACCCAGTCGGCCGCGTTGCCAGATCGCGCCAGTTTCTGGCGATAGCTGCTGCCCATGCTGTACTCGGCGTGGTTCAGGCGACGGAAGTTGAGAATGGCCTGGCGAGCTGTATGGCGCAGCTGGCGCTGATTGCTGGTCACATAGTCGGCGTCGCCCCACGGATAGGTAATCGTCTGGCCGTAGCCCCCAAAGGAGACATATGCCCCCAAATAGTCACGCATGCCCAGTAGAAAGCTGCGCATGGCTCGTGTTTCTGGCTCGGAGAAGCTCTTGGCGCCCTGATACAGATTCTTGCACGGATTGGATGAGGCGCCCGCCTCACCCCATGCATAGTCAAAGTTGCGATCTAAATTGACGCCATAGCAGCCGGTGGCAGCGTCATAATTGCGATTCTTGGTCCACAGTCGATCGGTGAGCCGTGAGTACTGATAGCCATCGGGATTGACTAGCGGCAGGAAGTACCAGTCGATGTGACGCATTGCCTTGTCCGCCTGACCCTGATCCCACAGCCAGGTCAGCTTCGAGATGGCATAGGTCAGCGCCGCCGGGCTGAGCCAATCGCGCGCCTGCATGCCAGCATCCACAAAGACTGCAAAGTTATTGGAATTGCCATTCGAGACTCTGAAAAGTAAACAGAGCCATGAGTAACATTAGCACTAGCTATAGTAACAGTATCAGCTAACAGTGCAGACTTAACAGTGAGCAATAAAATTAACAGTAAGCGTTAAATTTTTTCTTATCTTGCTTTTACCTAGAGCAATGAGTAACATTAGCAGTAGCTAAGGGAACAGTGTCAGTTAACAGTAAAGAGTTAACAGTGAGCTGTAACGTTAACAGTATACATAACACTTTTACTTGACTCGCTTTTTTTACCCAGAGCAATAACATTTGCAGCAGCTAAAGTAACAGTGTCAGGTAACAGTAAAGAGTTAACAGTGAGCTGTAACCTTAACAGTGTATGTAACACTTAATTAGACCAATAACATTTATAGCAGCTAAAGTAACAGCGTCAGGTAACAGTAAAGAGTTAACAGTGAGCTGTAGCCTTAACAGTATACATAACACTTTTACTTGACTCGCTTTTACCTAGAGTAATAATATTTGCAGTAGCTAAATTAATAGTGTCAGTTAACAGTAAAGAGTTAACAGTGAGGTGTAACCTTAACAGTATACGTAACACTTAATTAGACCAATAACATTTGCAGCAGCTAAAGTAACAGTGTCAGTTAACAGTAAAGAGTTAACAGTGAGCTGTAATTAACAGTATACGTAACACTTTTACTTGACTCGCTTTTACCTAGAGCAATTAGTAAAATTAGCAGTAACTCAAGCAACATTATCAGTTAACAGCAAAGAGTTAACAGTGAGCCGTAACACCAACTGTATACGTAGCATTTTCGCCTAACGGGCTACGTAAAACAATACGTAACAGTAAGGAGAACCATTTACAGACCTGAGCACTTCAAGCGGTCGCTTGTTGCGTGTGACTCCAATTTGGACAATCTCCGCCAGCTCGGAATGCGTTTCTAAGACGTTCTGCAGGAATTGCTGAATATCTGCCTGATCGTGGTAGCGGCGCCAGGTGAGGAGAACACCCTCACGATTCAGCCAGGGCAGCGAGTAGTTGGCCAAGGGGTTGTCCTGGTCGGTGTCCGTGTCGCTGATCTCCGTGTAGGTCTCATCGATGGCCGTCTCGAGATCGTCGATCATGATGTTGTAGCTGAATGCGGTCTGGGCCATATACTGCTGGGCGGCAGCCACGTTCTTGTGCTCGATGATCACATCGATGCCGTCTTGATTCACGTTCCACACCTCGCTGCCTGCAAGATACACGGATTAGAGGATCTATCAGAATGACGATCAACGAATGAAGATCTTTTGCTCATCATGGCTACCAAAGTGTCGCAGAAATGCACGTAGTTTTGGCTGTCTGAGACGCGTTTCGTGCAGCTTCCACAGCTGATGGCCGTAATATCGTATAACGGAGGCATCATTGCGATAGCGTCGATTGATCTGATATGTAGAGCTGGGCGATAGAAAATCGAAACGTCGCAAATCGGTGGGCGAGAGCCACTGCAAACTCTCAAAGGTCGCCTCGTACAGTTCGCTGCTGTTGAGCGTCCACAATTCTGGTAGCGTCGTGAGACCCGGCACTGAGACACTGCGCCACAGCAGCCACTGTGCACCACCGACACCAGCAACCGTCAGCAGTGGTACTAAGCACAAAGCCAACAATAACATCATGCTGATCGTGCCACACAAACAGAACTAATTCTCCACACTCTCGCATCTCTCAGCAGAAGGTCAAGATTCGCTGAATTCCAAAATTTCATGATTAATGTCAATTTTATGCGTGCAGAACACCTGCCTCTCGCCAGGTGATTAGTAGTTGACTACCTGGCTGACTGGTTGTCTAACTGTGGATCACTTGAGTCACAGTTTGTGCGTTTGGGCGTTTGATGTTTGACACGCTGCTCTATTCTATTCTCTCAGGTAAAGAGGTCAATAGCCCACCTCTGATCTCGACTTCAGCAGGTGTTTTGAACAGTTACAATTTTTGGATTTGCATATCTGACAGTGTCTCGAAGTCTATTCTGCATATCTTTAAGGATAGTCGTCAGCAACTAATATAAATTTCGAAATCTCATAATCTATTATCTTTAAATGCCTGTTTAATTTACATAGATCTATATATTGATTAGACTTTTCTTAATACATATCACTTTAACTCTGTTAAGCTATGATAGAGGACTGACTAATATATAGATAGCTTTCCTAGTATATAGTATACTCTTAGATTAATCAATTAGCCATTGAGTCAATCAATTAAGCTGCTAATCAATAGTATTGAAGCAAATAACTTGGCCTTTGCATCATCAATTTAATATTCATTCTATCTCAATTACTCAAACAGACTACCAGCATTCAACACATTTGTTAACTAATACTCAACTTCCAATTTCGACGAGTTTGTTTATTGCATACATCATCATCAATCAATCAATTAATCAATCACTCTATCAGCCAATAAATAAGCTAACTACTGTAGATTCTGGTTAAGTCTTTTTGACCTTAACTTACATATTTTATTCATCAGTCATTCAATCAGTCAATCAATCAATTCACTCAATCATCCAATCACTCATTTGTGCTCTAAGTTAACTACAGTAGATTCTGGCTTTGTTAGTTTGGCCTTAACGTCAATCATCAATCAGTCAGTTAGTCGGTCAATCAGTTAATTAGCCAAGATATATGCTCAGCTTTTCAGCTTTTCAATCCACCAATCAGACTCAATTACATTAGATTTATATTAGAGTATCAAGTCTTCGATAAAGCCTCGCTCACTTTTATTTGGTTCCCAGTCGGAAACATGAAATATGGGGATTCCGTGACCTCCGTGCCTCGTTAGAACGTCCGTCAAGTCGATTGATGGTTTTTTAAGTGTATTCTGTCTAGATTGATTGGCGACTGAGACAGGGGCCTCAGGTGTTTCTTCTGCCTCGCTCGCACTACTCACCGAAGTCTTCCACAAACTGCATGAACTGGGCATCCGGTGATTTGTCGCCCATCTTGCGAGTGCCATTGAAGTTGAGCTTCCAGAGCTGAGCGCCGCGATAGCTCACATAGTTCTCGTCCAAGGCGGCGCGCAGCGGCGACCGTCTGCCCATACCGCCGCCGGGCTGTTCTATGGGCCGCAGGTAGCGCAGCAGCTGAGCCACGCCGCCGCCGAAAAAGGGCAGACGGACGAGATTATCATTGCTGCGTGCAAATAGATCGAAGCGCTGCACTGCCTCCGTCTGTGGCGGCAGCCATGCCCACAATGCAACGGCCAACAGTGCGTATGCGTAATGCATTCTTAGAGACTTTTCCGTTCGAATTTCTTGATGAATGTTGCTCGATTCGATGTCCGATTCTGTTTGGCATGCGGCACGCTTCGAATTTGCCAAATAACGGCCACTTTTTTCGCTTTTGCCTCTGTTCTCAATTCATCAGCATACACACACACACACACACACACACACATACAAATTTGTATATACATTAGTCGAGCACAGTAGATGGGCCAGAAATTTGCATAGCTTAACTTTTACTTTGCTCGAAATGTTATAAATAACTGTTATACTGTTATATAGCCAAAACTATTTGTTGCAATTCTCAGTTGATTTCGTTTCGCCCTCTCTCTAGAGGTCTTTCACTTATGTCTTCTCTCTCTCCCTCTCTGACTCTGTTCTCTGAGCATATAAGGTAGGCATAGTTCACTTTTAGTTTTCTGATTTGCCGTACTCTTCCATAATATTCATATCAAATTTTATTTGTTTCATTAATCTTAATTTAAATTCTTTGTCTAATTTTATTGTTTAAAGTTTATTGTTTTGCACTGCTTACACATTCAATAAATTCTTATTTTCTGCGAATGCTTGGAATTAGGCAAAAAGAATTGATATATTAAATTTTAACAGATAATAGGCATAAGAATAAACTGGATTGGACCGTTAGACCTATTTATAAAACATGCCTGAAATAAATCTGGATATATTTATAGAAGTCTAAAGTCTAGAGCGAAGATAGTCTGTAGATCTTTTGTAGATCATCTATGCATATTCAGATAATTCATAGAATTTGTGGACTAAATATTGAAAATGTATAAATCATCTATAAATAATTGATAAATCAAATTGATTATCTAGGATGCATGAATGTCCTTATGGGGTCATCTGTAGATCATTTGTAGATCATCTGCAGTTAATTTGTGGATCATCACTAAATTATCTTTAGATTATCTGAATATTGTATATAAATCAATTGTAGATTGTTTATAGATCATCTGCAGATCATCTCTGGATCATCAGTAAGTTGGCTGAAAATTGAGCATTATTTATAGACCATATTTAGATCATTCAAAAATAATCTTTCAAAATTTTTTTAAAAAAATTTAGAACAGAAGATGATCTAAGCATTTTTTTTTTCTATTACGTCCCTGATCTTTATAGACTTTTTAGATACTCTAACATTTGTAATATGACCCAAAGATATTTTCAAAGCTGTTCGTCAGCCATCAAATGTTTTTGCTTTAACTGAAATTTGAGTAATAATCGAAATCGATCGTTGTTGATTTTCTTTTTCAATAAACATGTCTCAGTCTATTTTGATATATTCAATTTGTCTAGTTACAAATAAATAAATAAATAAATAGTTTCGTATAAATAATATTACAAAAAAAAAAAAATTATGAATGCGAGAAAAAAAATTCATATTGAGCTAAGTCTAGAAGGAAGGCAACTAGCGCACGCGACGACGGATGCTGCTGGTGCTGCTGCGGGCATCCTTCGAGCGTCCCTGGATGATGGCGCGAGCGAGGGTGTCGGCAAAGGTGTAGCCATCCTTGCCGTTGTACTGAATGAACTTGGCGGGCAGGACGAAGCCGTAGCGACCCGTGTCGCCCATCTCAATGGTGTAGGCATACTTGATGCCCGCAATGCCCTTGGCCCAGTCATCGGAGCCACCGGCAGCGGGATAAAGCGTCGTAGCCGACGAGCCGACAGTATACTTAACGCCCGACGACTTGGTGATGATCTGAAATGAGTCGTAGGTGTTGGCATAGATATTGAATGGATATTCAAGAGCGGTTCACTAAGGAGCCAACTGATCTTACCGAGCCCGCTTGGCGTGCCACGCGATCCAGATCGGCGCGATCCTTGGTTAGTTGATAGTCATAGCCCCATGGATAGAGTATATATTGGCCATAGCTGTGGAAGGAGAGATACGCCTGGAAGGTGTCGCGTGGGAAGCCGCTAATGAATTTCGAAATGTAGAACGTTTCCGGCTCGGAGAAGGCCTTGCTGCCGCGATACGTCTGGGAGCAGGGACTGGCCGAGGTGCCCTTGCCGCCCCACTTGTAGCCGAAGTTACGATTGAGATCGACGCCCGGACATTGACGTCCATGGGCGCGCATATTCTTGCGCCACAGGCGATCCGTGGTATGGGAGTATTCGTAGCCATCAGGATTGGCCACCGGATGGATGTACCAGTTAATGTTGCGCATGTGGTCGGGCAGATCCTCCCAGCCCTCGATCAGCTGGTTGGCTATATAGCTGACAGTGGCTGGACTAATCCATTCACGGGCATGCATGCCACCATCGATCCAGACGCTGGGATTGCGTGCATTGCCATTCGAGATCCTGCGACGATTAGCATTAGTCTTGATGCTCCTAAATTGATTGAATTTCATTCCACTTACTTGAGTATCTTGAGCGGACGCTTCTCCACAGAGTAGCCAATCGTTTCGGTGGAGCAAATGTCCGGATAGGTCTTGGCCATGTAATCAATGAAGCCATGAATGTCGTCCAAGCGATGATATGCCTGCCAGGTGAGCCGATGTCCTGTGAAGAGAGGGAGAGAGTAAGAGAGAGAGTGAGAGAGAGATAGAGTTTAGTTTATGCTAACAAACTATGGCAACCCCAACAGGCCGTTCATTCAACTCGGTCGTAAAGAAACCAAGTGTCAAGTGCTTCGACTTGGATTGGGGCTGAAGGAAATTGCGTGTCCTGTCTGTTATTGATTAAACAAGTGTCTTGCTCAGCCTCAAGTGCAACTCCAAGAGGAGCTAGTGCGAGTGCGAGTGGGCGTGGCAATGGCATTTAAAAAGCTGTCGCAACTGTTCCGCCTGTCACTCAATCGACAGACGCGATGTCTATTTTTCTTTGGCAACCCTTTTTCGATTGTCTTCTATGTCGATGTCTTTATTGCATACATTTTGAACCACCTTCACGGTCTGTTCATTTGATACCTCTTGCCAATTGAAATGCTTGAAGTGGGGTATATCCAATGCATAGCTGGATTCACATAATCAAAATGTGTTAAGGTAGTTTCATTTTATGGAGGCCTAAGTTAATTGAACTAACTGTTCGATAGCTACATGTATCTATTCATTCAATTGAGTTCGATATATATCGTTTTGGTTATATTCTTGAAATTAGATTTGTTTTCTTCTGTAAATCTTAGACAGAGGCTCAATCAATTTAATGTGAGAATTACAGAAATAACCACAAACTGCTATAATATTCACAAAAGCGATAACTATCGATTCATTTTTAGCCATAGCTCGAAAATGATGAGACTTAGACTACATTTCGTCTGCGGCTAGATGGATTTTGAATATACATATATCACTTTTATGCTAATATCTAACCACAATCCATAGGAAAATCTAAAAATTTGTTTATGTATTTGAATATCCTAGGAATTATCATAATAATGGCTATATTAGACTCGTAGTATGTCAAAATATCGATTGGCTGCATTGTACAGGGTATCTGTCGGTCGACTCACGCCAGTTTCTGGTCTACCTTTGCCATTTAACCTGGCAGCGACTTGATTTTTTGTTATCGTGCGTCGCGTCACTTTTCGTTTTATGACTTTTCACACGCCTCAACTATTAGCTGCATTAAAAGCTCATTTATGGCGACACCTGAGTTGGGGCACAAACGAAATGCTACCCCAATTTTGCATATCTTTTGCTACTCACCCTTGCGATTCTGGAGTTCGGCAATTTGGTCAGCGGGCGGATTCTCAACTTCGATAACCTGCTGCAAGTTATCGATCAGCACGATGCGCGATAGATTCGCGGCGCGTATGTGACGCTCAGCAGCGGCCAGCACCTGTGGCTTCAGCAGATAGTCGACCTCTTGTTTCACCTCCTTCCAAAGCTGTCCATCTGCAGGAGGGAGATAGAGAGAGGAAGAGAGAGGATATGGCTTAGTTATGCATGTGATATGCGGCATGTGGCATGTGACACTTACCGTATTTCGTTTGCAGCTCATCGGCCAGCTTCTTGTCCTTGTCCGTTTGCACCACAATGCGCCACAGCTGGGCCCCATCGTAGCGCCTCAACTGTGCATTGAATGCGCCCTCTGTGACCGACTCCTGCTCCGCGTCCATGTCTTGCAACTGATCTTGCTGTATGAATGAAGCGTTCACATAGTTCAACACGCTGTCCACGACCTGGATGGGCTCCGGCTCGCGCTGTGGTGCTTGTGGCACTACGGCGGGTATGATGGTGGTCAGTATCGATTGCTCTGGTTGTGGCTGAGGAGCAGCTGGAATTTCGACTGCAACTTCAGCGGGAACTTCGACAGGAGCTTTGGCGGGGACTTCGGCTGGAATTTCAGCGGGTATCACAGCTGGGATTTCTGCTGGAATTTCTGCGGGGACTTCAGCTGGAGTCTCAGCTGGGATTTCTGCTGGAGTTTCAGCTTGGATTTCAGCTTGGATTTCAGCTGGGATTTCTGCTGGAGTGTCAGCTTGGATTTCAGCTGGTATCTCAGCTGGAATCTCTGCTGGGATTTCAGCGGGCACATCAGCTTGTGGTTCCGTTTGTGGTTCAGCTTGTGGCACAGCCTGCTCCTCTGCTTCTGGTTCACTTTGGATTGCTTCTGGTTCTGGCTCAGGCTCCAACTGTGGCTCTGATTCAGCTTCAGCTTCCGCTTGTGGCTCAGCATCGATGATTTCATCGGCCAAGATTTCAGTTTGTTTTTGTGTTTCTTGTGGCTGCTCCTCCACAGCTTGCTCCTCTACCTGCTGCACCTCCGGCTCGACAACAGCTGCCGGCTTGGCAGCTTCCTCCTCACTTCGTTCAGGCACACTAAGAATTTCACTGGGCTGTGTTTCGGCATCGTTCAAGGTTTCCTTTTCAGGCTCCGCAGCGGGTTCCGATTCGGCCTCCGACTCTGCTTCAACTGGGGCTTCCACTGGAGTTTCAACTGGAGATTGCACTGGAGTTTCAACTGGGTCTGCAGCTGGAGTTTCCGCTGGAGTTTCATCTGGAGTTTCTGCTGGGGCTTCCACTAGTGTTTCAACTGGAGTTTCCGCTGGAGTGTCGACGACAGTTTCCACAGGGATTTCAGCTGGAGTTTCCGCTGGTTTCTCCTCTGGTGTTTCGGCATCGTTTTGGCTCTCTTCTGGCACTTGTTGCTCTTCAGCGGCATCACTAGCCACTGGCATGGCTTCCTCGATTAACTGCTCCGTTGCTGTCTCCATTATGGGCACTGCAGCATCAGTTTGTGTTTCCAAATCTTCGGCTGGCTGCTTGGCTGGTGTCTCCTCATCTGGGCTGCTTGATTGCTCCCCATCCTGCTGTGTCTGCTCCTCGGTTTTGGGCACGTTCAACTCCTCGGGCAGCAGTTCGCTCATGGCTGCACTCAGGCCTTGCTCAATGTCTGCCGAGATAGATTCCAGCATGGGTGATGCTTCGGTGGTGTCCACTTCGTTCTCAGCAGCAGCAGCAACTGCCTCCGGCTTGGAGTCCTCCTGCTGTTCCACTATTTCTGGCTGGGATTCAGCTGGCTCTGAGTCGGCTTGCTCCTCAGCTTGCACAGCCTGGCTGTTCTGCTCATCTGTGGCAGCTGGCGTGCTGTCCTCGGCCACCAATTCATCATCGGCCTGCGCCTCCTCATTGATTTGCTGCACTGTCTCGGTAGTGGCCTCCACAGCTTGCTCCACAGACTGCTCCATGGGCTGCTCAACCACATGCTCCTCGATCAGCTCGGGGGATGCAATCTCGGCTGCCACCGGTTCCAGCTCAGCTTGTTCTGTCCGCTCGGTCTGTGCCTCCACCATATCGCTGGGCAGCTCCACCAGCTGCATGACCGGCGCATCTTCGCTCTCTAGCATCAGCATATCGGCGCTCTCGCCCACCGCTGCATTCTCTGCCTCTGCTGCCGCCTCTGCTGCCGCTTCTGCCTCGGCGTCGGCCTCCGCCTCAGTCTCTTCGATGGTGTTGCGATTCACATGCTCAGCGTCGTCTAGTTGGCTGGCCACAGACTCTGGCACCAGCATGAATATATCCGTGGCACCATTTGCCGGCACAGCGGCCATCTTCATGTCATCCACGACAACGGTGGCTGGGGCATTTGGTTGCGTTTCAGCTGGCGCGGACAATTCGTTCCGCTCCAGGGTCAAGCGATCCAGTGACATGGCCGCCGTTTGGCTGACCGCCAACACAAGCAGCAATAGAGCACTTGCTGTTGTCATAGTAATTTTTGTTGTTGTGGCTTGAAATGCTGCTCTTGATCTCCCGTCGTACATCTTAACGAGATCTAACAGTAAACCGTAATGAGACATGTCCCATTGGTGGAGTGGAGCTTTTATACCAACGCGACGAAAGTATTGCCATTTCATTTTCAATATTTCTCTCTCGACGGCGCCGTTGGCAGCGCAGTCGCCGCTCAGTGCGAGCGAGTGTCCGCTTACTGTGTGCATGCGTGTGTGTGTGTGTGTGTGTGTGTGTGTGTGTGTGTGTGAGTGTGTATGTGTGGCAATCGTGTTATGTATGTAGATTGTGGCGATTGCTTGTGACCAGCACCAGCAGCAGCAGCAGCAGCACAAGCAACAGCTACAGTAACAGCGACAGTAACAGCGACGCCAGCAGCGACTGCGACGCTGGCAGCGACAGCGACGCCTCTCTTCCTTGTGGGACGCGAGCGTTGCGCGTCGCCCGCTTTTATCGGTTGCATGAATCTTCATAAATGCGATGCTTTTTTTTATTGTTGTTGCTGTTGTTGTTGTTGCTGTTGTTGAATCTTTTATGTTAATTTTCAAATCGGATCGTAGACAAATGTCACCAACTGCCGCCCGCTCTCGCTTTCTTTCCAGGGGTTGATTTGATTATAATCATAATATTAATGTTGCTAAGATAACAGCAGCAATCTTTTCAACTCTATTTCATCATCTTCTTCTTCGCTGATAGATGTTGATACATAATGCCATAGCTTAAAGCCTGCACTCTAAAGTACCTGCCCAGCAATTATCACATATACCAAGTTTTTTATATTTTATATCTATAAATAGCTTAGCTTAATTTTAATGGGAATTCACCGGCTTCACTTTCTTTGTTATCTGTTATTCAATAAATATTATATTGCATACATTATATAATATAATTTTTTATATCTATGCATTTCTCCAAAAAAATTCTGAATGGAATTGGGAGCTGGAGCTCTTGAAACTATTTGAAATAATGAGAGAGGGAGAGAGAATAAGTGAATATTGTATATAGACTTAAATATATCTAGAATTGGTTATTCATAAAATCTTTTCTATATTATAGACTTAGATATATCTAGAATTTGTTACTCTTTCTATCTTTGAATATAATTTGCATAAATGTTAGACGGTTTACAAAATACGTTGTGAGAAATATACGATGAGCAATAAAATAGATATACTAAACATGTTATACGATATCAGATATATAAGATATACCATATACGATATGCGTTATACAATGTAGGATAAATACGATATACAATATACGTACCATATAATTTATCTGATAGATATATACATATACGTACAATAAATTTAATTTGAATATCTCAATATTTAAATATCTGCCTGCGCGTATAACCGTTATAAGATATACAATATACGATCGCTTTTATTTGTAATATATGTATGCAGGTTATGTATATATGATTTCCGTTAAATCCAAACCGATATATGTTACATAAAAAAAAGATATATATATATGATGAGCATATGGGATATAGTTCAGTCCTCTTGAATATCTTAATATATTGATATCTCTGTACACAACTAAAGATTATACGATGCACGTTATACGATATGCATACGTTATACAACATACGATATACGAATACGATATATAATAGATACACGATACCTTACTATCTCGACATCTGAGCATTATACGATGCACGTCATACGCCAGACGTCGTAAGCTATACGATATACGATATAGATATATGCGTGTATGCACTTTCAATGTCTCACTGAAAATGACTTGAATAAACGCAGCGATTATTGATTGATATTTGGAGCATGTGCTATATTTATATAATGCTGATTGCACTTTCTACATACGCATAGGCACAAGCAACCGATTATCGATATTTAATTAGTGTCTCTGGCCCTTGTTTATCGATTTCAATTTACCTATAATGTCACTTAATGTATAGGTATGTGTTTATCTTAATCTGACTTATTGTTTCACTACAAAGCGCGGGAGGCGTGGCTGGTGAGACGTGCCCGCCCACAAATGAATGACAAACAGATGAAATTGGCAGCTACTCAAAAATTGATCGATTGTTGTTGTTGCCTTCTCGTTGTCTTGGCTTTTGAGATTTCCAATTTGTAAAGCATTGACATGATTTCTGAATGAGCGCAGCTCTTGTTATTGTTGTTGTTGTTGTTGTTGTTGCTCTGCTCTGATCTACTCTCGCTCTCTAATCAATCGCCGCTTTAATGTCGCTCCTTTCACTTTAGATATATATATATATATGTATGTAAACATATGTATATCGGTTTATCAATTGTCAATTGAGGAAGAGCGTATGGAGCTCAAGTAATTGCAAATAATCAACATTTGACTGAAGTAGTGAAATTGTCCTTAATACACATAAATATCCAATTGACTCTGCTCTCTATATGTATATATATATATATATATAGATGCATATACATATATATTGCCATAAGTATATCTACTTATCCATAACAAGTATTTATAAGCAAATTGCAAATGAGACACAAACATAGGAAATTTGTCTTCATAAAGATTCACTTTCCTCTCGAAGTAGAGAAATCGATAGAAGCGGAGGAAACGTTCCTATTTATATCTATATTATCTTTTATTAATATAATTAATATAACTATTCTATATACCTCATTCAAAAAGCTACTGAGAAATAATCATTTTAAATTGTAGAATGCCTAGAAATCATCATTTATCATTGGTTAACTTAAAGCAATCAGTCAAGTATTGCTACAATCAGACTTAAATGGGAGTATACTGGAGAATATTTACTTATACGATCTATTAAATTCCCTATAATCTTAATACCGATTATTGTAATAGATAGATGCGATTCTATGAGTAATGTTTAATCAATAATGCTATATTCAGATACTCAAAATATATTACTTTTTTGGCGTATCATATAATGATAGCATATGATCGATAAACACTTTAAAATGTTATCGGTAAATCAAGGCACACTTTCGATCAGATGTAGAGCATCTTAAGTTAAACTCTATATACAGGTTAGTATAGCATACTTTTGGCATAATATGACATGTATTACAGGGTATCTCTTAGTGCACTCTAACAATACAATATAATAAATTTGAAGAACAATTAATAGAAAAATTGTTATGGAGAAAACTTGACGTGGGAAATAGTGCTGCTAGAGTATATTTAGTTTAGCTAGATTTATAGCTCTACCCATGTTGGGCCACATGCCCCATGCCTCACACATTCCCCTTGGGATTAAGAGCTCATACTCCTAAATACCAGAGTCGTAAAGTTCGTATGTGTCCCGAGTCGCCATTCATACAATGGCTAAATGAAAGAGGAAAAAAGATCTCTTGTAATATTTTAAGTTGTTTAAAATGTTTCGTTCGCTAGGTTTTTTAAATGAAATGGAAAGTGGGGATTAGCGAGCGAGTTTGTTTTTTCTTTTTCGAGAAATATTTTAAAGACAAAAAAGAAGAAACAAAAAACCAAAAAAAAAAAACAAAAAAACGAAACACGTACGTAAACATCATTAACATATGAGAAACAAGACCCAAGACTCGTATATGGGTTAGTCGAGCTGGTCTATGGGGGACCCAGTGGATGACATTTGCCTTCGCCAACTACTACTACTAGAATCCATCAGCGAAATGAGCTGAGCGATGAAAGCGAGAGTGTTGCCAGAGTCTTTCAAGTGCCTCGAATGGGCAGCTAGCAAAGAAGAAGAAGAAGAAGAAGTTGAAGAAGAAGAAGTTGAAGAGAAAAACACACACAAAAAGTTGAACGCTTTGTAATGAGGCGTGAAAGAGTCAGAGAGAGAGAGAGAGAGAGAGAGAGGGTTAGAGCAAGAGAGAGAGAAGGAGAGAGATCGTTCAATAGGAGCTGGACGCGTGGGCGTGCGGACAAACTTCGGTTACATAGAAGAGTCACAAAACTTTCTTCGTCCAATATTTCCGCTGCCTCAAAGAGTGCATTGTTGTTATTGTTGGCATTGTTGTTATTGTTACACACAGCAGCGCAGCACATCACACACACCCACACATCAGCAATGTAATTATCTGAGCTGTGTAGCCTAAGTCGTCATCGCTTACCCTTGTTAAATACAAAACACAAACACACATGCGAGTGTGACATGCGAGGGCACGTACCAATGCACAGTGGCACCGAATTCCTCTTGCAATGCACATGAATCGGAAAGTAATTAACAGTTTTTGCTCCGAGGAACTGATCTCAACTCTCTTAAATCTCTGGTTCCTTATAGAAGACGAACTGATTGTGACATTAGGCTTAGGCTTTTGTATTCGTATCAAATTTCCACAGTTGTTGTTTCTATTCAATAGCTAGCTACTAGTTGGCTATGCCGAAATACCGAAATACCCTTGCTAAAACATCAGCTAGATAGTAGGATGGATATACAGGCATAAACAATAAAACAGGAAATCATTGTTTCTTTCTGTACTCTCTTTCTCTCTCTCTCTCTCTCTCTCTCTCTCTCTCTCTCTCTCTCTCTTTCTCTCTCTTTCTCTCTCTCTCTCTCTCTCTCTCTCTCTCTCTCTCTATTTCTCTCTCTCACTCTCACTCTCTCTCTCTCTTTCTCTCTCTCTCTTTCTATTTTTCACTCTCTCTCTTTTTCTCTATCTATCTCACCCTGTCACTCTCTCTGCTTGGACAGCAGCTCTAAGCTACACAATAAAATACAGGGAAATTATTAATTAATTAATTAATCAATAATTAAATAACGCACTTAATGTTTTTCCAAGAAAATTACAAGAAAAAAACTAAACGATTCGCACGCTACAAAGGTTGACTTTTCTGGAGAAATGCCCATATATTAGTTTCCGTTTTTATGTCAAAATAATGGGAAATTAAATATTCATTCATTAAATATTCAGTTTGCAATACTCTTGCTCATTGTGGGAGCAGTCGACAGCAATCCAATACATTTTTCATTCCAAACTCTTAAAATGCCTATTAAATATAGGGAAATTACAGACAATGGGACCAGCTGTTGCAACAGCTCCTCTAGCAGTAGCCCCCAATTTTTACCAAATTTTCGATAAGGCTTACGATTGCTATCTACATATCTGCTACATATGTAAGCACACATTTTCTGATCCGTATGTATTACTTGACTCTGCTTGTTTGTCTAGTTTCGGAACCACTGTGCGAGCTGGTTGCGTAGCTGTTGCTGTTGTTGTTATTCGACTGGTTTTCAGTTGTTGTTGTTGTTGTTGTTGTTGTTGTTGTTCTTTTTCGCCAAACTCCGAGGCATGGAGAGTGAGGAGTATAGCAGATAAGGGGAGGTAGGGAGGCGGGAAGGAGGTTGTCGTGTCAATGTGTTTTTTTGGGGTTTGGGGCTTTTGAGCTATTCGACAGCAACGGCAACGGCAACGGCAACGGCAACGGCTAAAGGAGAAGGCGCGTAGAAACTACAGTGAACAAAAAGTGTTTGCCGGTGTTGCTGTTGTTGTTAATATTGCTGCTGTTGCTGTTGCTGTTATTGTTGTTGCTATTTTGTTGGCTGTGGGCCCGCTTGGGGTCTGTGTTGCCGTTAGCACGGCGCACTTGACACACCCAACAAAGGCCGTCAGCCGAGCCACTTGGCAGGCGGACTTTCACGACTCGACTAATCTTGTAAATATATAATATTATTTGCATTTCGATTTGCATGCAGATGGAGGAGCTGACCGAAGCGGAGGATTGTGCAGGAGTTGCCTTGCAACAGGCCCAGGCCAAGGCACAGGCCAAGGCACAGCCAGTGACCAGGAGCCAGCAGCCCATAGCTCCGATGGCCAGCTACTCGGAGAAGGCGGTGGGCAGCTCGCCGAAGCACATGGTCCACACGCTGAGCTCGCCCATCGAACAGATCGTGGCGTGCAGCGTGTCGCGGGAGCATGTGCTCAAGCAGGAGATCGAGGCGCTGCAGGAGCAGCTCAAGGATACCGAGGAGCGGCTGGCGTCGGTGCGAGTCCAGAGCGAATCGCTGTCGCAGACACAGCGCGCTCTGCGGGAGCACAACAGCCGGCTGCAGGAGGAGTCCGAGATGCTGAAGCTGGACGTGCAGCATTTGCATGAGTGTGCCGGCGTGCTGCGCAGCGAGCTGCAGTCGGCACGCCGGGATCGGGATGAGGCGGTGCAGCTGGAGCGTTCGTTGCGCACCGAACTGGAGGAGGTGCAGCAGGAGCGGCGGCTGGCGGCCGAGGGCAAGGAGAAGGACGCACGGATGATACAGGACTTGCAGCGCCAGTGCCGCGAAATGGAGCGCATTCTCATGCGCAAGCATCCCGATTCTGTGTCGGCGCTAATAGGTGAGCTGACACGCCCCCATCCTGTCTAGCTTTTACATTTCCCTTTGCCCTGCAGTTGCCTCCAAGAGCACGACGATGTGCGCGTTGAACGACCAGGAGAACATGAGCAGCCGCAAGCTGTTGGAGCAGCGCATCGCCCAGCTGGAGTCGGACGCCAAGGAGCAGGATCGAAAGGCTCAGCAGATTCTGGCCAATGTGCAGGCACGCTTCAATTCCGTGCAGGCCAAATATGAGACACACATTGCGGATCTGGAGACACAGGTGCTCAGGTGAGTTTGCCAAATCCCCTTCCTTTCGACCCATGGCCATCTGTGTCTCTGCTCCTTAGTCTGCAGGAGATCAACACGAAGCTGAACGAGCAGATCGAGTCGCAGGTGCGCACCTTGGACCGCTTCATGCAGAAGCGCGCCGACAGATACTACAACAACTGCACCCAGACGGAGGCACAGCTGGAGCACGGTCAGCCGAGCAAGGATCAGGGCAAGGCCATCAGCAGCAGCAGCAGCACCGGCACCCAGACGCTGGCCACCAGCTCGATGCGGGATCACAGCACAAATACCATTGGCTGTCCCTCGCCCAGCATCAGCTGCCAGCAGCATCTGCTGCATCATCAGCAGCAGCTGCACTCGGCCGGCAGCAGCAGCACGAGCAGCACAGCCAACTCGACGCCCAACACGTCGCGGCCCAACTCGAAGCAGAGCGGCACACAGCGACGCCATCCCTCGGCTGCCCTGGGTGTCTCCAAGCTGCCCATCTCCCAGTCGGACTCCACATTGTCGCTGCTCAGCCATGGCCATGGGCCAGCTGGTGGCGGCCATCTGCAGGACTCACAGCTGCTCAGCTCGGTGCGCAGCATGCGCATCGATTTGGCGCTGAAGAACAAGGCCATGCAGCGGCTCACCCACGAGCTGGATGACTGCAAGAAGACCATACGGAAGCTGCAGCGCGAGCGGGAGAGGGAGAGAGATCGGGAGCGCGAGTCGGCCACAGGCGCTGCAGCTGGAGTGGGAGGTGGAGTGGGAGCAGCTGCTGTTACTTCAGGTAAGCCTGAATAGACATAGATAACTGTATGCATGTGTGTGTGTGTGTGTGTGTGCATGCATGCATGTGTGTGTGTGTGTGTCACTCGGTCGTTGCTGCTGCTGCTGCTGCTGCTGCTCGTGTAATTTATGGACTTTCTCTGCTCGTCAGCACGTACAAGACTTAAAGCCAAGCGAAACACGCAAATAAATTGCTGAAATAAATCATTGCCTGCCTGTTGCTGCCTGCCTGTTGTTGCCTGCCTGCCTGGCTAACTGTCTGTCTGTCGGTCTGTCTGTCCGTCTGACCATCAGTCCGTCCGTCCATTTGTCTCTCCGTCTGTCTGCCTGGCTTACCCCTCCTCCTGGCTTCTGGCCCCCAGTTAGCTTTACCCCTCGACGCTCCTGAGCAGCTGCTAACGGCCAACTTTGACCGCACAACTTTGTATTTTATACCCTGTAATACCAACAAATCGGGGTATATTGGCTATGCTATAGACTGTCCGCAATAGCGGACTTTATATTTGAACCGTTCAGCTATTAAAGTACTTCAAATTCTAAATTTCATATAAAACAAGTTATATATGCAATCAAGTAGTGTATCGATATTTATCGATAACTTTTAAACTCACGTGTTTCATGAGCCTATTATAGGTTTAAAGAGCTGTAGATCTGATATATTTAATCTAATATTTGTCCTGTCACTTACTCTGTCTCCTTGATATCGATAATAATCAATAGACTTAGAGGGTTTAGCACTTTAAATTTGATTTATACATATTTCCAGCTGTTGCAATTCTTCTGCTTAATTAATTTGTTTTCCAGCTCTACCTATAACACTGATAACTCTCAATGTAGCAAAAAATCGATAAATATCGAAAGTCTCATATTACTTTAGATCACATTTCGTTGTACAAAACATAGAATTAAAAAAATTTCCACTATACACTTGTTCAGTATAGTTAAGCTTTTGGTCTATTTCCCTTAAAACGATAAATATCGATAGGCCATCATCTGCTATATTTGCACATCTCGAAAGCTCTCAGAGTTTTGTGCCTCAAAGTACACAGTTGTAGTCTATGGCATAGCTATCGTGGCTCGTTAATTCGACTTCAGGCTATCTGCTAGTCGAGTATGCCCGACTAGACCATGCATACTCGCTCGCTCTTTTCGCACTCATTTCAACGGGCAGTGGCCCAAGCGCGCACAGCACATGAAAGAAACAGAAACAAAAAGCTAAACACGTTAACAACGCGCCACGCCCCCCTTTTAGCCACATCGCCCCCTTTCGCTGGACGATGGCAACTCGGCCACTTGGTTATGTCACCAGCAGCAGCAGGAGGGGAACGAGGGGAGCGGCGACAGGTGGAGGATGCCAGCCAAGGGGGGGAAGTGAGGGGGCAGCGGCGAAAGGAGAGAGGAGGGAGCACACATATATATTTTTATTTACATTTCATCGATTTGAATTTTTTTGCTTTTTTCGTATTTTTGTTTTGTTTTTATTTTATTATTATTATTTTGTTGTTATTTTTTGTTGTTGCCAAGAGAAAGAGAAAAAGAAAATTCGAAAGCGAAAGTCAAAGTCAAAGACGCGACCACACTTGGCACCGAGGGGCGTGCCGGACAGCCAGGGCGGCGGCGTGGCGGCGTGGCGGCCTGGCGACGGTGGGAGGGGGGGAGGCGTGGCTAATGCGTCGTTTGTCGTTTGCGCATGCGCGCAACGTTTTATAATTTCATGTCTTGTTAGTCGCTTCTTCGGCGGCGCTGTTAATGTTACATTTACATTTGTTTTTTTTGTTTGTTTTTGTTTTTGTTGTTTTGTGTCTTTTGTGTCTTTTGTTAAATGACAGCAGTAACAACAACAACAACAACAACAACTACAACTATTTATAGTGCTAATAATAGCCCAACAACAACAGCAACTTCATTTTAATTTTCAACGCGTGTTCAAATGCAAATTTTTTGATTAAATTTGTTTTTATTTATTTATTTTTTTTTTTTTTTGCTTGCCGCTAGTTATGCAATCAGACGTTATTTAATTATATCTTCCTCTTCATCATGTTCCTCTTCTCTCGTTTTGATTGTAATTTTATTTAGTTTCAGTTTGATTTTATTCGGCAAGTTTCATTTTTGTGCGCAGTGCATTGAACTTTGAGCCAAAGCAGCCTCTAATTGGCCACGTGATGATATGAGATGCCTTTATTGCCTTCATTGCCTTTATGCCTTGATGCCATTATGTAGTATTTTTGAAAAGTTATTCAATTGTTTGTTATTTATTATTCATTGAATTCTGCACGCACGAATAGAGCCTCATTATGTGATTAAACTCATTATGCATTATTACTGTTGTCCAATTAAATCTGTTTTCTTCTGAGTAGCTTTGGGAGCATTCTATGCCTTTGTTCATCTTTGGCTCTTGATAACTATCCTAGCTACTGTGTGAACTGAGCTTTGGTTACTCAAACCGAGTACCATAAACTTTCAATTAATACGAAAATTCCAATGTACAGTAGTATACTGGCACCAACTTGTACACATATATGGAATGCCAGTCGCGAGAATCGCTTGTCTCCTAAACGAAATCAGAGCCAGACCCAGAGCCAGAGCCCGAGTACCTTGCACAGAAATATCAGCGATATAAGCGGGTGGTATATATACAACAGTGAGCTAGTAAAAATGAGACAATAAATAAGCAATAAACAACATAGAGTTGCCTGAAGACTCAGTAATAGAAGAAGGTGTAATAGGCTTAAGGGGATATACCCATTGCACCTACCGACTCGCTTTCTTTAATTTCAATCTCAATATCTGAATACAAATTTTAAATCTTTAGTTAGAATACGATATTCCAGGTTAGAAAAAAGACGTCAAATTATCGATAATAAGGAAATCGGATAAGCTATCGAACAAGAAAGAAAAAAGAAATTTGTACTGCATACAGTAAACACGGGTCTGAGCTAAAAAATTGTAAGTCTCGTTCAAGCGGATAGCCAGACTGACAAAAAAACAGACTGATGGATCAGACGGGCGGACGGAAGGACAGACAGATGGGCGGAAGAATAGACGGACAGACGGAAGTACGGACGGACGGATGGATGGACGGACGCATAGAAGGTCGGACGGAAGGTCGATGACACGGACAGACGAAAAGACGGACGGACAAACAGACGAAAGGACGAACAGACGCACGGACGGACATTGTTATATTGGCTCAGGCTATCGTCCTGATCAGACATATATATACCCTATGAGGTCTGCCAAGCGTCCTTCTACATGTTGCATTCACCAAACTAAACCCTTTTCAAAGGGTTCAGGGTAAAAAAATACATAGAAATTAAGAAATAATTAAAAATTTTAGGAAAAATGTCTTGCCTAAAAAGTAATTATATATATCTAATTTAGGGTATGAGATATTATATATGATTATTGTTTATAGATGCTGCATATATGTATATGGATTCATATCATGTGTAATAAACCATATTCAATTTTCGACATTCAAGCATTCCGCACTTTAATTATTCTATATAAACTCTGCAATTTCTCCTTTCAGGCTCACGTTTGCATGGCGCTGGAATGTTGGCTAGCGGTGGACAGCGCCGTGGACACGATCATCATCATTATCATCAGCATTATCCGGACCATGTGCCGGCGACCACAGAGAATCAGGCACTGAAGGAGGCGCAGAACAAATGCCATCTGCTCGAGGCGGACTACAAGACTTTGCATGACAAGCGACTGAATGATGTGAGTGCCCATCGAGTGGCCAATAAAGTTGTATAGTTGCTAATCTATATCTCTCCTCCCTCCCTCTCTCTCTCTCTCTCCGACTCTCTCTCTGCCTGCCTCTCTTTGTCTAGCTAAAGACGTTGCAGAGTGCCCACGAGCGAGAGTTGGCCTCGTGCAACGAAACCGTGCGCATTTTGCAGCAGCGTCTGAATGAGCGCGAGGAGGCGTTTGCCACCCAGAAACGGCGCAAGGTGCCCGTCGATTACTATGCCCTGAAGGCAAAGGTAATGCCAATTACACATACATATACCGCCTCCCCAATACCCTTTGCTAAACTCTCTATCTTTGCAGGTCTCGCTGCTGGAGCGTCGTCACTCGGAGCGCGAGGAGCGGCTGCATATGCTCGTCGAGGCGCTCAGCAAGGGGCGACTCAATGGAGCACTGGAGGATCTGCTGCAGGAGAATAATAATAAGTAGTTAGCCTAAGTTATGACTAACACAACACAGGCAGAAGCGTAAGCAGAAGCCGAACAATAACCAGTTATCGATCATGTTATCGCTATCGCTATCGTGCGATCAAAAACCAAGCAAATCAAAATTCCAAACGTATTTGTTTTAACAAATTACCTTTGTGTTAAATAATACTAAATGTTTTTTTTTTTATAAAATATTATGTATTACAATCGATTGATAGATCGATAACAGTTGCAGCCAAATTGTATTTACTTTTTTTTTGTTTTTTTTTTTTAGAGCTGAGCCTAAGTTCAGCAAGTTAGATCTCAACTAAAGTCTAAGAAGTTGTCGAATCTGAACTAGAATATCCAAAATATATATATTTATATATATATAGTGTTGCTGATATTTGGCATATACGCGAATTTCCCAAGAATTCTAGTTAGTTCTTAACAGAAAAACTTAACGTTTAGAACCAACAAAATGTAGTTTGTGATTCGTTAAATTTTGAGCAAAAAAAAAAAAAAAAGAAAAGAAAATTTGTGAATTTAAAGTACATGTAAGTGAATGCCCTACGCTCACTGCCCCCCGCGCAGGTCAAAGGTCAACTTTTAAATATGATTACAAGAAAATCATTTAAAACTTAAGTCTTAAACACGATATAGAAAGAGACAGCGCTAGAGCCAAAGAGCCAAAGAGCGAGCGAGCGAGCGAACGCATAGATATGAAATAATAGAAGAAGAGATACAACTCTATATAGAATACGTATACATAGGGCTCTCCAAAATTCTGCCAATGAAAGTTGTTGCCGTCAGAAATGCTGGAAAGCATTTGTTAAATACCATTCGGTCCATCCACAAGTATCGAGTACTAAGAGTCTTAAGAGCCAACCACAAGTTGAATACGAAAATGTTTTCAGAATTACATTAAAAAGTATTACAGTAGCAGTTGAAATATATCTATATATATATATATATATAGAACGAAGTATTACTCTATGCAAGTATGTCCGTCATAAGTCGTGAGTCCGTCAATTCTATGTGTAGCTAAATCAGTTTTTACTACTTATAATATCAAACTACCAAAATCTATAACTAAACTTGCATTCGTACAGTTGTTAAGTACAGGGTATTGTCGCAGTCAAGCATTGCCAACCAGCGACTATTATCTTACTAGTCTTTAATTAGGTTTGTACAAGTATCCGGCATACTATGCTGAGCTACATTCATCTCTAATTGTAAACACTTTCAAAAAGTTATTTACCCTAAATTCTAGCCGAACCAAACAACCACAAGAATAAGAACAAGAATGTTTAAACTTCAAGTCAAATTGTCAAATTGTACAACTAAAAACAAAAAACAAAAAAAATTAAATTTGAAATTATAAAAAAAAAAAAAACAAAAAAATACAAATAATAAAAATATTTCAATAAGTATACAATGTGAATTTCTTGAGTAATATATTAAATTTTTTAAAAGCTATTGTTAACTTACTTTTTAGCTATTTATTTTTTAAAATTATGTTTATATAGCCATACGGTGTACTCCAGTAATTATTTATTGTATTAAAAAATTTATTTTATTTTTTAAGCAATTTGTGATATTTTTTTAGTATTTATTATATTTAAATATTTTTTTTATTTTTGATAAATTATTTTTAGCTTACTTGTAAATTATTTATTTATATTAAAATATTTTTTAATTTACTATTTAACTATATATGTATTGTATTTAAATATGATTTTTATTTTGTAAACAATTTGTGATTTATTTTTTAATAATTATTTTTTATATCAAAACACTTATCTTTTGTAAATTGTATCTGTACTTTTTTTTTAAATATTTATTATATTAAAATATTTATTTTATTTTATATGAAATTTGAAATTTATTATTTATATTATTCAAATATTTATTATGTTTCCTAGACAATTTTAAATATCTTATAATAAAAATAATAATAAATAATTAAATAATTATTGTTTTTAAATTTTTATTTGGTTTTGTAAGAAATTTTTAATTTCCTAGACCATTTTAAATATATTATAACTAACTTAATAATTCAATAATTATTGTTTTTAAATATTTATTTGGGTTTTGTAAGCAATTTTTAATGATCAATTAAATTTATTTATTATATTATAATATTTATTTGTTATGCTAACATAATTATTTAATTTCATAAACAATCTTTGTTTATTTTAAATTTTTTTAGTTCAAAAGTTTTTGCTAAAGTTTTCAGCTAAGCTAAAAGGTTACTCCCTAGAAGGTTACTACTCTAGAAGGTTACTGCCTTTGGATGTCATTAGCGAGGCTAGATTGTAACATTTTATATAAGCTTTACAGTTAAAACCTATTTATTCTATTTTTTCATATATAGAGTATATCACATGATGAACTTTAGCCTAGGAGTTTACCTCGTGCCTTAAATTCCATAAGCCCCGTCATAGAGAAGGATTTGCTGTAACATAAGCATTATAGTTGGCCCTAACAAATCCCCCTCTTTCTCACAATTTACAGGGTATTACTTTGAGAAACACGAATAGCATTACCCGTGCGCCAGACGTCAAGTGTCAAGTGCAAACGGGCAACAGGCTGATGCTAGTCAATTCGACAGTACGTTTTGTTCAGTTTCAAGCACACAACAGCTAGGGATTTGTTTGGATGAATCGAGAGCAAGAGCATCGACACAAAAAAACACAAACAACAAAATAAAGACAAAAATAGGGAAAACAACAAGAAGACAATAACCAGAGTTGAGTACGAGGCATCATGGCTGAGGGAATGCGTCGAGGCCGACGACGTCGCATGGAGCCAGCGCGCATTCAGTACGGCGCCTGGGATGATCCGGGTGTGTCGCTGTTTGCGACCGTGCCGCAGGAGCCGGTGGGCGATATGCTGACCCTATTGAAGCCTCTGCCGCCGGATGGCCGTGATAGGGCCCGGGAGATGGATGCCTCCCCGCTGGTCTTGGCGCCAACCAGCACTACCAATCGCCTCTACCGGGAGGTCAAGTACCAGGTGCAGCAGATAGCCGACGACCGCAACAAGAACTACCATCCCATACAGGAGCGGGAGCGGCAGTCGGCTCTCATCGCCGGCATGCTGGCCAAGCGCAACAATCGGGAGTTCGCCGAGGCAATGCGATCCAAGCAGCTGCAGATCAACTCGAAGAGGGTGCGCGATCTGCAGACTGAAATCGATCGGGCCAAGACGACGCTGAGCGTGGTGGGCAAGCGCAACGAGAATATGAGAAACAAGGGCAAGGAACGGGTGGAGGAGCGCAGGGAGGCACTCGAGGACCGGGAGCAGGTGCGCAAAGAGAAGCTGGCCGAGCAGCAAGCCCTGCGGGATAAGACGCTCGCATACAGTCAACAGCTGGTCGCCCAGATACGCAAGCTGCAGGCGGAGCGGGCTCAAAAGCAAATGACCGACCTGGAGGAGGGTCGACTGAAGCGACACAACGATGAGCAGGCCCACGCCAACGATCTGAAGGAGGGCATCGAGGGTAAGCATAGGAAGCGGGCGGAGCTCAAGAAGATGCTCGACGACTTCTCGGCGCTGCAGCGCAGCTTGCGGGACGCGAATCCCAAGCCGCCGGATAAGCTCAATGTGATACTGATGGAGGCAGTGGGCCCCGTCACCAAGAGCTTTATGAGGAAGGCAATCCAGCAGAAGCTGGACACATTGGAGCGACGTCGTCTCATCAGCGACAGCCTATCCCTGAAGCTGAGCGAGATACGCGGCAAGAAGGAGGCCCACGACAATATGCTGGCGGACATTCTGGTGTGCGAGCGGCAGGCGCGCGAGAAGAAGAAGGCGCGCCAGGAGGTGCTGGACCGCCACAACAAGAAGCTGCAGGTGGCCAAGGATCTGATCAATCAGCGCCAGGAGAAGGAGTTCTATCGCGAGAAGGACGAGATACTCTTCAATACCATACCGACGGATGCCACCAGCTTTATGCAGCGCCAATATCAACAGACCCTCGCCAAGGAGGCGGCCAGGCGCGAGTTCAACGTGAAGGGCACCTCCGGCAGTGCCGCCGAAATAGCGAACAATGCGCGACTCCGTGCCCTGGCCATCGAGGAGGACCGCATGATCAAGCAGTCCTTACTCGACATGGAGGAGGACATGGAGCGTCGCATCGATGAGGAGCGCATGCGCTTGCTGCGCGCCCAGCCACGTGAGATCATCGACGAGGTGCGTCCCTGCAAACTGAGTCGCGTCGAGCGAATGACCTTCAATCTACCATCGTGCGCCAAAGACGAGGATGATACTCACACCCATTAACTGTCTCCAAAATCAATCCTGATTAACTAATGTTACTAGGAAAAAGGACTAGGATTAGGCTTAGGTAGCTAATTGATTGGTTCAACTGGTTCCGTGTCCACACTCCACGATTCACACATCGATACTCGACGACTATAAAAATTATCCAGGCAGCCACTGCTAACGCTGATGATTCATTAACTCAAAAACGCATATACATATATATTTGTTCTACGTGCAATTAAATTGTGTTTCACTTTTGGTTTTGGTGCAGCGGCTACAATAAGCATTGGTCCCAAGGTTCACAGAGTGATCAGCATGTATCTTAATGCTGCATACTTTTAGGCAGAGCTGAAAAATGCATTACTGTTGAGCATATGATCTGTATGCCACATTTATTTTTAGCTTTCTATACATATTTACAAACTATACAAACATTATATTTAGTAATAGCTTTATCTTTTAGTTATTATAGTTATCATATTTTATATGTACAATCAATTTTTCAACTATTATATATTTGCTGTCTGAACAGCAGTTAATTAATTTTTTGTTGCATACTTTTGCGCTGTTGATGTTTAACAGCGCTTCGCAGCTATAGATAGAAAATGCATTTAATAATTTGATCTTTATATTTTCAACTTAGGCATATTTAATGAAAACTAAAATATACAAATATTTTTAGTAAATCTAATTTAAGCATAATTTATTTGACAATACATGCTTTTTATAAACCATTGGTTGCCTGCCTGCTTGTGGCTATGCAATTCACAATTTCATTGCATACTTTTGCGCGCAGCCAAAAATTTCGTAAGCTTCAAGTGCTGTGTGACAAAAGCTGAAAAACTTGCGCGGCAATTTTGAAAACAACAAATTTATAACATTTTCTTATATTATTAAAGACTGTATTCTAAAATTTACAATAAGGCACAAAGTCATTTTCGTTTTTCTCGCTTTATGGGCGTTGTTTTTATATTTATATTAGATTTATTTTTGTATTTTTGTTTTTTTGTGTTTTTTTTTATTTATGCTTCGACTCGTATGATTAGATTTAGTTCTCGTATACATAGGCATATGTACGTGTGTAGGTACTGTATAGATGACTTGTCTAACAGCTAGATACAATAGTTTAGTCACAGCTTGCTCTGCAGCACACCTGGGGCTGCTTTTACCTCCAATATAACGGTTAAGCCACATAAAAAAAAAAAACAAACATAAAATACATTCCAGATTTAAGTCTTTTGTTCAACTCGGACTCAATTCTGGCTACTTACAGACTAATAAATGCATTTGCCTCCGGTACGTTTCCAAAATTAATTTGTTTTTGTTTGAGTTTTTTTCTTTTTCTTTTTGTTTTTTTTTTTTTAGATTTAGTTTTTGGCAGTTCTTGAACTTTACTTTGGCCATGTTTTTTTTTATTTTGTTTTTACAATTTATATTAAATTTGGAAGTAAAAGCTTGCAAAAGGCATTCTTAATTCTTAAAACATTTCATTCTACCATAAATTGCTTTGTCTCCTAACTGATCTGAGCTGTCTAAAGTAGATGCATGACAAATAAAATATGTATATATACACAGATTATATATACATGTACAATCAAAACAAAAACAAAAAAAAAGTGGGTGCATAAATAAATTATGAGTTAAAAAAAAAAAATAAAATAAGAAGGTAAATGTGCGCCTTATAGAGAAATGATAGATATAGATATGGTATATAGTAACTATATAGCCATGGGTGCAAGACCGGCCCTTAACTTAAGTTTAACTTTAACTTTATATATAGATAGAGATATGTATTATATATGCGTTTTACGTATAGACCGAATGCTTTCGAGCATTCCATAAATGCAACAAACAAACCAAATTCGAGCACATCGCCAGCCCAGGAGTAAGTGTCGGAACTCTATATAACCTACTAATACACAACTCGTGCTGATCCGGTGGATGTTGGGCTTCATTGAAGTAGTAGCTATTGATTGGCTTCAGTCAATCACCACGGACCAGGGATGATCCACCTTGCCGTACTGTATGTCCGTCAACGTCTCGCGTATCAGCTCGTGGACGGGCTTCTCCTGCTCCATGGTGGGTATGTACAGATCCTGGCCCATGTAGTTGATCCGGTTGACGGGACTGACGACGCAGGCGGTGCCAGTGCCGAACAGTTCCAACAGCTGAATGGAGCCAAATCAAATGGAATCAGAATCAGTATAGAAACAAGAGAGCTAATATGTAATCTACTTACGCGTCCCTGGTTCAGCAGTTCCGTGACCATGGCCATGGTGATGATGCCCTCGCGCACCTTGAACTTGCCCCACTGTTTGGTCATGGACAGGATCGAGTCGCGCGTGATGCCGGGCAGTATCAGACCATTCAGCGGCGGGGTTATCAGTTCTTGTTCTGAAATTATGAGCAATAAATAAATAAATTAGTTATTATTTTTGAGATTTGTAAAATAAAATTTAACCAAACCTTCAAAGTTATTAAATTTATCAAATTAAATTTTATGAACAAAATATTTGACAATTAAAATAAATTTATATAAAATTTAAAAAATATATTAATATTTGTTAGATTTTAAAAATAAAATTTTAAACGTGAAAAGTTGTTTGGAATTTTACAAAATATTATTCATATTGAAATTAAAGATTTTGTAAATATAAAAAATACAATTTTTTTTAATGTTTAAAACATTAAAAATTGGAATTTTTTAAATAAAATTTTAAAAATATTTTGTAAAAACTAAAAAAAAAACAGCTTTTATTTAAATAAAGAAAAATTAAAATTAAAAACATGAAACTTGGAAAAATAAATAAATGAGCAAAGCTTCAATAGTTTTTATATACATATAAAAATCTATATCAAATATAATTGTATCAATATTAAGCTATTTTAGTGTTGAATAACGTCTGACAAATAGTAAGCTAAACTAAACTTGAAGAGTTATCTCATTCAATTCAAATTCAATTAAAGTGATTAGATAAACTCTTTTAGCTAGAGAGAAATCTCTCTTGAAGCACTATTTTAGTGTTGGGAAACGTATTTAAATGAAAATGTAGGCTTCTATGAGTATGCACAAGGATGAAGTTGAAGGCAAAGGATTTGGATCACGATTTCTAAGACAGACTCGAATCAATCACAGAAGCAGATTGATCAGAGGCAATGCTATGGCAAACAGCCATGAGTTAAGTGTTGTAAAACACTGTTTACTCACCTCCTTGTTCGTTGACATAGAACATGAAGATGTTCATGGTGCCCACCTCGGTGAGCTGATGGTCCTCGCCGTACAGCCAGAGCACCTGCTGCAGGCCGCGGGAGGCCGCCTCCTTTTGTACGTTGATGGTGGGTGCATAGTTGGAGCCCATTTTGCGATTGCCCACGCCGCCGGGCCAGGCGCGCGTGTATCGGGGATCGGCCAGCAGGGAGACAGCGCCATTGCTGCCAGTCTTGAAGTAGCTGCCCACCGGGCTGAGTATGGAGTAGAGTAGCGCCGAGTCGGAGGAGGCGACGCCTAACGTGGGCTGCAAAATGGCAATGGAAAATGTTTAGCATGGCTCAGAGTTGAGCTGGGCTAGCGAAGCTTACATCGATGCCAATCAGGGTGGGTCGAATGTAGAGGCTGGCGGCTTCTGTGTGTGGCACCCACTCGGAGTCGATGGAGAGCAGACGGGCGAGGCACTTGACAAACTCCTTGCCCTCGAAGGTGGGCAGGCCGGACCGCTGGGCGGCCAGGTTCATGCGGGCCATGTTCATGTCCGGCCGGAAGATGCGAATCTTGCCGTCCAGGCCGCGGTACGCCTTCATGCCCTCAAAGAGCTGCAACGATGGGAGAAGCCAATCAGCTGGGATGACATTGGATGTGGATGATGATGTCGATGCGACAGATGAGGCTGAACCGATCCACTCACCTCAACGGCATAGTGCAACACCTTGGCTGCTGGATGCATGACTAGATTCTCCAGCGGCGTTATCTCCGGCCTCTGCCAGCCGCCCAAGCTCTTGTGATAGTAGATCTTGAGCATATGATCTGTGAACAGTTTGCCAAAGCCCAGCTCCTCGTCGTTGTCCGGCTTGGGCTGCAGCTGTTGGGGCGTGGCCAGGCGCACAGCCAGCTGTGATGCCTTGAACTGTTGCCCCAGGTCCTTGTCATGCTTGATCGGCTCCGGGGCGTGTGTGTACTCTGTGTTGACCGAGGCGCTGATCTCGAAGTCGGCCGTGGCATTGCTCTTCTGGTGCTGCTGCTGTGCCGTCTTCAGCGACTGATTGCTGCACAGCCTGATCGACTGCTCAATGAAGCGGATCAAGCGATGCTGATTGCGGAAAATATCCTGCAAAACATTAAGCCGAATTCACAAACTTAGTAATTATGGAACTGATAGTTCAATGATAATATGAATGTGTACATATATATGTAAGATTCAGGTCTTAGCATTAGCATAAACCTTACCTATGTCTAACATAGGTATATTAAGTATTACCTATATCTAACATACATATTTTGATCTATGTATATCCTTTCCCATATATCTAGAAAAACTGGAGAATTGAAGTTTGAAATATGATGTTTTATTTTTGTCATTTCTGTATATCAATGCTTTGACCAGCAGAAGTAGAGCTAATTGGCAGCATTCAAAGTACTTAGAGAGAGTTCTTTCTAACTTGTAGTTCTACTGCTACAAAACTGAATATTTGCTTCTTAGATGCATATCAGAATCTTATATAATGGGGAAAACTATACATACTTAAGTCACTTTTCATATACATATACATTGAGCAAGAAACAATTGCAATTACAATAAGTATTTTTTTTTTTTTTTTGTTTATTTACATAAAAACTAAATTTTCTTATAACTAAAATTTTTTTGGATTTAAAAAAAAAAATAACAAAAAAAAGTGTTTAAAATTTAATACATATATATTTTGTTAACTGTCAGAAAAATAAACACTAAAATTTGTTAATAATTTCTTTTAATACTAATAGAAGTTATATGATTAACAAATTTATTTACAATTTTCTAAAAAAAATGTTTTCAAATGTAATACTTATTTAAATTTTAATAAAATATATTAAATTAATTAAATTAAATTAAATATTTCTTTTAAATGTAATATGCATTTTAATTTTTTTATATAAAAAAACAATAATTTACATTACCTATCAGAAAAATGAACACAAAAAGTCATAGGAATTTTTAATAAGAAAAAATAGAAAAAAAATTTTTTTAAATATTTTTATGTTGTATAAGTATTATATATACTCGTATATTCAATTTTTTTTCTTACAAAAAAAAAATAAAAATATATATATATATATATATATATATATATATATATATATATATATATATATATATATATAAATATGTAATAAATAATATATAAAAATATTAATATAATATTCATATATTAATTTACACAACTATTTCTTTTTTTTATAATTTTGAGAAAATTAAAAAATTTATAAATATTATTTTAAAGTGTATTTGTTTTTATTATTTTCATCAACAAAATTTAAGTCGTTATTGCATCATGGTGTTTATATGCTAAAATCTTTAACATTAGAAACTAGTTTTATATCAAAAGTTTCTCAGCTATTTTTGACTAAATTTATTTATTTACTTATTGTTTTCATTCTTTTATTTTTTGTGAAACACTGAAACACGCTTGATTATGCTTAAATTGAGCTAGATCTAAAATTATAATTGATTTACACCTGTTTTGCGGTAGACAGCGAAATTGAATGCTAATTGAGTTAGACCCGAAAATTTGGCGCATGGGCGGGCATTAAGAATGCGAGTTGGCCCCAAACGCGAACTCCATTTGCATAGCAGAAACCGATCGAGGGCTGATCGAAGGGGCATATAAGATACATATATGTATATATGTATATATATTATATACATCGTATATTGTTGTAGGGACAGTCGTTCAACAACCTCGCTTAGAACTCTGCTTTGTCTAGAAACGTACACATAGATTTATATATCTTTATATATATTATATATATAAACAACAACAATATATATATATGTGTAGCTTTAATACTAATGCGTACTAAAATGGGCCACGGGCAGCTCGAATGCGAAATGCCAAATGCACTGAGCTCCAATTTAAATAAACTACACAAAAGTCAGGTCTACACAAAAGTTTAGTCTTAACGAATTCCAGGTATTAGCATCTCATTATAATGGGATCGGGGCACACGCGTGCCTTATAGCCTGATTTGATACAGCATTGATGCGACGCATAATATCTACATCGACGCATAGTATCTATATCTATATCTATATCTATATCTATATCTATATCTATATCTATATCTATATCTATATCTATATCTATATCTATATCTATATCTATATCTATATCTATATCTATATCTATATCTATATCTATATCTATATCTATATCTATATCTATATCTATATCTATATCTATATCTATATCTATATCTATATCTATATCTATATCTATATCTATATCTATATCTATATCTATATCTATATCTATATCTATATCTATATCTATATCTATATCTATATCTATATCTATATCTATATCTATATCTATATCTATATCTATATCTATATCTATATCTATATCTATATCTATATCTATATCTATATCTATATCTATATCTATATCTAACTAATCTCCTTATCTCCTTAATGCATCTACTCTCCCTAACAAATACTTGAGCCTTCTTCTTCTTGACCTGTCACTACCCTTACCCTTTTCATATATGTAATTCTAATCGGAATAATATTATTGGAATCACTAAGTAAGAAGTAACTGAAAAACCGCTTAGTCATCCACAATAATATTTATAGCCGTCATAACAAATTTATATTTTGTTGGAAGAGGTCAGAATCAGTAGTATACGAAGCGGAGACCCCAGCTTAACTAGTGCCCAATAACAGATTGTAATCGAAAATGTCTATCAATCATAGGCCGATTCAATGACAAATATGCAAAAGTTCCCCCTTACCCCTACCGCTCCACCTCGTCCCATCACCCGCCCAGCCCTCGAGTTACAATTATGATGAAATAGTTGAGTTTGGTGTCTTCATGCCGGAAAACCAAAAATATTTAAATAACGCAAAGAAATAAATATATAGTAATATCTGCTGAATGGCAAAAACCTGAGTAACTCGTGCGGCGCATTGCATCAGCCACAATTCGGTTCGAAAATATTGAGAGAAAACAAAAAAAAAAAAAAACTAGTTCAAGCACGAACCAAAAACCAAACGCGCGATGCTTTGAGTTTGCCAGAATCGGAGCCGGATTGTCTAGCATATAGCTATATATATGTATATACATATAAGTATATATATGCTTATGTTTGTATGTATGTATGTGTGTGCATATGTCTATATCATATCAGAGCACAGTTGAGGAGCGCTGCGATGGGTCTAGTCTGGCGGGGCACTAACAGGTGAGCGTGTGCCGTTGGCTTATCATTAAGCAAATCCCTCGAGATAAGCCCAATGCATCACGACTACAATAAAATATGTTTGTTTTCTTCTTTTTTTTTTTTTTTGTTAGTTCTCTAAACATTTATAAATAAACCTAATGCCAGCCAAACATAAAAGAAAACTATTTTTAAATAATTGCTCATAGGGAAAATAAAAAATTCAAAATTGCAAAAAAGAAAAAGTTGTAAAATGTTTTCAAACACGCTCATTGAACTCAGCTACTGTTCAAGCTGAAGCTACCAAGTTTTATCTTTGAGTTCTTTCTAGCTCAAAATTTGTCTTTAAATATTTTCAGTGCTAGAAAGTTTTCAAAGGTTTTCTAGCTTGTTTAGTTATTGGAGTTAAAAGTAAATAAAAGTAAATAGAATAGAATAAAGCAGCTGAAGAAAAATTAAGGACATTCGTTAAGTTTCCTTTTGACTTGACAAGACTTATTAGACAATATAATAGATCTACTGGAACTATCAGTTCTTAAGTTAGAATACTTAAAATATTTTTTTTTTATGATTAAAGGAAAATGAAAGATTATTAGTTTTATTAATGTTTAATACTTGCAATGCTATGATATTTCAACTCTAGTTCTCTGTAATAATCAGTCAGCCATGCAAATTTAAAATGTCGTTTAACTTAACGAAACATATGCAAATCAAGTCTATAGCTCTGAAACTTTTTGAATTTGTACTAGAGACATTTTGAATTGAAAAAAAAAATGGAAATTGATTTATTTTGCATATAGAAATAAATTATCTATAATTTAGTTGTATATAAAGTCATTTATATATAGTCCAGATAGGTAAGATCTATAAATTAGATGCATATATATCATTTATATAGATAGTATAGATAAATAACTCTTGGCTGTTATGTTCTTTGCTTTGCTCTTGTTCGCTTTGATGCTTTTGTTATAGTTTCAATATCCATATTCCACAAATATTTACTGTTTGTGCACCTGTTTGGGCTGTGCTGCACACCTGTTGCTAAGTTTATCTTTTTTTATGTATTGTATGCTAGACACAATCTGGAATAATGTTTCTTTTGTTGCTTTCAATATTTCCAGTTGTTTCAATGTAGTGAACCCTTGACTTTAACAATCACAAAAACTAAATTATTTTCTTTTTTTCAAATTTTTTTTAGCTTTTTAAACAATCTTATTGAATAGTATATCAGTTAGTACCAACCTTTGCATTTATGGCCATTTTGGTAGTCATTTTGTTAAGCGTTCAGAGTTAACGTCCAAGCGCGCGAAAATTGTTGGGAAACAGAAACAGAACCAAAACAAAACAAAATAAATAATTGGAAAAGCTTTACGCACTTTTCCGGCACGCACACACACACGCGACTTATATATATAGTATATGGAAATATAAATATATATATATATAAATAATAATTGGTAATTATTTCAGTATTTTTGCACAATTCGCACTTGTTCACCAACAAAAGTTTTGGGGCTAATCTTTGTCAACAGGGAGCATAAATTTGAAGCATGGACAGATAATTAATATATGTACATATGTATATGTATATAGTATGCGCTCGTCTGGTCTGGATTGTTTTTTCTTTTCTTTTGAATATTGTGTTTATATATGTGTGTATAAATATATATAAAATATATATATATTTAGTATATTCTGGTCGTACGATACGTGTGCACAACGCAGAGTCTCTGCAAGAACTGAGCTCCTGTCACCGTGTGCGCCTCTATGTATAGGCAGAGCAGAAGCGCTCGTGACGGCGGCAAACAAAAACAATAACAAAAAAACAACGGTCGACGTCAGCAGGCACTGAGCGAGAGCATTGCGTTTACCGTTCAATGCGGCCGGCAGCCATTTTTAAGAGCATAGCAATTCGCTCAGCTAGCAGCGGCCAAGGGAGACAACATAATTGAAGACGAAGACAGAGTGGCACGACGAGGCGAAACGAGGCGAGGCGAGACGAGGCGAAGCAGCGGCCACACACACACACACATACATACATACATACATATATACCAAGTACTTATTTGGACGCAGCTTTGCGGCGACTAAGCGACTGAACGACAGATCGTCAAAGCGACTGAACTCAAATTCGTTTTTTTTTCTTGCCATCAGCGGACTTTTTTTTTGTTATTTTTTGGTTATTTGTCTTCTATTTGTTTTAACTTTTTATTTCGTTTCGATTGGCAACAACAATTTAGCCGCAATTGCGGTTAAGTTTTTGTCTGTTTTCGTCTTGTTCTGCTGCTAATTCGAAATATAGCTTTAGATGATTTTTGCTTGCTGTTTGTTACTTGTTGAAATGCCCATTTGATTTGATTCTTTTTTCGGCTTGCTTTGTCTGTGCTCTGAGTACTTTTTCAATAGACATATTCTATGGCAATCTACATACATACATATATATGTATGTATATATGTATGCATGCAAATTTATATAGCTTTATATCTATATATAACTCTTCAAATAATAATATAAATTAAACTTGTGACTTGCTTAAGATTTTGCGTGATTAAAGTTTCCCCAATTCAAACAAATTAAAGAATATTTATATATATATATATATATATATATATATATATATATATATATATATATATATTTAGCTAAAGCGTAATACCTTATCTCAGCAACTGATATGAGCTGAAATTGCCAAAAGATGAGCCAGTGATTCATTGCCTATGCTGCCAGAGCATGACAAATCAAAATTACTCCTAGTATTAGCCAAGTCTAAAATAGATCGATTCTTTTTTGCATAGCTAAAGTCCATTTGAAGAAAAAATATATAGAATTTTTTTAAATTTAGTCTTAATGATTAGAATATCAAAAAGTTATCTTTTCTTTAGCTGTTGTCAATTAAATTCTAAGCATATTTCCTAGAATTTTTAATGAAATATTTCAAGTTTGCATGCCCAATCACTATTGATGATAAACAACTTGTTTCTAAATACGCAATTTCCGAAATGGAAAAAAATAAATGATTTCGAATAATTTCAAAAAACTCGCTCGAGTACAAAAGTACCTATGCAGATATACCAATATATATGTACCTATGTATACATATGTACATTAGTATTGCTGTCATTTGCTGGTATATGGCGCCATATGCTTAGTATAGCATATAGTATCTTAAAACGCATTAGATGGGCAAATACAATCTATGCGGCTCTGACGCATACGCGCTTCCTTCTCATCTTCTGCTGCTTCTTCAATTTTAGCAATTTTTTTTCTACCTGAAGACACACACACACACATACTACTCGGTCAACACAAACAACAGCCATGTTGACATACATAAACATATTTATTTTATTTTTATCATATTAGAAAAAAAAAAACCATTTATGTCATTGCGCTTATCTGGACACCTGGACAACATGATGTGCACATTTTGCTGTTTTTTCCTGGCGGCAATTTTTATTTTTGGTTTTTTTTTTCTTTCCGCCTTGCCCAATTTCCCGCTGAAACAGCAATTTCTTGGAAACGTGGAGAGCTGCTAATTATGCTGTGCATTGGCTGATGTAATATCTATGGGCATCAATATCATCAGCATCATGATAGCTGATAAGGCTGGCTGCAGGTTTTTTTACCCCACATTTCCCAAACTATATCTATTTACCAGATCTTTCCATTGCCTGCTCGTGTGTTCCTTTTGTGCTGTCGCTTAAGAGCCGCAACTCTTTTACAACGCTCTTTGCTCCTTGCTCTTTGCACTCTCTCGTTCGTACGCTCGCTCGCTCGCTCTTGCGCTCTCTTCGCCGTTACATGTGGGCTGCTTAGCAAACATTCCTCCATTTGCCATCTCATTCCCTCCCTTGCCTCCCCTCCGATTCGTTGCTCGTCAAGCAGCTTATCGCGATCACGCGATGCGAATATACACACACATGCACACATGCGAGCTCATAGACACTCTGTTTGTATGTATTGCCAATGTCAATGTACTGGCAGCCGCCTGACTCAATGAATCGCTGGATATGCCCAGAACATCATGTAATATGTAACTGTGTGTGTGTGTGTGTGTGTGTGTGCTTGTATGTGTGTAGCTCTGTGTGTGTTTGTGCGTGTGTTGCCACTCGCAGTGGGTCAGTGTTCTGTGACCTTCAGGCTGCTAGCCGGGCCACCGTGTCAAGGATAACTACACACAGAAGACAACTTGGGCATCTTGTAAACAAGTTAGTAAATCTTAATGATCGCCCAATACATGAAGTAAACAACAAGTAGTCAGCCCTTAGTGCTTACCACAAGAGTAGTCTTAATTACAGTCTATAAAGTAAGTCCCCCCGTGTAATCAAGTAAACAAGTAAAACAAAACTTATCTCAAATATACTAGGTGCCATATCTGAACTGTCCTGTTTCCTGTCACTGCTCAAGTAGCATTTAGATAGAGGGAATATACTCTACATATGTATACATATATAGCTCTATATTCCTAATCTTATTTTTATAGTTCATCTAATATAATGAAAACAATTTAATCATACAAAAATATTGAAATAATTAACAGTTCATCAATATATAAGTGTAATATAATAATTTTGATCACTTTATTTTATTTTCGACTTGACAATAAAAAAAGAAAGACTATTTTAAGACATTATCATCTGGTGCATATGTAAGTGCGACGATCTGATGTCAGGGGGCGTTTCAATCAAATTAAATTAAGTTTGAAATACGTAAGTAAACAGAATAATCAAGAGCACGGCGCGACAAGAGAGATGCAGATGAGAAAGGTGAGACAGTTAGACAACCTGGAAATGCCCTAATAAATATTTACGTAGGTGAACTTGAACTTGAAAAATTATAATAATAATAATAATAATGATAATGATAAATAGTACTATCAAATGCTAATTTTATTGTTTTTTCATTTTATTGCTAATGATAGTGCTAATGTCTATAATAATGATAAGTCTTTATATTATTATCAAATTCTAATACTAATGCATATGATGATGCTCATGCTAATGCTAATGCTAATGCTAATGCTAATGCTAATGATAATAGTAATGCTAATGCTAATACTAACGCTGATGCTCTTGCTAATACTGATGCGAATGCTAATGCTTATGTCAATACAATACTAATACTAATGCTAATGCTTATGCTAATGATAATTATGACATAGATTACTATAATGATTACGGCATAATATTACCCTTTTTAATATTACTATTAAATGATAATACTAATGCTAATGCTAATTGTAATGATAATGATAATCACAATGATAACAATGACAATCATGTTCCCGAAACTGGATTCAAATAAATTCAATCAAATATAGAAAACACATTTCCAAAATGGTTTCACTAGAGAAATTCAAGTATGGTCTTCAATTGATGTTCGGAGGAAATAAAATTCGATTACCGCAACAAACATCCGATTTACCGCTTGTTGCATTATCTTGTGATAACTGTTTATTGTTTTGATTTAAATGAACTTGTTTACGCTTTGGTAGTACTTACTTGCCGTCATATAAATAGTCTATATAGATGTGTTTATATATACTCTATAAGCTCTATACACTCATGGGATCATCTGTTCTTGTTGCTGTTGTTGTTCGTCATGTGGCGAAAAAAGAAAACAACTTGATGAATGACTCTCCTATATCAAAGTAACTCGTTGCTATGTAAGATTGCATGAGTGTGTGTGTGTGTTTATGTCTCTCTTCCTCCCTCTCTCTCTCTCTCTCTCTCTCTCCCTTTCTCTGACTCTTGCATATCAAGTGACACAATTGGAGGCGCGTGCAGCAGAGATTGTGGCATAAATATATAGTTACATATTTCCAACTGCATGACACCAATGCGATTTTCTATGCTTCATCAGAGAGTGTGTCTGTGTGTGTGAGAGTGTGTATGCGTGTATTAGTGCGTAGTTATGTATATGCTTTTGGAGGCACGTTCGTTCAACAAAGCGGGCCCACTTTTTACATACCCTCAGTCCATACATAAGCAGGGTATAATGATCTGAAGCAAATGCATGTAACAGGTAGCATAAAGCTGAAGAAAATATACCTGAATAGAATATAATATAGAATATTGCTTTTATATGCTTCTTATTAAATATAAATATGTATTTTAGGATTTCTTTTGTACATAAGTAAGGAGATAGGGCGCTGAAATCTATTCTCCAGGCTCAAAATATATTCACATATGTAAATAAATAATCTCTTACTTTTCACTCACTCACTCACTAACATCACCAATAGGAGATCATCCTCTTACAATCAGAGATCATCTTGCCCCATGCACAAATCTCGCTCTTTCTCTCTCTCATTCTCACACTCTCTCTTACTCTCACACGCTCTCTCACTCACTCTCTCTCTCGCTATTACAATATTAAGGTATATAGGGTATCTGCTAGTTGGGTACTGTCAATTAGATTAATATTTATTTTGTTATTAGTAAATTTTTCTTCTGCTTCGCATTTATTTGGATTTCATATTTTTGCGTAGCACACGCGTCGTATGCGCAATATGAACGGCCTCTCAATATTGTTGTTGTTGTGATGTTTGTAGCTTGTGCGTTTTTAGTGCTTTTGTTATTCACTTACTAGCATTTTGTTTTGCTTGTCTTAACCTTGATAGCCGAAGCGCGTCATCGTACCAACAAACAGCCCCAACCCCAACCCCAGCCTCAACCCCAACCCCAACCCCAACCTCAGGCCGAGACTCAGGCCCCACCCCACTCACAGTTACTGTCGCAGTCGCAGTCCCAATTGCAACTGCGATTCATCCTGTTGTTGTTTTCGCACATGTACGTATTATTATACTATTGCTAGAGAGAATAACAAGAATTTATCAAGTTGTTATTGTTTGCCAACATCTGAGCACTCTCACTTTCCGCAATCAAGGCAGTTACTCAAGAAATAAAGAGGAGAGACTCTCTCTTCTTGTCTCTCTCCATTAGCCATCTCTCTCGGTTTCTTACTTTCTAAGCCTCTCTCTTTCTTTCTCTCACATTTTCTCTCTCTCTCTCTCTCTCTCTCTCTCTCTCTCTCTTTCTCTTAATTCTCTATTTCTTTATGTTTGTTACTTTCTGTGTTTCTCTCTATCTCTCAATTTCTCTCTCCCTATCTCTCTCTGCATATCAGTCTCACTCTCTGTTTATCTCTCTTCATCTCACTCCTTCTAACTCTCTAGCTCCCTCTTTCTCTCTCTCTCTCTATCATTACTTCTCTCTAAATGTGTTTCTTTATCTCCCTCTTCCGTGTCTCTCTATCTCTTACTCTCTCTCTTTATCTCTCCCCATCTCTTTCTCTCTCCATGTATTTCTCCATATTTCTCGCTCTCCCTCTCTTTTTGTCTTTTCTCTTCTCTCTCTTTCTCTCACACTCCTTAACGCTCTGTCCCACAGATTGAGTCCGCAACGGAATAGCATACCGAATTAAGTATAATACTTGAGTGGTAGTTCTACGTCACTTGGACGACATCGTCTATATATGTATCGGGTTATAGGCGCTGTCGCTTGCCATACAAATCCATTTCCATATGGAGTCAAAAGGTTCCCTGGCTACGTAATCGTTGTGTCTTTCATTTCGAGCGAAAATAAATATATGTATATAGTCCATAAGAACCTAACTAACGATCTCTTTTTTTTTTAACTTTCTATATATATATATATATATATATACTATCTGCACAACTTTTGCTTTTTTATTAATTTTTTCTGCCGCATTTACGTCAAAGCAAAAAATAATTAAAAATAATAGATAAATAGAATAAGAAAAGGGAAACAGATAACTGAAAAGCGCCAGCTCACGCCCCCAGCAGTGAATATGTGTGTATGTGTGGATGTGTGTGCATGTGTGTGTATGTGTGTGTATGTGTTTATCTGAGAATCTTTGCCCACGATTGTTTGCGCACTTTTTTAACAATTGGTTATGGACTCCCCTGCCTCTCTCTCTCTCTCTCTCTCTCTCTCTCTCTCTTTCCCTCTCTATCCCATTCTCTCTCTTTCTCTTTTTGGTTGACTAAAAATCTTACCTAATATATTATAATAATATCGCACTCCATAATATTTTGAAGTTTCCGGGCTTAGGTAAAGCAAAGAAACCCAAGAGAGAAATTAGTTTTGGACTAGAAAATACCCTGAAATAAACCGTAATTAACATGCACAGCATAAAGCACGTGATCATTAGCAACAATATTATATATTGAAATCATATCATATATCCTAGACGCTCTCAAGAAAATACAGTCAGATGTTTATCTGTCTTAGGAGTCGTTCTCTTATGCGTATGATATATTTTCGTATACTAAACAAATTATTTCTGTATGTAAGCTTCTTGATTCTATGATATGTATAATGATCCAATTTGTTGATCATTAAAAAATGGCCTCGAAAAAGCTAAAAATGCAAATGCATTATTATGATTTTTTATGTATCGTTTCTATAGGGCCATATGACTATAATCGTTCGATATTTATATAGATATATGCAGAATCATAAGAGGTTCTTAAGCCCTATAGCTTTCATTGGCCTTATAATTTAGTATCTACTTTATAAGAAGAGCAAAAGTTGTTTGATTCCAGAGATCTCTCTTTCGATAGATACCTAATGCGATGCAGTCGATCCCACGAATAGACGTTACGCACTGTTCCCAATTTAGTCACTCTACAGGGCATACAAATGGAGTGTAGCAAAATCGATAAGCAAATAACTTGCCAGTGACACTGGGGCACATGATCAGTGATCAGTTGGTTTTGGCTTTGTCTTTATCAGCGCCTGACGATGGCGATGACGACGACGATGACAATGTACGCCAATGTTGCCAGATCACTCACATAGCTATTGCGATATGCTTATGTAGATTCCAGCAAGTCATCCGATTGACTAGGCACTTAGGAAATCTGTCTGATCTAACTGCCTGCAGCTGCATATATCATATCAGTTGAGACTTTAAATTATGCCTTTCCATTTTTGAGAGTAGAAACAAATTTCATAGAGATCGTTTGCCAAATAGTTGGCTAGATAATTTTTAAGATATCAAACAATTTTATGTAATTTCTTAATGAAGGCAGAAGAAGGAGAATCTGCATTATCGAATCCACATAAGAAGAAAAAAATAAGTGGAACTACATAATATGATCTATATAAGCGCATCTACTATGTAAGTGTATTTATAATAAATTATCTATGTACATATATTGTTATATATTCTCTTATGCATATAGATCATTTTTTATAGATCCTCTTACATCATATTTTACAGATCCTCTTTCAATAGGTTCTATTCTCCAGATCCTCTTACATACATCATTTTAGATGGATCCTTTTATACAGATTCTGTTATTTGAACTAATAGAATCTTTATAAAAGCATCCATATAAAAGGATGTACATATATTTGTAGTTCACTTTAGATGCCATAAAAAGTACAGATATAAACATTAATATGCCCACCTTTCCTATATACTACAAATATATAGTAGATTTATGTATGTATGTGTGTGTGTTTGCCCAGATAGATTCTGGCTGTTTTTTTCTGGCATTTTTATGGTACCCGAAATTCGTGGGCGCTATGTGATTTATTTGCTTACGTATTATTTCTCTAGGTTTTTTTTTCTTCACTTTTTCTATTTATTTCATTTATATGCTTCTTCGTGGTGGGCTGTTTTTTGTAGAGACTTTTGTTTTTGTTTCTTTTCTTTTTTTGTTAAAAAATAAAAAAGTACTCTCAAGGTCGAGCAGCCCCTTGGCTTTTCATGTTCACTGTCGAGCTTTGGCTTTGGCATTCAAAAATAGATAATAAGACAAGAACTGTGCGCTTGTTTACCAGCTGTCCCGACTATCTCTCTAATTGATATTTTCATATTCCCCAAAAACAAATAAGCGAAAAAACAAAAACAAAAACAACAAAAAAACTACTAGCTGTTATTTTGCTTTTGCTTTCTACGGAAATTTCGTAGCGCTTTCAAGGCTAATGGGAAACAAAATAAAAATCAATTCATTAACCCGGCACAGCGAGCGATACGTAGAATATGCGGAATCGATAGGCTCTCAGATCTATATAGTATACACAATATTTGGTTATAAAATAGATTTAGAGATTCTATCATCTTTAAATTGCCATCTTTATGAACTTGCTCGCGTTTCATTCACGTGTAAACATATATTTCTATATGCATACTCAACGTATATAAACTAAGATCGTAAATACTACACATGTTTATATATAGATTGTAACTTGATGAGCTTTGCAAGTGGGAAATTTAGCTACACGTGTGTCACCTGGGGGCAACATCAGCGAGCATAGCAAAGTGCTTACGTACTACATATACCCTGCAAAAAAGTGTATAATAAAATAAGGTATACATATTTACATTAAATGTGTCTACGTATAAATAATAATTATAATGATAATACTAATATCAATAATAGCCTGCAAAAAAGTATATAATAAAATAAGGTATACATATTTACATTAAAAGTGTCTACGTATAAATAATAATTATAATGATAATACCAATATCAATAATACATTATTTATAAATAGCTTCCTGAAAATGCATTCTATTTAATATTATAAACATATATAAAAATTCACGCATTAATAGCTCAGCCATTTGTTATCTCACTCAACTAATGCAAGTCAAAGCACATCATATCACTGATCGATGCAAGTGCGAGTATATGGTAGTTGAGCTTAATGTAATTGTGACCATTGATGCCATTTCAGCTTTTTTTTCCCGTCAGATCTGGCTTTCTTAAAAGTCCGATTGCGGGCGGAATTCAAAAACAGCGGAAGGAATTCTAGCTTTTTAGAAATTGGGATAAGCTTTTTTTTATTTTTGGAATTGGGTTCCTTCTATATAATTTTCTTTCCCGCTAGATCTAGCTTATCATGCTCTGTAAGAAATGGCTACACTAATTGTGAGTTGTTTTGCTAGGTTTCATATTAAATTGGCACACACACACACACACATTACAGAACTTACACACACTCACACACATACATAAAATTGCGCGTGGCACCAGAAAACCCTAAAAACAATACCAAAATCTGCTCAGGCAACAAAGTAGTCGATCAGCCAGCCACAAATATCTCAACATACATATTTTTGCATACATGCATACATGCATACATGCATACATACATACATACATACATATCCAATACCTGTTCGCCTGCTGTAAAGCAAGCGCGCTCTTTCACTTGCGCTGCCCACTCTTAACAGCAACAACAACAATAACAGAGAAAAAACTTGTTCGCGTGTGTCGCGCTCTTCGCAACAGCTGCACCCGTCGCACACTTGCGCGCCCTGTGCTCCTTCCATTCCTTGCTCAGTGTACTTGTTCATACATACAAACTCTATGTATGCTTGTATTTATTATCTTTTCTTTTATCGCTGAGAGGCACATCACAGACGAGCCCAGAAAATTGGCCAATCAGCGCGCGTTCTTGGCGAGCGCGCCCTCTATCGCACAAATTAGCGGGCCGCGGGGGGGCGCCGTTGGCACAACTTGTTGTCAGCCTCTTGTAAATGAACGCATTGTTTTTATGCTTTTCATTTAATCTACTTGTTTTTGTTTTTGTGTTCGGTACGAACGGTCATTTAAGTTTGAAAACAAGTTGAAATTTTTTGTTGTTTATGCTTGGTTTTAGTTAAAATTACAGCATTGAGAGCAGCCTTGGAGCTGTAAATTCACACATACGTATATTACGCATACGCACAGTTGAGCCAAATCCAATTCAACACAAATTGAGATAACAAATTGAAATTCAGTGGCTATATAGATAACATAAGATTGAATTTTTAATTGTTTCTGGCCTGACCCAAATATAGAACAAAAATGCCAAATCGTTCAGCTTATCAATAACAATTGCCATTCAAGCATTGGTTTTTGTTAGCTTTTAATAATTTCGGAGGCCTATTGCTAAGCTTACATTGTGTTTGCTTCCTCTTGCCAACAAAATAGCATACAAAAAAAAAAGAAATTTATCTTAAGCAAAACCTGTTTACAATCAAGCCAAGCCTGCTGGAGCGACAAAAAAGACCATTTCCAAAAACCCAAAGCAAAAACATAACAATTGATGTCAAATATTTACACACAAATATATTAGTATATATGTACATATTTATATATATTTGCAACTTGCTCAGCTGTTGCTGGGCCTAAAAGAAAAAAAATGTTTAGCTGCGGAGCTTCGGCAATTGCGAGCTGTCTTTTCTTATCTGTGCGTTATCAAGGTCGTTGTCAGTACTAAAAATATGTACAGTAGAGCCTCGCTAGTGACAACAGTATATTTCGACTACTGTCACAATTGCTGGAATATCAGATCCACTCAAATATAAAACAATTTTTAGATTTATGTAATTATTATATAATAATAATATAATCATATTCCAAAAATCTTAGCTTCACTAAATTAAACTAATCATAACTCTATCAAGTATTTATTTTTAATTAAAATTTAAAATATTTAGTTGGTTTTTAAGATCTTAATTTTTTGTATTTTTTTATTAAATTTGTTTAATTGAATTGGCTTTTTAAATTAAATATTTATCATTTATTTTAATTAAAAAAATAACAATAATAATAATATTACAAGAAATTAATATGCAAATAACTTAAATTTATGTTTAAAAAATACATGTTTAAATTAAAATAATAATATGTATATTCAAAATTTGTATGCACTTTACAGTAAAGGCTGAGCTTCTCGGCTATGGGAAGGCTTCACTGTACACATTTCTTAATAAGCTGCAGCATTCTTTAATGGCTATATTATTTTATTTCTTTTTTTCTTTCACTTCTAATTGCACAAACCAATTTTTCATTATCAATGTCAAGCGAATTGATAAGCACTCTTCAGTCATTCTTAGAGATAAGTGTTTCATTAATGGATATATGTACATACATACATATACATATGTGTTTATAGCTCAGATTTATGCGCCTATAGCTGTGCTGACAAGACTTTCGAATGGGCTGCGTTGATTTATGATTAAATGCAACAAAAATTGCCAAACTCATTTATGTATGTATATAAAATTCATTTGCTTGTTGTTAAATAATGAAAGTCGTGATAACAATATAATTATTCATTTATACAATATTTATTGCTCTGAAGTTTCTTAAAAATCCGTTAGACTTCAGCTGCTTTGCATATTACAAGAGAGAGTAAGCATCGATAGCTTTGGCGCTAATTATCGCCTGCAACTAATATATATCGGAGGACGACCAAAAGTAATCGATACCATAGAGCGCTGATAACGTTTTCAAATGGGATGCGCTAGCTTACAAATATGTTTAACTCAGTTTAATCTTTTTTAATTAGCTAGCAACTGATGGGCGCTTATCATAAACACAAAAAATATTTTGCATATATATATAATTATATGTGTATATATATAAATAGGGCGTGGCATGGCGTGTTGCTGGCCAGCCAGCCACAGACAGTTATCAGCAAACGTGCGCGTTTCATCTGCGTCATTCACATTCACATCTAAAGCTGTGAAAAAGGTTCCTTCGCTGCTGTCTGAGTTGCGAAACAAGAATTTATTTGCCAAAGATCAATTTTTTTTGGCACAGCCGGTCATTGTGCTCAATTCATCAGCATCAATTAAGGCGTCTGGGCGTGCCAAGACGAACCGGTTGCAATTGCATCAAACACAGATATCGAAAGTTGCAGACCAGCTTTTTTGATCGATTACTTAAGACAGACAGACAGAAGGACACCGGGACAGACAGCGCGAAACAATGTAACTAACTCTTGCATACATATATACAATATATACATATCTGATTTTATTAAAGAAAATGATAGAGAAATAGAGGCATAAAAGGCAATAAACTAAAGTAGTAACTAAGCTAAGCCTGTTGCGTCTTCAACATTTTCACAGACGAGGCGCTTGATGATGGCAGATGTGTGGAGGAAGGTGAATGTTTCACCTTTGATGTGAATACATCATAGCCCAGGCTAATGACATTGTCATAGAATATGCGATAATGTGTGGGTATCCAATAGAAGTTAACGAATTGTGCCACCGGCCAAACGGTCCATTCGGCTGCATACAGCTTCCAGGCCTTCTCCTTGATCTCCTCCCACACCTCGTGCGCCTCCTTCTTCTCCAGTATGCCGAGCGTCACAAAGAACGCCGAGATGTACAATGGTGAGCATATCAATTGATCCAACACAATCTTTTTGGCCACCACACGCATACTCCTGCCCGGCAGATACTTGTCCAGCAGCTGATACCAATAATGGCAAATGATGCCAACGGCCACGCCGCTAGTTGCCATGTGACGCGTGCGAATGCTGCTGTATTCCTCAATCTCCTTGTTGTACAGCTCCAGCTGCTGTTCGAGTATATCGCCCACGGAGCTGAGCGTTAGCGAGATGCCCACATTGGTGAACAGCAGAAACTTATTGCTGAACGCATTGCGATGCCATTCGCGCATCTTTTGCAGCGCTGCAGTCCGGCCTGCGCCAACGCTAGCGCCAGATCCAGCGCCGGTTGTCGCATGACGGTATATGGTATATTTACCAAGGGTGAGCAGTATGCGCAGTTTTCGACGCGGGAGCTGCATATTTTCCTTTTCTTTTTTCCTAAATTTTTTTTTTATACCGTTAAATACCAAATTGTTGTCAACAGCAAATTGCTTGAAGTCTGAAATTTAGCATGGTCTCCTCAAACGCAATTAGTCTTTGGATTCCATATTGTTGGGAGTGGGGGGCCAAGAAAGTTGTTTTTTATTTTTGAATTTTGTAAAAACGTTTGCACATCATACTCGAATTTTGATAACACAATTTATTTACAAAATTATTGGGGAGCAGCGTGCGCTGGCTGCCGCTTACAGCAACAACAACAGCAACACCAGCATCAACAATTGCACAATCACGTGTAGCGAACAGCTGTTGACCAGGGCTGCAAAAATACCAGCACTATCGAGTGAGGCAGCTATACGATGGCATAATCAATTATAATCAAACAGTTACCTAAATAACTTGTAATCAATTTCACGGTTGAAGCCAAAATTATCTGCTTTGGTTTAAGTGTAATTAAGCTTGAATTTAGCTTTAAGACTTTATTTCAACCATCAGTTACCAATCCACTATCGATACCAATACGCGATAGTTGTGAGGCAGCCCTAGCAAGCGTTGCAGTGTTATTGCTACGCTGTTTTCTTTATTTTCCTTTTTTTCGGATTTTTATTGTCAAGCGTCGCAATTAGCGTGTTGTATTCTAAGCCATAGTTAACGACTGTTGATTGCGCTACAGCAACTGCCAATTGTTGCATTTATATTGGTATTTTGTGCGTTTGGCGCAGTGTAGGTCAAACAGCTGTAAGTTGTGCATTTAGCAGAAAATAACAAAAAAAAGATTTGCACATTAGCAAAATATTTAGTAATAACTTATTTTGTATAACAACAATTTCTACACACAGCATCAACAAACAAAGAAACGTACGCACACACACGCACGCACTCACACACACAAACACACACACACCGACTGTGTAATTAGAGGCAGGTAAAACGAGCAATTTGTCAAAAGCAAATTATGGGTCGCGTCTTTCTGGAACATTTGGGTGGGCTAAAGCTCTTCAATTGCGCCCAATGTCACACGAACCTAACGAATCGCAGCCAACTGATAAGCACACGCTTCACAGGCGCCACAGGTAGGAGATGCAATTACCCTTTCATACTCTCTTGCTTCTTATATTTGTTGTTTTTATGCTCCTGCAGGTCGCGCTTATTTATTTAAGCGCGTTGTCAACCTGACTTTTAGTGCCATTCAGGAGCGCGTGATGCTCACTGGACGACATATGGTGCGCGATGTAATGTGCAAGAATTGCGGAGCAAAGCTTGGCTGGATGTATGAATTTGCCACCGAGGAGACGCAAAAGTAAAAGCCATCAAATATGAGCTCACTATTAACTCTCCTTACTAATCGTTTATTTTTTGTCTCCTTGGCAGGTATAAAGAGGGCCGCGTCATTCTCGAATATGCTCTCATCAATGAGGCGGAGGGCTTTCCATCCGAGGCAGGCGGCACCAGTCACTGAACAAATGAGTCTAGCTGCATAGCTCAACAGGATACAATTCATTTGTGTAGCCTTTAAGTATTTAATTTAGCCGACAGGCGTTGTCTTCAATATATATATATATATATTTATACGTATATGTATATATGTAAGCGTGTAGGTTAAATGATTTGAAAATGATCATATCATAGATCGGCATAAATCAGTAGTAGAAATTGAAGCCCCTGTCAGCGTTACTTAAACCTAGTTTTAAGGCACTAGCACATTAAGCTATTGCCCCACCTTTAAAAATTAATTATGTTAAGAGGCTGAAATGATAAATCAATACAAAACAACAAAAGCAAATTTCGCAGCCCCTATCTATCCCCATATTCCTTCATTTTCTCTCATTTCTTTTTTTTTTATATATATATATATATATAACTTATAAGAAACATTTGCTGTGTCTTTAAACTCTTTTTACATGATTAAATAAAAAAAACAGATCTCTTATCTTTTATCTATAAATAAATCAACAAGCAAACCAAATAACTGTAACAAGGTCTTTTGGCTAAATTCGCTTAAAGATTACAAACAGAGAGAGAGAGAGAACATGTATTGCATGCGACTGTAAGAGTAGTGCAGATATACATAGATGCATATGTTGTCTTCAGCTGAATCAATATCAATTAAGTTTACTTTGTTAAAAAGGACTCCAAAGACTCTCTCAACACAATTTGTGTTTTCTTTTTTTGTATTTATTTAATTGCTAGTTGCTAGGGGCCATACAAATGCAAAATAGAAATGCATTTGTGCTATTGTAGCTCTGGGCTGGGTTTTCTTCTGTTTTTAACTCAACTACTTAGTAACTCGATCTGTGCAGCTTCATCGTGATTCCTCCTCTATAGTTTATTGGTCTTTTGGGCCATGGCTAAGGCATTCTCGTTGGCAATCATTTGGAATTCTTGGAAGCGCTGGGAGACACGTTGATTCATCTTCAAATACTTTTCCATACAATTCAGTGAACATTTCTCCTGTAAAAAATCAGAAATATTTAAACTGGTTATCCTTTGATCCATTTGGCTTTAAATATACATATGTAGGTTGACTTACCTCAGAGTCCTTGACATCGCGGGATGTGAAATCGCGCACACAGTCCGTAAAGCACATTTCGGATAGTTTGTTGTACGACATCAGGAAATCTGAAAACTATATATTTATATATACATATGTATATATACATACATATGCACGTTGTTCAGTTGCAGGTCAACAAATCAGATTCAAGCGGGCGGCTTATTCGATTGCACATTGCATCACATTGGCAGCGTGTTTATCAATCAAATACAGCAAGTAACTTACTGTTTTCATTTGATCCTTGTCCAACTGATCTAAAGACACGGTTTCGGGGCTTTTAGCCATTTTGTACTGTGTTGTTTTATTGAAGTTTTTTGTGAGAAATCAACGAAATGTTGGGCGATTAAATAATAGCAGTGAGAGAGCTCAGCTGTGCGGCAATGTCACATCACCAGAGCTGCTGTCAAATCGATAGCATGCTGATATCGTTTTCTTTTTATTATACGATATATCGATAGAAAGTAGGCTGCCATCTTGGTTTTTAGTTTTTTTTACTGACAATCAAATTAATTTTCTCTCTACGTAAGCGTGGTTGTACTTGCCTGCCTGCGAAAAAAATAAATATATATATAGTTCATATATAAATTGTGTATACCTAGCGACGCAATTGATAGCTGGCATAACGAAAATTGTATAAAATTTTTAAACTACATAAATACATATATATAAATATACACTATGCCCCGCTATCGTGAATGGGACTTGGCCTGCAAAGTCTACGTGGGCAATCTTGGCTCCTCGGCCTCCAAATATGAGATTGAGAACGCCTTCAGTAAATATGGACCCCTGCGTAATGTGTGGGTGGCACGCAATCCACCAGGCTTCGCCTTCGTCGAATTCGAGGATCGTCGCGATGCAGAGGATGCGACACGAGGACTCGATGGCACACGCTGCTGTGGCACACGCATACGCGTCGAAATGTCCTCCGGCCGTTCACGTGAAGGGCGTGGCGGAGGAGGCGGCGGCGGTGGCCGTCGCGGCGGACGCAGTGGCAGCGGAGGTGGCGGCGGTGCAGCTGCTCGAGCTGGTGACGCTGGCGGACGATATAGGTGAGTGCAATTCCTTTTTTCCCCCTGCATCTCAATTTTTTAGATATATATGTACATATAAGACACTGTATATACCATGTATATACGTCTATATTTATGTGTGTTGCGCATTGCATATGAGTTGGCGAACAAAAAAATTACAGAAAAGTATGAAAAATCGATTTGGGGCAAGCAAAAAAAAAAAGCGTAAATGAAAACGGGCCCGCGCCAATGTGCGTATACATACAAGAAATATTGCAGTACCGGTTGTAAAAGTGAGCACAGCGCACACATGAATACATATACACACAGCATACACACACACACACACATGCAGACAAACACAGATTTACAGTGTCGTGCGCATCAATTGTGTGCACTACGCGAGAATTACAAAAGTCCGAATATCAATAATCGATAAACCAGGGTTGGTGGTCGACGCTCAGCGCAACAGTCGATAGCTAGTTTGCTTTACGTTTATATCCTTTAAGTACTTGATTGAAGATTTCACCCATACCCGTTTGACCCGTTTCGCCCGCTTTTTATTCAAATGCGGCCTCGCCGTTGTACAAAGATTTGTTGTGTTTTTTAGTCGTGAAGAACTAAAAAGTATCGAATTACATTAAATTTAAATTAAACAAGTAAACCAGTAAAAATAGTAAAATCAAATTAAAAAACAATTCATCAACGATTGAGGCTCAGTTTTAATGTGGTTTCACAATCATTTTGCAGGATAAAGTCTACTTCTACTACAAGCACAACAAGAACAACAACAACAGCTACTACTACTACTACTAGAACTTCTACTACTCCTCCTCTTCCTTCAACAAGTACAACTACTACAACAACAAGAACAACTTCACGTCTCATAACTACAACAACAACAAGAACAACAGCTCCTGCTCCTCCTCTTACACACATTTCACCAACACCAACAACTACAACAACAAAAACAACAACACGCCCAACCAAATTGTGCAGCTTTATGATAATTGTCGATTTCAACAAATACGATATATTCCGCTGACTGCAAAAAAATAACAACAAAAACAACACCACCACCACCAACAACAACAATAACTACAACAGCGACAGCAACACATCACAACAATAGCAACAAGAACACAAGCTCCTTTTTGCAAGCTCTCAACAAAACTTTAGTACTTAACGTACGCATCTATTTGTCAGCCGAAGGGGCAGTCCAATCACCATCCACCATCAGCAGCAACAGCTACAACCTGCATCAGCAACAACCGTAACACCACACAACACAACATAATTCATTCACATGAACTCTATTTCTCTATATTTCTCTATCTCTGTCTAACTCATCACACAAACAAACAACATAATCTCACACACACACACACACAAATCACCAAGTGCGACGTGCCATCAAAGCGCAATCATGGGGCCAGTCAGTCAGTCGGTCAATCAAACGATCAATCAACGGCTTTCGACTGCAGCTGTCGTCGCAATTTCACCAATAGCAACAACAACAACAACAACAATCTTCATAGCTCATCAACAAAAATGCTTCTACTTTCGTACCAACAAGAACAACAACGACTTATGCTCTCTCACATATATTATATTAACAACACTTATCAACAACACCACCTCCACCACCACAACCAACAACAACAACAACAGCAACCAACCAACCAACAACAACAACAAGCAAGTGCAACTACTGACCCAGCCAGCAATTAAATCTAACTCCAATTACACCAACAACCAACCAACCAATCAATCAATCAACCAATCAATCAATCAATCAACCAACCAACCAACCAGTCAATCAGCCAATCAATCAATCAACGCTTTGCAACAGCCAACAGCCGTAGACAACAACTCTAGACTCCAACTTCAACTTGCAGTCCTACACGCGTCTTCTGCAACGCCTCTCAGCCTCAACGGGTCTGCTTCTGTCCCCCACAGTATATCTATATATATAGTATATATATATATATATTTGTTAATCAAAGAATATATATATTTGTATATATATGTAAGAATCATCTTATACTCATCTATAAGCCAGCCTGCCACCAACAACAGCTACAACAACTAACCAACAAACCAACCAACAACTTTAAGAACAACCAACCAACAAGTACAACAACAACAACAACAGCAACAGCTACTTCAACAACATGCAACAGCTTAGGGCTCTGTTTTTGTTAATCATCTTATATTTAATTTGTTGTTGCTCTAGCTCCGTAGCTCATTTCAGTTCTTGCACCCCTACCGGGTTGGCCATCCCCCCACCCCCCATATACCTTCCACTCCCTACAAATTAAAAAGCAAACACCCTGCGCCGAGCATCTCTGCATCACAGAAAAAAAGTCTATGAATCTTCAAATTCAGCTGCGCTGCGCTTCTTCACAACTTCAGCTTCAACTGCAACTGCAACAACTCCTCCTGCAACAACAACAACTACAACAACCACCAATAATCACCAACAACAAGAACAACAACAACAACCACCAACCACCACCTCCGAATTATCACGTAAAGCAACTACCAAAAAAAAAAAAAAAAGAACAAATTTAAAAATCTAAAAAAAAAAAAAGCGTATGTAAAATTGCTACCAAAATTTATTTTTTTAGCTACAAGAAATGCTATCGAATTTTAACTTTTAATTTTTGTATATCTTTTTTCGTTGTTAACATTGCTGTATAATATCCTTGCTGGAACCAGTCGAATGCGTATGCTCGGTAGATATGTGACCCAGTCCTTCCGTGCGTACATCATTCCGCTTGTGGCCTTTGAGAACTCATCCTTCAGTGAATCAATCTTAATGAAACTTGGCATAGATGCTGCTAATTGCTGCAGTCAGCATATATGTTGAAGTTGGTTGGATCGTATCACTATATCATCAATCAAATAAGCAACCGATGAGCAGGCCAGCCCCCCAAACAGTGTGTGGCCCGAATAGTTATGTTTAAGAGACTATCGATACAGTGAGCCCTCGCATATTGGAAACCTAATTCCTCTGTTATATAAATTAATTGTAAATTCCAATTGTTGTTGTGTTCACTGTATGCAGATCCTTAAGCATTTGTCTATGTCAGCAAGGGTATTTAATCTTCGGCTAAGCCGTTGTTAACTGTATTTTCTATCGTTTTCTTTTAATTTTGATCGTTTATCGTTATTGTTTATATTGTTTGTTTGTGTACATTGTTGTTGTTCCTCAACACGCAGCACACAAGCGCAAACACACACACACACACACAGACATGCTCGATTGTAGCAACAACTGTGAAGGAACTTAGTAGTTCAGGCTAACCCCACTTTTCTCAGCTCCTTTCTCCTGTCTCTCTCTGTGTGTGTGTGCGTGTGTGTGTGTGTGTGTGTGTGTGCGTGTATTTGTGTTAGCAACAGCTGCAGCAGCATTAACTAGAGCATCAACACACATGCGCACCTATTACAATAACAACAACCAAGTGTTGCAACTACAGCTACAACAACAACTACAACATCAACAAGAACAAGAACAACAACAGCAACAGCAACTAGAACAACATTCTTCTCTCAATCTGCTATGCTCATCCAACATTGAACTCACTCAACACCACCACCACCACAGCTACTACTACGTTAATGTATGTTGTTTGTTTTTGTTTTTGGTTATGTTTTTTTTTTATACCACCGAAAGAGGAAAAGAGACCAGCCAAATGCCCCCAATGCCAAGAGTAGCATTCTCTCTCTTTCTCTCCCTCTCTCTCTCTATATATATATGTATGTATATGTATCTCTCTCAGCTCAGCTCAGCTCAACGCAGCGCCACAGCCAACAGACAAACTGCGAGAGCATCACGAAAACCAACCACCAAGACCAACCAACCAACCAACCAACCAACCAACCGACCAATCAACCAACCACCAACTCCTCTCAGAGCTTCTCCATAGAATATCAGTAAAAAAAAGAAACGAAAAAGAACAAACTGAGAAATGGAGGCTCAGTTTTTCAGCATTGTTTATAAAAACTGAAAAAAAAAAAGAAAACCAAATACCAAATTTGATGTGTCAAAAATCTATTTAATTTGTATTTTTCTCTCTCTTTTTCTCGCTCTTCTCTTCTTTTCTCTCTCTCTGTCTCTCGCTCTCTCTTTCTGTATCTTATCACTCACTCTCACTCATGCGCTCCTGCCGTGTGTCTGTCTGATAACATCTGAAATAACAACAACAAAACCATCGTATCCCGCCATCCTCGCAAACAAAATTTTAAAATATTAAACTCCATCCAACCCCATCCATTCCAATTGCCCACCCACCACAACCACCAATCTACTTACAGGTCACGCTCGCCCAGACGCTCTCGCACCCGCAGTCGCAGCTTCTCACGTGATCGACGCAGCCGCTCGGACTCGAGGGATCGCCACTAGATGAGGTCAAGCCAAGCCAACCCAGCAACAGCAACAGCAACAACAAATGCAGCAGCAGCAACAACAACAACAGTAGCAGCCGCAGCAGCTCACAAGACAATTGCACACACACACACACACAAACACACACGTGACCACAAATATATAACAACAAAATATCCTATTATAGTCAGTTTTTTTTTTTATTGTTTCTATACAAACGTAGAATTGTGAATTTCGGACAGCTACTCAGCAAAGATTAAGAAGAAAAAAGAAAATAAAACAAAACAAATACCAAATAAGCAAAAAGTTACAAAAACAAAAAGGAAGCAAACTAAATAAATAAAATTATAAATATGAAATTATAAATATATTATATAAATAAATTCGAGAACCAGTTTGTTGCTGCGTATTTAGCTAGTAAGTGCATAGAGATTAAAGAGAGAGGAAACAATCGATAGACAACAAACAAACAAACAAACAACAAGTGCAACTACACAAGACATACACACACACAACACACGACATGCAATACACACACACACACACACACACATCGTCAACAACAACAACCACAGCAAGGGAGAGCGGAAGGTACGAGAATTTTGTGAATGTTTCTTTTAAAGCTATTATTTTCACGTGTTTTTAATTTTTTTTTTTTTTTGCCTAATCGACACAAATTGTAAAAATAAAAAATGAATTAAGACAATTTAAGGTGAACATAATAAAAAGAAAGAAAAAAAAACAAATAAAATAAAATGTAAGAAAAAATGTGTTTCTTTGAAAATATATTTTATATTTTCGAAAAATAAGTTTTTGAAACAGCTGATTTTCACTTAAATTCTCCTTGGGAGCGTAGATTGATTAAAAACTGTAGAATACATATGTATATGAATATCTGGGATTTTTGGATTTAAGATGGGAAATCTTGGAGCTATGACAAACTTTATAGACTAAAAGTTGCCTTGGATGTAGAATTAGATATTTGACCAGTTTGGGAATATATGTTAAATATGAATACTAAGTTGGTATCGTAGTATAGTAAGTATTACTAACTAACTATTGAAAGGTCCATTTCGATTGCGCCCGAAGGCCACAAAAGCTCGATGATTAAGATTTTAAGAGTACCAAAGCGTAAGTTTGGGGAGTGTAGAAAATACTACATAGGCTCTCTCCAAGTCGACTGTGGAGCTTACAAGCCACTATATAAGCTCTCCAAAATTTCACTAGAGAGCTTATAAGCCACTATATAAACTCTACAAAATCCCACTCCCTAGACTTACACTTCATATGCTAAGTTGTTAATTATATCTATAATACTACAAACTCTACATGGGGGTATCTAGCGATTCCTACACTTCAAGAAGTCGTTGGACAATGCAAGATCCCGATAGGCGAAGAGACGGGCAGCGCATCTAAATTGGATATCAATAACTGGCAAAGGCTGTAATGAATATATGATCTGGATCGCTGGCGAATAAGAACTTGATGTATTGTAGAGTGCAATAGAATGAGATGTGTTTATTCCAGGGACCGTAACAATTACAATTTTTATACAAAAAATTGAGAAATAAGAATTATTTTTTAATTTTTTTTAAATAAAATATTTTTAATTATTAAAATTAATATATATGATAAAAATCAAAAATAATTATTACACATCAATTTTTATTATAAAATTGAAAAATAAGAATTATGATTTGATTTTTTTTTTTTTTTTTATATAAAAATTAAATTGCAATATCATTTGAAATAAAGGAGCTAGATCATATATAGACCTATATATATAACCTACGCATCAATACCTTTCATTTGATATATAATATGTATGTAAATATTTACTTGTACATACACATTTATTATTTATTAATTTTATAATAAAAATTGAAAATAAGAATTATGATTTTATTTTTCTATAAAAATTGATGTGTAATAATTATTTTTGATTTTTATCATATAAATTAATTTTAATAATTAAAAATAAATTAATAATAAAAAATTGCAAATAAAAGTTTATCCTGTTTTTGAATTCGCCGTAAAAAAATATCCTTTGTATATTTTTACCACTCTTCTTGGAGTTTTTTTTGAGCCTCAATTTTTTTAAATTCATAATTCTTATTTGCGGTCCCTGGTTTATTCTAAATGTAGATTTAAGATGTGTCTATGCTGGCTTACAGGCTTTCTCCCTAGGGGCTTAGAGCTAAGCGTGCTATAGAGCCTAAATTGAACTGAAATAAATACTTTACTATACTAAATGAAAGAAATACTATAAATTTGATGAACTATATCATGATAGATCAGCTATCAACTATAAGCAGTCTATATATAAGAGCAGAAATGTTAAGTCCTTAAGACAGAGAAATAGACTTTTGATATTTTGTATACATATATTTAAGCAACTTAACTATATATATTGATATATTGTAGATTGATTAATGAATATAGATGGTATTTGGGATTAGAGAGTATGTGCTATGTGTGATTGATTTGACCATGAATCAGAGTGAATTCACAATAAACGTTGCATACTTTTGGGCGCCTTTAAAATTCCCATTAAACCAATTTCGAATTCTGAATGCCAATTGTATTTGTATATGTATATATATAATATTATTAATAATAATTGATCAACAATAACACAATAGATAACATTTAGTCGGGATATTTATGTTGTATATATGTAAGTATGTTTGTATATCCACATCTGATTAATATATCATATATATTATTAACAATATCATATTGAATGCAACAAAGCAAACAAACGAACAAATATTATTGTCAAAAATTTGTTATGTGCCTCAATTCTAAAAACAAAAAAACAAACCATAAACATATGGCCAATATACATACATGTATGTATATATATATATATCTACATATAGATAAACATTTATCTAAATATTCATAAACATTTGTCAGATCCACGATATTACACTAATGGGATTTGCTTTTCACAAAGTTTTATTACTCGTAAATTTTTCAATTTTTTTAGAAAAAAAAAAAAATGTGGTTAGTGTGGCTTGAGTGTACGCTGAATCTACTTATATTTCTTCATGAAATCGGCATGGAATACGCGGAACTTCTCCATCATCTCCTTCAATACATTCGTCTGTGGCAATATGGTACTACGGAAGTGATAAGTGCCGGGCAACTGGCCAAATCCGCTGCCAGGCACAATGCAAATACCTGCCGAGACAGAGAGACAGACAGACAGAGAGAGAGAGAGAGAGAGAGAAAAGGGTTATATGGAGCACTGCTATGATATTCATTGTGGCCTACTCACCTGTCGTCTCGAGCAGCTCGAATGCATAGAAAACATCCGGCAGCATGTTCTTCGCCCTGGCCGCCTCCACCGCCTTGGGTGGTATCTCAATCTTGGGGAACACATACATGGCGCCCTGCACCGGATTCACCGTGTAGCCTTCGAAGCTGCTCAGCGTCTTGTAAACCAATTCGGCACGCTCTTTGAGCGCATTCAGCACCTCGGATTTCTCCTTTTCGAAGAGCTCATACGATGGCTCGCCGGGAGTGGGGGGATTCACGAGAGCACTGATTGCCACCTGGCCGGCGGTGGTGCTGCAAAGTTGGGCCGTAATCGATTTGGTTAGCACGGCCTTGACTTCGGGACAGATGTTCAGCACCTCCATGTAGCCACCGCGAATGCCGCACTCGCCGAGGTAGCCCTTCGAAACGGACAGAAAGCTGACTAACTCCTGCTGACGATGAGGTCCGCCCATCTCGTTCATAACCTGCTTGAACGAGTAGAACTTGGAATTCTTGTCATACACGTTCGCCTGGTACACCTCGTCGGCCATGATCAACAGTTTGTTTTCATACGCAAACTTGATAATCTCGACGATATTCTCGCGGGTGAGCACCTGTCCGGTGGGATTGCCCGGATTGATGACAACCAGCACACGCGGGTTGCACTGCTTCTTCGATTCGTCGTACGCTCGCTGCAGCTCCTTGCGATCGAGTCCCCAGCATTTGGCCTCGTCCAAGAAATAATCCACACGCTTCATTCCCAGCTCTGTGATGGACGCCGAGTACAGTGGATACTGTGGGATGGGCACCATAACACCGGGCGGCAGACCACCAACCGGGCAGCTGTATTCAAGGAAAGCAGTTGATTATAGATATATGTGATCTCCAATTGAGATGATGGAATTTCTAGTTCCATTTTCTGCATAAGCTCACTAGTTCGAATCGTGAAATAAATATAGGAATTTGAAGAACAATTTAATGATAAACAAATCATTTGAACAACTGAGCACTGAGCTTGGCTTTTGTATATCTGCTTAGCTATATAAAACGGGATAAAGAGCTCATTTTGAACTAGTTCAAGCTGATAAAATTGACTTTTCTCAGCAATAGTTCCAAGTTTGTTTTGTTAATGTAAACTTTTTAATTTTGAAGAAAATGATTCTAATAAAGCACATTTTAAGCTGATAAGAAACTAGTTCTCTTCAAATTTCGCTTAGTAACTAGTTTAAAACTGCTATAAATATGATAAAAAGGCTTGCATACGGTGCTAATAAAACATGTTTTAAGAATCGTTCATTTAAATTTTGTTTTGAAAGTGCCAAGTTGGAACTAGATCATAAGCGTAAAAAATCTATTACAAAACTAGGTTTATGCTCTCCAAAAGCTTAATAATTAACTAGATTGAATCAGCTTTTAAATTACTTCCATTAAAGACCGCTTTTGGAACTAGTCCATAGTAACAACGAAACTGTGACAAATTTTGATTTACTCAAATTTGATAAATTTACATTTAAAAAATAAAACTTGTTCTTAAGCGCAGTTTTATGCCGCTTTACTTAATTAAAACGGCTTAAGAACAAGTTCTTTTAAAGGCTACATATGAACTAGTTCATATATATTATAAAGTTCAAATGAAGCTTTGTATAGACCAAAATAAACTTTGATAAACAGCTATTGGAAAGAAGTTAGCTATAAAGCTGTTTAGCTTTTGAGTTGTAAGCGTATCAAAAGAACTAGTTCATTTCAGTTAAAAACTGACTTACAGCTAACATATGCTTTATCAACTATTAGAAATACTTCAATAAACTATGCTAAACGAGCTATATCCTTTAGTACTTGAACTAGTTCCAGCTCCATTTGCAGCAGCTAACCTTCGCGTATACTCACTTGAGCAGAGTCAGAATGCTCTTAATGCCCGGCGACGCACCACCGGTCAAGTAGATGTTCTGGTAATCGGCCGGCACGCCATTGTCACGCTTCTCGATAAAGGCGGCGGCCTGGCGACGAACAAACTCCAAGCCAGCTGAATCAGTATAGGAACCCATCGAACCGCCCGCGCAGGCGGCGAGCAGATCACAAGCGCGCTTCTTGATGTCGTCCGGATAGTCGGGGGAGTTCAACAGACGCGGCTCCATGGTCAAGGCCATCAGCTGTAGCAAAGCAAAGCGAGTGTTTACTGTACTGTCTAGAGGCCCAAGTATATATGTGTATATGTATGTATAGCTAGCTCTTTCACTCACCTGCCTTAAGTAGGTCAAAGGCTTTTGGCCCATCGCATGGCAATCGCCAATGTTGGCCCGGATGACCCGGTCGAATGGCTTCTGAACACCCTGCAACGAGAGAAAAGCAAATAATGAAGACGATAAATGAAATAACTAAATAAAAATAGATATTAACATGATTAGAGCCAGCTCTCCCGATTGTAACGAGGCTCTAATGTGATTTTAATGCGCCGTCGTGCGAATCGAATATGTTAATCGAAACCTGCAGTTTTTTCTATTTCGCCTCGCTTTGCTTTTGGCCAAATTAGTTGGCTCATTAGGAGAGGCGGCAATCAAACAATCACGGCTAATCTCAACTCTGAATTCAATTATAACGAATACACAAAACTAGCTCGACCATATAATTATACATAATTATGGCAGCGAAGCGAACCAGTTCCGACGAGTGAATCAGAATTCAATAAAGCAAAGCTTAAGTCTTGAGAAAGAGAGAGAGAGAGAGAGGGGGGAGAGAGAGAGGGAGAGCAGTAGAATTGGCTAATAACTTTTTGCTATAATAGTAACATTGAGATGGGTTAAAGAAAGCTTTGTACTATTAACAGAATTTTTGCCCAGTTTTGCTATAAAACAAACCTAAAGTCAATGTAAGGAAAATTGCAAACTACTTTTCGCTATAATATAAAGCTTAAATGTGAAGAACAAGAGAAACACAAAAACCTTTTTGCTATAAAAACTAATTTGAATGCACATCTTACTATAAAGTAATGCCCAAAGAGAAGTTTAATTAGAATTTCTTTTTCCAATTTGCTATAAAATGAAATTTCCATCTGCAGAGCTGGCAAAACTTTGCTATAAAGACAAATTTGAGACGTTTTGGAGAGAGTTTTTAGCTACAAAATGAAGAGTATCAACAAATATGTTGCTATAAATTGACCAGACTTGAAGTCAAAGTGACGAAGTCTATAAATAATAATTTTAAATTTGCTATCAAGTTTAAGTCTGAAGAGCAATAGAAACAATCACGTCTTACATAAAGATAAATCTGAATTAGTTTTGTACTATAAAGTTATTTCCCAAGAGAAGCTTAAATAGAATATCTACTCACATTTGCTATAAACTGGAACTTGTAGACTAATGAGAAACACTTATTTCTGTTTGTTATAAAGCCAGTTTTGAGATGTATTCAAGTTCTTTTTTAAACTATAAAATGTATGTGTATGTACACATTTTGTTGCTATAAATTTAGCTACAACTAAAATCAAGCGAATTCCTGATTTTCCTAACATTTGCTATAAAACAAACTTAAAGTTAAGCTTACGAAAATTTAAATTTATTTTTTTGCTATAAATGAACCTTTATAACCCATTACTTCTTGCTATAAAGAGTAGTCAAGCAATAACAAAAGTTCAGCTAAAAGCCAATATACTCCTTTATACTTTGCGAGCAAGCATACATACAATTTAGTTCATCTACTAAAGCGAAATACAAACATATAGTTATCGTCTTAATTGAATTGGAGACTTAATTGGCTTTTGAAATGTAAACTGGAGAGGGAGGCAGAAGGGCTGGGCGAAGGGCGGGGCTGGGTGAAGGGCGGGGCTGGGCGAAACCGTCAGACAGTTGACAATGCAAGTGCATATACTAAATATAGTATATAAACTAAACAGTATGTATGTGTGCATGTGTATAAGTAATTCGAGTGCAAGTGGGGGCTTACATTACCCAAACTGTGTTATTTGAAGGTGGGTACTGGGGGTCGCCACAGATGGAGGGGCAGAGGTTGGGTTTGGGGTTGGGGTTGGCGCTGTACAGCAGTTCGTATGAGTAATTTATCATTTGAATGAAAAATACAAGCAGAACTGAACAGAGCACAGAATGCTCGGCGAATCACGAACCACAAATTAAGTCATGCATACACACACACACACACACACACACACATAGTTGCTATAACTGAACAAATGCAACAAGTGTGGAAAGAGTGTAAACCCAATGATGGGAAATGTAACGCCCGCAAAAAAAACTCAAAAGAAATCAACAGAATGTTAGCAAAGTTAACAAGCGAGAGAGAGAGAGAGAGAGAGAGAGAGTGAACAATGTTAGTTAAGTTCAAGTCGAAATTTGTATACCCTCCCATATAGACTTAAGCTATAGTATTTCGATTGTGATAAGAGGTTGCTTTATTATGTTATACACAAATAATATAGTCTATAAACATTTGGTTTATATTTATCAAATTTTATATATACAATATATATATATATAAATTTTTTTTTTTCTTTGTGTATATACTTGTGATTGTCTCTAAAGATATATATATATCATATATCTTCGTATATAGTCTATTTCTAGATATATCCCATATCTTTATATATACTCTATTTCTATATACATAGACATACTTAGTGCTATAAACAAGAATTCAATTCTTTAACCAATATAAGAGCCCATTGATGCCTAAGACTTTGTTCTCAAGATATCTTATATTATTAGAGTTCATATATTGTATGATATATCAATAATATTTGTGTATGGTTATGGGACACTCCGCAGAGTTTTTTTTATTTTGTTTATTTTAAGATAAGCACATATGTATATATAGTCTATATATGTATATAGCTCTTAGTAATTTAAAAACTATATTAAAAATATTTTGGATAAGTAGCATGCATAATGAGCTGGAAAGAAATTCATTAGTAGCAATGCTCTAAACAATAAATAAGATTTTGTATATATATATATATGTACATACATATTTACATATATATTAATACTAATGAATTGCTTTCCAGCTCATTATGCATGCTACTTATCCAAAGTATTTTTCACATCCGAGCATAATATATATATATATATAGAGCTCAAATATAGTAGTTAAATTGTTAAGCGTTATATATATACATATATGTATGTGTTATTTATATAAGTACATATATACATACTTAAGATTGCAAAAACTTTTCCACCTAGTGGCTGTCTTATACATACACATACATAGATACCTCTCAACCTAACAATGAAAGTGTGTACAGGTGCATAGAAAACCTACGCGCGTGTGTGTGTGTGTGTGTGTGTGTGTGTGCTCCGTACTTAGTTCAATTTGTTAACGTCCACTTGCTAATATGGCAATCGAGGCATTTATCGCTGTTCGAAGCAAATCAGCAAAAGAGGGAGAGAGAGAGCTGAGATCGAAGAGAGTGTAATAGAGAGATAGTGAGCGTGGGCTGTGGGTCAAATCAAAGTCAATGAGCTGAGCCTAATAGAAAACTAATATCAAGTTTAATGAGCGAAAAACGAATATGAAAATGCCTTAATAACATTCTTATACGAAGACTTTGAGTCAAATTTACAGCAGGTTAACATTACGCAGAAAAGCCTAAGCACATAAATTTTAACACACTGTTGCTTAAAGAAGTTAAAAAAAAAACAACTGTTAAGCTCACTTGCGTTTATCAGTTCCAAATAGATCAGAGTATAGAAGCTTTATAATTTAACAGAGCAGCATTATGTTAATGCACATCTTAAAATATTACAGCAATAGTTTGTTTTAATACATTTTTGGCGGCTTGTCTTATCTGCAGCAACGCTTCACTTGGAGATTTCAAATATTTCCACGCTACACACATACAACATACATATGCATGTATGTATACATATGTATGTATGTATGTCTGTAAGAGATCAAAGTTTTACGCATGTATGCATGCCTCTCTGTGTAAGTATGTACATACATATGTATGTATGTGTGTATTATAACAATGTCAAGCATTTGCTATTGACAGACGCTTCGATTGCCCATTTGGCAAGCTGTCAAATTGTTGGAAGTGCGTGTTTATCATAAGCAGCACAGAGCCGTGGCTGAACGCGTTTGATAAAACGCAAAAGCAAAAACAGCAAAAACAGCAACAACAACAACAACAAAGACTGCCACCGTGTAGAAGAGAAATAAAATTATGCATGAAAGAGCAAGTGATGGGAATGAGGAAGTGAGCAAACTGGATGCAAAGAAAGAGGAAGGAGAGGAATATATGTCAGCAACAGCAGCAGCAGCAGCAGCAACAGTGGCAGTAGCAGAGCAGCAGCAGCAGCAGTAGACAGAACAAAATGTAAAAAGTCGAAATGAGAAAGAACGTAAGCTAAACAATGGAAGACATGATGACATATAGAGATACACGCACATACATACATATAATTATATACATACATACGTATATGTAGGTATGTACATACACATATGACTGCTGCAGTTCAATGTGCAAAACGGGACGAGGTGGGGTTAAAACGCATTGTCAGTTTTAGCTCATCAAATTCGAAGAGAATTTATTTTGCGTTGCGCTGGAATAACAACAACAAAACCGAACAAAAATATGGCAATATGAAAATGTGTGGGTGGGTGTATACATATGCTATACAGTGAACTCACGCTAAATGGGCAATGTCTAAAGAAATAATGCTATTCTATTATTGACATATTTTGATGTACATATGTATGTATGTACATACATATGTATATATACTCATATTTATGTAGTGAATAAATTCATTAGCTTTTCCAAACACCTTTAGATTCCAAAAGGCTTCTTTGTCGAGTGCCCACTGTAGCTGTGAAGTCAAAGCTCATGCGCATGTTTGTTGCCGTTTGTTTGTTTGTTTGATAACAACGCCCCATGCAATTGGCAAACAGCATCCATATCAGCCATCCCAAGAGCTCCACAGTTCCACTCCCATACCCACCCTTGCTCAACTTATATAAGCGAAAAGAAAGCCCCAGTGGCGCTGACAGCCGATGCTGCCGGTGTTTTGAAGGACGTTCACTGAACTTGACTTTCACAAAATTGGGCACTGGGTGGGAAGAACGAAGTACGTAGAATGCAAACGAAAAATGAAAAGTGGAGAGGGGGTGAAAGAGAGGAAGAGCGCGAGAGCGCATAGCAAAGAACGTACATACATATGTGCGTATAATTTATAGCCTAAGCCGAACGAAATTGAAATTTAAAAGCAGATAATTGAAAAAATGTGACCCCAATTACAAGTGCTGGAACAAACACGATGGAAAGATGGAAACAAACAATAATTAAAGTCAACTGCCGATGGTAAATTGTCTGATAAAAAGTATTTTATGAACATCATGAAGTTCGATTGTTAAGGCATTGAGGCAATAGAGCTTATCATATTCTAGATAAGCTTCAAAATAAGCGATAAATATGCCAAAGATGCTTCGAGCATAGTTCATAAAGTGTGTAACTGCAAATTGTTGAATTTAATAACCAATTTTGTATAATTTAAATGTTATAAATGAAAAAAGAGTTGAAAAGCAATTAACAGTTTTTAGTTAACATTGTCTTATACAAATTCCAAACAAAGTTCTCACACCCACACGCACACACACACACACAAACAGCCAGCGCTCAAATAAAGGGACAACAATTGCGCCAAATGCAAACAATTTATAAGTGCGAAAGGTAATGAGAGAAAACTAACACCAAAGCACACTAAAAAAAAAAAAATAATAACAAACAACAACCGCGGAGGTACATCGTCGCGCTCGGTAGATGGCGTGTGTGTAAGCACGCAACGTAAATTCAGAGAGCAGCATTCCAGCGAACTGGAAGGGGTGAAGCGCACTTACCTTCAACAGTTCCTTTTCAATTTCTCCGGCGCGTATGACGATCGGTCCACGAACCGCATACTCCATGGCCTTATAGTTCTCATTGATGTTGCATAGGGACAGGACCTTCTCAGTGCTAGCGGTGGACATGTTGCTAAAAAAAAAACAAAAAGGGCGGAATAAACGGAAAAAGGAAATCAAAAATTAAAGTTCACAGCTTAATGTCAAATGCAAACTCGTTCGGCTCTGCCTCCGTTCGGCAAATGAACGGCACTAAACAGAAATATATTGAAAAACAAAAACAAACACAAAAAACACGTAAAAAAGAGGAGACGAAACAACGAGCAAAAGAATACAAAATTTGTTGGGACTACTAACCGAACAGGAGCGTTAAACGGTGAATGGCTACCACGCGCGTTCAATGCTTCAGCTTGACTGCAGCGTCGCGTCGCTGTCGCTGTCGTTGCCGTCGTCGACGCCGTTGTGGCTGTAGCTGCTGTCGCTGGCTTTTGAGCGCTGTTATTGTTATGTAGCAGCGATTTCCAGCGTCGAATGGCAACGCTCGACGGCAGTTTACATTGTTGCTGCAGCTGACAGATGCGGCCGCTGCTCTGCTCCAGATGCGGCAGCCCCGATGTGACAACCGCAGTGGCAGCACGCTGTAGCGTTGACGGATTCCTTAATAGTTGGCGACTCATTTTCCTCGATTGGTTTACAATTTGGTTTGACCACTTCAAATTTAATTATTGTAAAACGCACACGCACACACACAGTGCTAGAAAGAGAAACGGCGAAAGAGAGTGTCTGTCGTTAAGTGAGATACATACAATGGTTTGAATACAAAAGTCCAGTGCAAAAAGCGAAAAGGCGAAAAAGCACCACCACCAAGTACACACACACATACACTCGCCTCGACTTGAATGTGTGCCTGTGTGTGTGTGTGTGTGTATAAGAGCGGTCGCTTAAACTCGATTTATAAGAGTTCAAAAAGCTGGTTTGGCATTGCTATTGATATTAACCTTGCCATTGGTAAAATATATAAACACATACAAGATGTATGCGTGTATGTGTGTATATAATTTTGGTTATTTGTTTGTTTCTTTGTGTGCTATCAAACGCGATAAGCTAACCAAAATAAATTTATGGCATCGATACACACACACACACACCCAACCGTAACGGCTGCAATTCAATTAGATGATGAAAAAAAAAAAACAATTAACCGGTTCTGTTGCCAAGACACAATCGCTCCTGATAAAAGCTAATTATAAATTTCATTTTTATCAGTATAAGAGCTGGACAAATCCTTTGAAGCTTTCTAACGGACATTGAGCATTTTGCTTATTCGTTTGCATGGTCACACTGCAGTTGCTGTTGCTTGACCAACTATCGATAGTAATCGATAATGGCGATCGCCAACCAATTTGAATTTTGTTTTGCGGCAATTTTCAAGAAATGTTTTCTTCATCTTAGCCAATTTTGTATGTTTAGATTAAGCTTTATAATTTTGTTTGTTATTTTTTTGGATGATAGTGGCTTTTGCTTGGCCCCATTTAGATAGCACTTGGATTATGTATACGATTTAATGGGTCTATGGTGTGCTACAACTATATATGTATGTAAACACGTGCTATATGGGACGCTATCAAAATTTCATGTACTTTTGACTTTTAGTCTGACAGACAACAAAAACACGCCTTATCAGTGACGTCTCTGCCTAAGTCCAAACAGATCCCAGCTTATACTATAGATTTATTATATATGTATGTATGTGTATATATGTATATATAGTAGACTATATATATATATATAGAACAAGGCCTTGTTGGCAATAATTTTGCACTTTGGATTCGCAATTGCGCAATTGAGGCAGTTCTATGAAAGTGTTTGCCAAAAAGATCATGAAAAAACAATACAATAACAGGTATAACTAATGCATAATATATGAACACATGTATATATATCTATATCTACATTTATATATATGAAATATTATCTATACACACTAAAAAAAGATGCTCAAATGCTTTAGCAAATGAAGTGTCATGAGCTTTTCGGTTTTTGTGTGTATATTATTCTAAAATAAATAAAATGAATAAGCAACTTTACGGTCAGCTTTTGTGTGCGCTAAAAGCTAACTTAAAGTTCCTTTTATTGTTCTTATAAACAATATCAAGCTACAATAAATGAATGTTGGGAAAGTAGAAATATGCAAAGCAATGTCATGTATGATAAAGCTTATTCAAGCTCGATTAAAGCTCTATGAATTTAGTTGTTTACTTATATTCTTATATATACTTATATCTTATAGATACAATATACTCGTGTTAAGGAAAGACAGCTTACAACTTAAGTAGAGCTTGCATGAATATTAGACAATATTATATACTAAATTAGACAAAAAGTCTGTCTTAGGAAATTCTAAAAATGTTTGAAACCTTTTTTAAGCTTAATTGTGAATTCTCTTTATATATTTACTCATTTATATTATTCTACAATAGATTCGGATTAAGCAAGCAGAGCTTCGAACTTAAGTTAAGCTTTAAGAGGACCCTATTATTATATTTTTTTAAAATATGTTTTAAATAAATTTAAAAAAACTAGAAACAAAATATAAAATATAAATATAAATGTAGTAAATTTTATTTAAAAAGATATAGCTTTTAGTAAAGTTTTAATCTGCTCTAAGAGGTAAAAGCTCTACTACACAAACTGTTTAATTATTTCTATTAAATTTTATATTAAATTTGATTTTTGCTCAATATTTCTCGCAGTGTATCTATGAACATAAGCATGTATATAGAGTGTATAAATCAACATAAAATATAACAAAAGAAAGTAAGCAAAAAAAAGTTATAATCAATATGCTGTTATCAAAAACATCAGTTAGCACCTGCGTTCAGGTGCTAAAAGGGCGCGTCAACAATGCGATAATATATTTATAACCCAGCATATGTCTCCAAAGAGCTCTATTGTGCTGTACATGCATCCAATCAATAGAATATATTGAATATAATCTATTTGGCTGATTGGACTGGCGAGATCTGGTTATGCAATGGCAGCAGCTGCTCCAATTGCAATATTCCAATTGGAGCACTCCCAACTATGCAAATGGCATTCGGCATTCGGCAGATAAGATATGAATTTTATTTAATTATGCCGCAATTCACAAAATAATATAAATAAACACAAAATAAATAAACGCAGGTGCAAAAAAAAGAAGAGAAAAACGACGCCAATTTAGTTAGTTGGAAAAACAATGCCCAATTGACACATCAGCTAATCTAATTGGGATCCAGCTGTTGCGTTTGTTTAGCTGCTCTGCTGATTGGGAAAATTGGTGCGAATTGCGGCGTTTCGCACGCAATCCAATTGGAGGCGGCACGCAAAACGGCAAATTGTATCAAAGGCTATAATTTATGACTATTTACCGCTGTCGCACTTAACCTCAAGACATTTTTGTTATAAATTATTTACTTTGCGCGTTCGGATGCGTGTGCATGTACATACTTGCAAGTGTGTGTGATGTGTGTGTGTGTGTATCTGTGTGTGTATGTGTGTGTAATTAGATCAAGAGCAGTTGGCATAGCGTGCACTTTGTTAAATCGATTTTCGCAATTTTTGCAGTTGGATATACGCACCTGGTCCAATTGGAAATTGTATGTCGGTCGGCGATTGATTATCTAATTGGTAGCAAGCACGGCGGCTGCTGCTCTGGCTGCTTCTGCTTCTGCTGCTGCTACTGCTGCTGTGTGGTTGTCAACTGGCGTTGATGTTTAATCCATTTGTTTGTTGTGATTTTCGCATTTGGCCCAAGCGAGAAATCAAATTGATTATTACATACACATATGCATGTGCGTGTGTGTGTGTGTGTGAGTGTGTGTGTATTTGCATATATGTAAGCGAACAAAATTATTAATAAACTTATCTGCGCATATTTCTGTGTGTACATACCCCACACACAAATAAGATTTCGTAAATAAATTCTCCAAGGTGCCCGTGTGTGTGCGCCTGCCTGTGTGTGTATGAGTGTGTGTGCATGTATGTGGGCAGCTCAACCAAATAGCGCCAGTGTGCTCCAATGTTTTGAATTTTGACAATGAAATGGGGAACAGCTGTTCGTTGCCAACAGCGACAATATTTCGATAACATAACAATCAGCACGCCGCCTCCTCTGACAGTGCTGCTAAACAGCGCTTTCTTACTTTCCCAACACCCGTGGGCTATCGATAATTGTGTGTGTGCTCGCTCGCATGTCGCTCATCTATAGTCGAAAGTGCACATCGCCAACGTTCACATTTGTTGTTGTTGCGCCGGAGTTCGGACGTGTATTTGTTTAAATGCGGGTGTGCTGCGTCAAAACGAAATCGAAATTTATTCAAGTCCAACTTATTAATATAAATAGTTGTTAATTGTTCATCAATCAATTATATTGTCGAAGAACTCACTTGAGTGGATCGAACGTTCCGTCGTGCAACGAAACAAATATACAACAAAAATATAAGAAGAAAATTAAATAATATCAAAGTGCATTTGCTGGCCAACACAATGCATAGTATTTAATGCCTATGTAAATAAAAGTGCAACGCCAGTATCTGCGACAGTTTACCTTTCCAACAAACATACACACACGCACATATACACATAGCCACGCTTACGCGCTAGTAACAGGGCTGTTTGGGCGAACACAGAAGCACAGGTCTGTCACACAGGACACACTATCAAGAAGGCAACAACAACAACAACAAGCGTACGATAGTTCTTTTTGGGCTCTTCTTTTTTTTCTTTATTTGTTTGTTTGTTACATTTTGCACGTGAGTGCGAGCGAGTGCGTGTGTACGTGCGTGTATCGGTGCGAAAGAGTGCAAGTACTTTCGCCCAATTAAAATGGCTCCAGCTCTGAGCAAAATAGCGCAGAACCAAAGCGCAATTGTTGGCGCGGCGGGTATGACGGCAGCTCTATGGATAATCGCATATGGAAAAATATCCAATAACAAGAGGTAAGCTATATATATTTATATGCATATGTACAAGCATTGGGCAAGGTCTTGGCTGCACCACGAAAATGTCTGACATTGAATGAAATATTTTTAATTTGATATTTTTAATGTGCGCCGTGACAACCAGTGCTGCCACAGCTTGAACTGCAAAAAGGCTAAATTAGCCTAAGTCCAGCTAGACATAGCTAAATGGTAACTTTAATAATGAAAATCGCTTTCTTTCCTTTGATTATATATTATTCTCATTATATATTATTCTGAACTTTTTCTCATATATTTTGGCATAAATAACTTGCACCCATCTGCTATTGAAATTAGCATATGCTTAGATGTAAGCTCGAAAATGGCCAAATATGTCCGCACTAGCCGCACTTGACGTGACGTTCGCTTGGTTTGTGTGTGCGTGTGGATCGTACGATGCGACTCTTAGGCACACAGTCTGTAGCTCCCAACTGGTTTTGTTGTTGTTTTTTCTTTTTTTCTTTTGGCCCATTTTGCAGCGCTTCCGTCCAAGGACGTCAGCAGCAGCAGCAACAAGAAGAAGAAGAGTTGCTGCGTTGAATACGATTGCTTCACAGCTGATCGAGTGCGCGTAATTGCTGTAATTGCTGTTCTCTTTTGCGTTTGTCTTCCTCAATGCTGCTAAAGATGAACCTTTGCTTGCGCTCGTGCCAGCTCTAAACAAGAGCAGCAACAACTAATATATATATACATATATATATATATATATATATATATATATATGATTTCTTTTCTCTTAGATCATAGATATTTTTTCTCTATTTCGGTTATATGTACATATGTGTGTATGTATATATTATCAAAGCAAACAATTTTCAAAATGGGCTTACTTCATGCAGGTTTCACGTGTCGACAAGTAAGTGGAAAGGTCGATATGTCCATATATGTATTTGTATTTATGGTTTCGTTTTCTTTTTCTTTCTGAATTGCACCTATTAGTGCCATTTGCTGATATCTAATCTACAGGTGTGCCAAACCTCGGCACTCGCCACGTCTGAGTGGCTGTTGTTAAAGGAAACATTAAGCTAAGTCGCTACACGCTTTAAACAAAATGTTTTTATCGGGCCCTTATAATACACAAGAACACATTTACGTCAGCATGTAAATGTACCTATATATATATATGTATGTATATATAAATGAATGTATATATAACAATTGATGAAAGCTGGTCTAATATATTGAAATTGTAATCACATTTGGTTTGCATGACGTTTACAATTAGTTTAAGTAGTTGGCTTAGCTCTGGAGTGAGGCAATTCATATTCATCGTAATATTTATCGATATCTGATATGTGTATTTGTGTATACAAATGTATATACATTGTATGTATTTATGCGGTTCTGTCAATAAAATTCCTGCAATAGTAAAGGGATCCAAATAGTTTGGTTTAGTTGGGTTGGGTTGGCTTTTTATCTAAGCGGTTAGTCATAAAAGACAACGGAACAATTTGTAATTAGAAAAAACAAAAATGTTTATGTTGATTAGCATTTGCTAATTAGTTCTACTTTTTTTTATTAGATATGAATCTATATGTAATACAAATTTATATATCTATATATTTTGTTTTAGTTATTATGTAAGTTTAGTTTATTTTCTTGTAGTCGATATCGATAAATATTTAAATGCATTTAATTCAAGCTGGTGCCATTTGTGACTTGTACCGTTAATTTACTGCGCTTTAGCCTGTAGCTTTAAATCGACCTTTATCCCCTGGCCGTTCTCTTCTAGCGCATTTGCACATTCGATTTGCATTGTGAATTTTCACTAATATAAAAAAGCATTTCATGCAAATCGATGTACAAAAGTGCAACAACTTTGACATATTGCTGCGGCGGCGGCGGCAGCAGCAGCAGCAACAGCAGCTGCAATGAAAATCCAATCAAAGTAAATATAAACAGAGAGACACACACACATGCATATGCACATCTCTATAACATCTGCAAAGCGTAGCCAATTGCCGACCTTACTTTGTTTACATTTCTCAATTTGCATGCAAGCGTGCATGTGTGTGTGTGTGTGTGTGTGTGTGTGTGTGTGTGTGTGTGTGTGTGTGTGTGTGTGTGTGTGTGTGTGTGTGTGTGCGTGTTGCACTTGCAAAATACGAAGAAGTAGGAAATGGAGAGCGCCGGCCGTCAATGAGTAACATAATCTAAAGACATAATACACGTACACGTGTATGTATATATTCAGACATAATAAGCATTGCATTAAATTGCGTAGCCTCTTAGAGAGAGAGAGGGAGAGAGACAGCCAGAGATTGAGAGGGCAGTAGAGAGCAAGCGCGTGTTGTCAAAATTGCATGCTCTTATACTGGAGCCCGAACATGCGTTTCATCTTCGCTATGCTTTCAAGAAATTGCGCTCATGTTGTGCACAATGCAATCAAATTCTAATTACTGCGAACTCGATATACAATATTTACGTAAATAAATAGAAAGTAGCAATTGAATTTGTTTGTAAAGGAGTCAAGTAAACATAAATATGCATTTATATTTCGCAATATATACGAAGTGTTGAGTGATTTGTGGTTTCTATTTATTTATATAAATACAGACAGACATACATACATATATGTATGTATGTAGTTACCGTTCACATTTGTCTGTTCCGTCTTTGTATTTCGCACACACATGCCAGAATGAATGTTAATTTTTGTTTATTTCTGCCAGGCATTCTACAGGTACATAAATACATACATACATACATACATACATACTTGTATGTATATACATTTTTTTCTCGCTTTGCCGGCTGTTGCGCAATACATAAATACAAGTGGTAAAAGAAGCGCGCTCATTCATGGAACATTTACATACATACATACGTAAATATGTAGGTACATACATACATGTGTTGCGTATAAGAGATATTGCAGTTTTTATTGGCAGATTTACGCTTAACGGTAACGATTACTGTTAACATTACTCTGGGCAACAGCAGCTGCTTGGCGTATTTGAAAGCTGTTGAATACTTTTTAGTTGGAAAATTAGCATATTTCAAAGTGCTTGACACATGCACCTGTTCGCGCACTTCATTTCGCTTTTAAATTGTGCCAAGCGTTAAATATAACTAATTAGAATGTACTGAACTGTGTGTGTGTGTAAGAGTAAGCAAAAAAATACGTTTATCAAAGGTATATACATATATTATTTGATATTTATTCCCGTATATGTACATATATTTATATATGCATATAGATGAGACATGATTTTTGAACTTTGTACTCGGAGAAAAAGTTGCCGTTACCAATCTATCCATATTTCACACAAAAACACATATATATATATGTATGTATATATAGAGTGTGTTAGTGTTAAGCTGTCTGCCTGGTTGCTGGTCAAACAAAGCGGCGACGGCAATAAAATACCGGCAGCAAAACCCACAGACCTGTGAATGTGTGTGTGTGTGTGTGCGTGTGCGTGTGTCTTTCTCTGACGTTTCTTTTGCTTTGTTGCCTTCTTTGTTGTTGTGTTAATCAACAAATCTGCTTGGCCAAACTTCAAGAGGCAAGAAATCAGACGAAAAGCCAATCGTATAAAATGAACATGCACAAATACCACGCAGACACACACACATACACATATGTACATGTGTGTGTGTGTGTGTGCTATGTTTTTATCTTATGGTTTTAACCGTGTTGAATTTCTTATTGGGCGAATTACTATGCTCTGAAGTGTGGGGACTCGAGTTGTTGTTGCAGCATTCGGTTTACCCTTTGCACCATGTTTTTTTTTTTTTTGTTGGTTTTATTTTAATGATCGTCTGCTTAAGCAGATTAATCACAATAATTAGCGACAGCTAAAACAGCTGATAGCAACAGCACGAGGGTAAAGAAAACCACTCAAGATTCCAATCAGATTAGAAATATGTTACAAATATCGTATTAGAGATGGGCGCTGACGCAACTGTCGTGTTAGAGAAGAAAGCAAACTTTGAGCTATGATATGATATATAAAATAAAATATATGAAGTTAGACAAATGCTAAATAGTTTTTTCCCCTCTATTTTTAGCTTAGTTATTTCCCACTACTATTTTTATGGACAACTAAATTTTTATTAATTTTTCTATCTCAAGCCCATACATACGTTCTAAGCAAAACCTGTAAATCAATCAACAAATATGTTAATTGTAATATTAATTTCGAATTGCTTACAAACATTTTTTTTTTTTTTTTTTTTTTTTTTTTTTGATGTTAAGTCGCACTAATAGTAGTATTTAGAAAGTGATATATTGTTAAACGGGTTCGTAGATATTATGCACATCTATAGCATTAGAAGTAAATACAAGTCAACGGCATCGTTGATCATCAAATGCGATTGACCGACCTACGGACCCGAACACGTGTTACACGTCTCACCCCTCGCCACACACACACACACACACACACACACACACTCATACTCAACAATAGTTTTATTATAAACACAATACATATATATAAGTGCGTGTGCGTGTATGTGTGCGTGTGTCAATGCGTTGGAATTGATGGAAATGAACAAATCAGCAATAAAAACTCAACACTTGCCCACACAAATGGAAGCAGCAACAACTAATGAAGAAGAAGAATAGGAAGAAGAAGCAGCAGCAGCAGTAGAAGAAGCTGAAAAAGAATGTTGTGTTGTGTTGTGTCTACACAATGAAGTGCAAGTCATCGCCAATCATCAAATCCGTACGAGGCTGCTCGGTCCACACCCGAAGTGGAATGCGAGCGGGCGGGCGGGCACTTTGCACTTTGTCTTTTGACTGCCACCCACAGACACGTTCCACAAGCGACGCACACATACACGCACACACACATACATAGATTCCATAATCACTCCACTAGCCACGATAAGCCGCTGGCCTTTCCAATACCACCTTTCTGATAAGCAAGTTTTGCACTTTGTGTCTTGATGAGCCACCCACAGACAAGTTCCACAATCCACACACACACACACACACACGCACACACGCACACATATTGCATAAATATGAAAGTGGCTGACCTTTTGATCGGCTACATTCCATCCGGATCCGTGCAAAGCAATTAAGATATAACAAAACACAAGTGAGATTGCTGCAGACGGGTGTGGTCGACTAGGAGATACCCTCTAGGCATACATAGTTGTTGAAGGGGGAAGGGGTCCAATATAGGAAATATTTGTAATCTGTGATCTGTTTATCATCAAAGAATGTTGTTTGGGGTCTCTAGTTTTGGTAGTCTCAACAAAATATCCATTTTTATCTATAAATAGCAAATTGACTTATCGGAAATAAATGATAAACTTGTATTTCCTATTTTAGATTTACAATTTTGTAGCTTACGAAATTGCTAAGTTTATGCGAACGGAAAAATTTTTGAATATAATGTAGAAGAATATATCTATTTTTATAAAAACTGCCACGCCTTCAATTGCGCAAAAACACTTAAGCGGCAAATACCCAATTTCAGGGCATAAAAAAACAAGTATTACTTCAAAAGTGATTCAATGCAACATTGTTGATATATTCATTCCTCTATATTCAGGTATATATAATTAAATACTATTGGGTCGTTCACTAAGTAATTTCGTTTCGTAACCACAGCTGATCTTATTGAATTTTTTCGCAGTTTGCTTCGCACTATACAGTTATATATTTGATATATTAAGGCTTTTTTGTAAAAAAAATTGGTTTATTTATTTGGAATAGTTTGGGTTTTGTGCCCAATTGAAGATGGAAGATCGTAAACAGCATTTTCGGTAATTTCAGGGCATGAAATACAAGTATTACTTTAAGAGTGATTAAATGCAACATTGTTGATATATTCATTCCTTTATATTCAGGTATATATAATTATATACTACAATATATATACAGATATATCTACATATATATATATATATATATATGTCTACATATCTAGATATATCTACTATTTAATTATCATAAAAACAGACCTACCTCATTCTATGTTCTGGTAGAGCCTGCTGAAAAACTTTGCAATTCCAATGTAATCATTAAAATTCAGTTTTAATGAACTCATATGTAAATACCTTTATATATACATATGCATATGTTTGTGTACACTTGGAGTATAGTATTACACTATAATAACAGTTTAACGAATGGGTTAAATGATAGCCGTACAGCTGTTACAAGGGCTGTATAGAATTCTCAGTTTCAATGAAGTTAGGAAACTTGAAACTAAAATCAACAGAGAAATTCTCGGTCTTGCGTGTGCAATTTTGATATGAATTTTTGAGCAATATTTTTAATTTAGTTATTCGACAAATTTAGATGAAGAAAAATTGTTTTAAGACTTAAATAAACAATCAGCAAAGTACCAACTGAAGGTGATTAAAGAGGTTATATTCGGTTCATATATGTATATTTAATAAATATTTTATTTATTATTATATATATAAATATATTTATTGAAATCATTTTAAAACAATGAAATAATATAATATAATATAATATAGAAATTAACATATAATAAACATTTTTTTTTTCACAGGAAATCGGCCTATGAGGAAAAAATTCAGTATACCATATCGGAGAAGAAGGACAAAAAGTCGAGCAAGGCGCATGTGAATTCAGTATTCTTCAAACAGCTGAGACAGCTGCTGCGTAAGTAATACCCAATGGCGATATTTACAAAACTATATATGGATTATATCACTAATTTGATTGTCATATTTCTACTTCCCATTAGCCATACTCATACCCAGATTTTGGAGCATTGAGACGGGTCTGTTGCTGTTGATCGCTGGCTCGCTGATTGGTCGCTCCGTCAGCGACATTTGGATGATACAGAATGCGACTGTTGTGGAGAGCACCATAATACATATGAATCGGGCCAAATTCAAGACGGCTCTGCTGAAATATCTAGCCGCGCTGCCAGCGGTAAGTTCGCAATTGTCTCCCAAAATGTTTAGACTACGACTTTCGTATCGCTTTGTAGATCTCTGTGGTTACGAATGTGCTGAAATGGAGTCTGGGCGAGCTGAAGCTGCGTTTTCGCACAAATCTAACGCATCATTTGTACAGTCAGTACCTCAAGTAAGTAGAGCTAAAGGGACCTGGAGAATGCAATGAGAGAAGGGAAGGGAAAAAGCAATAGAAGGCGTGGGAAATTCCTCATCCTTTATTCAGGAAGCTTTCAAATGGTATTCAGGGTATTTTTTAGTTAAACACATCCGACTATAGCACATTTTTGATATGGCTCCCCAACAACTTGAAGTATAGACTTGAACTATCTTGAACTAGATGTCGCATCAATTTGTCAGTAATTTTTCACAGTTGCGGCCATGCAGATAAGTTAATTGAGGCACAAATTAGAAAGTAACACATCTAGATATAAATAGAAATATATGTATATATATATATTTATATATAGGTATATCACATAATTGTTTAATAACTTCAAAACCTGTTTTTCCATTATAATTATTGATAGTGGCCATGTCGAGTCACGACCCAGACCCAGGCACAGACTTGAATCGCCTACTCGTATATCTAATGTGTTTATGATCTTAATAGTTTATTTTTGGACGAACTTATGACTTGTCTAGAGAGCGAGAGAGACGGAGAGAGAGGGAGGCAGACAGACAGACAGGCATAAAGGGAGAGCTCATTAAACGTAATACTCTAAAGATCAAATATACTTTTGCATAATTAAACTCAGGCTAGATCTATGATCCAGCAATTCGTTCTTAATGAAAGCTGCTGGAGCTTTTAGTGTAAAGATTTTACTAATGAGAAACTTGGTAACTATAGTAATTCACGTCTATATATGGAAGATGTAATAGGAGCTAAAGTTCTAAAGATATCAAGTAAGTCTAATCTTAATTCATTAATGAATACAGCAGCAAAAATCTCTTATTTACTTTTATAGATTTCAGAGTTTTCTTTACATGATCGATAAATATCGATTTTCAGCTTGTTTGAAATATAGAAAAATATCTTCTATTTTTCTATCAACTATTTTTATTTGAATTTGACATAACTTTAGAGAAATACTCTAGAGATAGTCTATGCTCTAGTTAACAGAGTAGTACTCTTAACCTCAGAAAGAAAGAATGAATATTCCAACTCATCAATGTACACACATATTTATCCGATTTATAATCCAATTACTAAACTATATCATTCAATCTTCCCTCTCTCTATGCAGTGGCTATACGTACTACAAAATGTCGAATTTGGATAACCGAATAGCGAATGCCGATCAGCTGCTGACCACTGACATTGACAAGTTCTGTGAGAGTGCCACAGATCTGTATTCGAACATCAGCAAACCGGTGCTAGATATCTTCATCTATGTCTACAGGCTGACCGTTAATCTGGGCGGAAAGACACCGTCCATACTGATGCTATATCTGCTGTTTGCTGGCGTATTCCTGACACGTTTGCGCCGTCCAACGGGTCGTCTGACCGTCGAGGAGCAGAAGCTGGAGGGCGAATTCCGTTATGTGAACAGCAGGCTGATCACTAACTCCGAGGAGGTCGCCTTCTACCAGGGCAATGTCCGCGAGAAGCTGACCCTGCTCGCCAGCTACTCGAAGCTGCGATCGCATCTGCGCAAGTTCCTCGAGTTCCGTGTCAGCATGGGCATCATTGACAACATCATTGGCAAATGTGAGTTGCGATTAAAAAAAAATATATATAGATGTATATGTATGTATAGTCTAGTAGATGTATAAACAAAGAAGATAAACAAACGTCTAGATGACTGTATCCACAAAATTAGTCGTATACGGCTTTTAGGTTCTTACGTAGATTGGGCTTATGAGTTGTTGTATTGTATATAGCTGTTGAAGCAATAACTGCTTGCAATTTGGGTTTGTGTTTGGGAGAGTTGAATAATGACTAATGACTAATGACTTACTACAAATGACTAATTACTCCCGAATAATGTTTAATGAATCATTGAATCATAAACAATGAATAATAAACAATGATTTATGACTTACGCACGAATAATTACCAATGAGTTACAAAACTACTAGTTACAAATGCCTTATGAACAATGACTAATGAGCATTGAATTGTGGCTTATGTCTTAATAGAATATTATTTATTATTATTATTATTATTATTATTATTATTATTATTATTATTCCGTATTTTAAACACAGTTGACATTGACATAAAAGACTAATGATAGTTTATATGTTATGAGCAATGACTAATGAGCAATGGCGCATGGCTTATGAGTAATGCCAGATTTCAAGAGACTAATGACTACTTACTAAGGAATAATATTAACTCCTACTTACTAATGGATAATTACAATTGCCTAATGAACAATGAATAATAATATATAAAATAATATATATATATATATATATATATAATGAAACTAATAATATCTAAGTACTATCGTATGCTTAGTATTGGATAATGTTTGATGATTAATGACCATTGAATGATGCCTAATGACTAAAAAATAATATGCAATAGGCAATAAAGTGTTGGTTCGACTAATAAATTATGAATAATGTTTAATATAAATATATAAATAATCTATCACAGATCCTTCATCGACATCATTAATATCTTTGGATATTTCCTCTCAGATTTCGCTTCAATTGTGGGCTTCTATGCTGTCTCGCTGCCCTTCTTCTCGGAGAACCATCCGCTGCTGTCCGGTGAGAATAGCGGACAGCGCTTGCAGGCCTATTACACATACGGCCGGATGCTGGTCAAGCTGGCCGAGGCCATTGGCCGGCTGGTGTTGGCTGGCCGTGAGATGTCCCGATTGGCCGGCTTTACGGCCCGCATGACGGAACTAATCAAGGTGCTGAGCGATCTCAACAAGGGCACCTACGAGCGCACCATGGTCAATGGGAACAGCATCGCACAGAACGGCGGCACCGATGCCACTGCCAGCAGCTTTGGCCCCAACAAGGGCATCATGTGCTTCGAGGACAATATCATACGGTTCGAGCAGGTGCCGTTGGTCACGCCCAATGGCGATATTCTGCTGAAGGAGCTCACCTTTGAAGTGAAGTGAGTAGCGAGTCTGGTTATCTCTATTATCCACTTTATTTCATTTGGGATTTTTTTTTATTATAGATCTGGCACCAATGTCCTGGTTTGTGGACCCAATGGCTGTGGCAAGTCTTCGCTCTTCCGCATTCTCGGCGAGCTGTGGCCCACGTGGGGTGGCAAGGTCACAAAACCGTCGCGTGGCAAACTCTTCTACATACCCCAGCGTCCGTACATGACTTTGGGCAGCTTGCGCGATCAGGTAAAGGACGATTTATATTTGAATGTCTATTCAAACTCTCTTTATCAAGGGACTAAGCTTTTTCGCCAGAGAGCTCACCTCCTTTCCATTAACTGTTAAACTTATCCTAATCATTATCCATAGACCTTTGATGCTACAAAGCATTATCTGTTTTATATTGTATATCTGCACAACATTTTTCTATCTTTCTCTATTGATGTCTGACTCTCTCTCTCTCTTTCTCTTCCTTTCTTTCTGCATGTATCTCTCTCTTTCTATCTGTCTCTATCTCTCTTTTTAACTGTTTCCATTTCTATCTCTCTCTCTTTCTCTCTATACTTTTAAAATTTGGTCAGAGCACAAAACCAGATATGCTGTTGCTCTCTCTTTCTCTCTCACTATCTGTTTTATCCAATCTTTTTCTATCTCTAGCGTCAGACGCTCTAGCTCTCTCTTTCTATCTATCTCTCTTTTTATTTGTCTCCATCTCTTTGTATTTGTCTCCACCTCTTTCAATCTTTCTCTCTCTCTCTCTCTCTCGTTCCCTCTGTCCGACACTCTCTATCTCCATCTCTCTTTCCACTCCATCACAGTTATTCATACACATTTTCTTATCTTCTCTTTCTCTCTCTCTCTCTCGTCTCTCTTTACAGATCATCTATCCTCATACACGCGACGATATGCGTCGTCTGGGCAAATCGGATGAGGATCTATTGCACTTCCTGGACATTGTGCAGCTAACGTATCTGGAGCAGCGTGAGAATGGACTCGATGCGATCGAGGACTGGATCGATGTGCTCTCTGGTGGTGAGAAGCAGCGCATTGCCATGGCCCGTCTCTTCTACCACAAGCCCCAGTTCGCCATACTGGACGAGTGCACCAGCGCCGTGTCCGTGGATGTCGAGGGCAAGATGTACACCTATTGCCGTGAGGCGGGCATTACGCTCTTCACGGTGTCGCATCGCAAATCACTGTGGGTGCATCATGATTACTATTTGCAGTTCGATGGGCGTGGCAGCTACGAGTTTGCGACCATCGATCAGGACAAGGAGCACTTTGGCTCCTAGGCGAACGTGTCTGGGATGGACAGCCACTGACAAAGAGCGCAAGGGGGCAAGGGGGAGGGTGGTCAGATAGTCAACAGTCGGCGACAGAAACAAGCACACACACACAAACACAGATACACACACACACACAAGCAGACATATATTTAGATATACATTATAGAAATGTATATGTATTTGTATATATATTGATATATATATTACAAACATTACATGGAATATATTTAGCATATAGTTTTTGATACCCAATCAATACATATATATGTATATATATATATACATATATACATATTGTAATATTGTCTTAACTGTAATTTTAAACGTTTGCCAATTTGTTGTTGCTTAACGCTCCTGCAACATTGAACTCCACTTTTGTCTCGTAATTGCTTCCAAAACGCGAGCTGTACATATTGCTAGATAAATATGTATATATGTATATGTATCTATATATATATATATAGAGTATATATATATATATACATACATATGCAACTCTGATTATACATAACGAAATTTGCAGCCATTCCAATTTTCGAACATTTTGTGAGTTTTAATTTTAGATTTTACTTTTGTTTCACTTCCATTTAATAATTGTAACATTTGCTTCCTGTGCTGCGCTTTCAATTTGTTTTTTTTTTTTTAATCATATATATATATACATATATATATATAACATTTTTATATATATGTGAGACTTCGCTTTTTTTTTTTACTTGAAGAATTCTTCCTTAACGCTTGAACAGACGTTCCTGTTCCTGAGCAATGTGAGCTGGTGTTAGTTATTTAAGAACCCATAGTAGATGATCGACCATCCACTATTTAGCGAACATTTAGTAAATTTTATATAAACACAAACGACACAAACAAACAAACACACACACACACACGAAAATCCCATGTATAATGCACTATATTGTAATTTATATAATATTTAATATATATATATATTATCTTGCTTTTCTCCTACCCCCCCATATAACAATATTATTTTCGTTTCGGTTAAATTGGAATTTGTAATGGACTTTTTTCTCTGCTCTTACTTTTTTTTTTTTTTTGATTTTTATTTTATTTTATCATTTGCGCTACAACAAAAACAACAACAATAGCAACAGGCAGCAACAATCAATTGCATTGTATTGTTAATGCCGGTTGCTGTAAATTGCATTAAAATGTATATACAAAGAAAACGATTGAATAACAACCGAGTTTTTATTGGAACTAACTGGAGAGAGAAAACGTATACATATATATCTGTGTGTATATATGTAGATATACACATATAGGAAATGGGGCTGGAAAGTTCTTGAATAAAAGATTTTCAATACTTCATTGAGTTGGTCTTTAAGACATGAAACCCAACTTAGCTCAAGTTCATATAAATACAATATAATATATAATACATATATATAATATATAATACATATATATAATATATAATATAAATAATGATTTCCCAGCTAATCAGTTGAATTAAAGATCATATTGCTTTCATATCTTTGATATCTTCCAATGCTGGAGAGAGAAAGATGTATATATTATATGTCGCTATAGATATATATATATTTATAAATATATATATATTATATTACTATATATACTATATATATATTGATTTCCCAAGATCTTACTTTCACAACTCTACGATATCTTTGATATCTTCCATTGCTGGAGAGAGAAATATGTATATATTATATGTCGCTATAGATATATATATATTTATAAATATATATATATATTATATTACCATATATATATATTGATTTCCCAACATCTTACTTTGACAACTCTACGATATCTTTGATATCTTCCATTGCTGTCAGAAAATTGGAATTGAATTTTGCTTTTAAAAATAACTCTTTGAATTTTTGTTTTATTTTAGTTAATACTACGTGAATTGTAATTGTGTTTTATACTCTGTCTAACTAAACACAACTAAGTCAAAAGGTGGGTGCTAAAAAAAAAAGAGATAGATATTAGAGGCATTACGAAAGCTAATTGTTTAGGCTTTGCGTTTGGGCTTTTTGCTCTCCATGAGGCTCAGGATGGTTTTGCGCAGATCTTCAGTCTCCTTTTGCTCCATTTCGAGATTCTCGATTTGTTCCTTTTTCTCCTGGAGCTGCGTCTCCAGCACGCTGACCAAATCCTCAGATTTCTTGCGTGCCTCGCGCTGCTCCTCGAGCGCCTTGTGCGTCTTGGCCAGCTCCGTGGTGCGTTCGTCGATGGTGCGCAGCTTCTCCTTGATGTCCTGCTCATAGGCAACCACCGACTTTTTCAGCTTATCGATGCGGGAACACTAGCCAGACAAGAGTTATCAATGGTTGACAATTGCTGTGACACTTAATGCTTACATTATCTTTGCTGAGCGCCTCCAGTTTGACGAGCTCCTCGCTCTTGACGGTGAGATTGCAGCGCAGCTCCTCGCAGTCCCTTTGCAGGCTCGCAATCTCTGACTGCTTGACAGCGAGACGACGCTCGCTGGCCTGCAGCTGCTCAGAGGTTTCCGACCAACGTTTGAGCAAATCGCTGAGATTTGTCTTTAGCTGCACCGCCTGCGCTTTGAGATCCTTGCACTGAGTTTGTAAACTATTGGATAAATACGCAGAGAAATTAGCTACAATTGGAATTGATGGTGTTTGAGTGAGGATTCCTTACCGTTCCTGGCTGATGAGCAGCTCAAAGTTCTTGGTCTGAAAGCGTTCCAGTTCAGCATTTTGCACATTTATTAGCTGCGTGCTGTTGCACAGCTGGACGCTGGCCTGCTCCAGACGCTGCTGCATGTTGTGGGCGGCGCAGTTGAGGCTGTCGATGCGATGATTGTACAACTCGATCACCTGCGACACAGGCGCCGACTGCAGCTCATTGCGACGCAACGTTTGGCCAATGGCATCAATTAATGTGCTCACACGCTGCGCCAGCTCCCTGTCCATGAAGGTGCGATGGCTCTTCAGAATGGCGCTCAAGTTGCGCCACTGCTCCGCTTGCTCGCTGCTGGCACTGGGCGAGCCCTGGCCGCTGCTGTTAATGCTGGACACATACTGCAAATGCAGAGGAAACCAATTGGGTTAGCCGATGGAACGGAAGGTGGATATTTTGAGCTGACTTACCTTGGCCACTGCGGCATTGGGGAAGTGTTCAAATTGTGCTATTTGCAGCATGGCTGCCACGAGCTGCTCGTTGCCGCTGAGCATGGCACGGGCCAGCGCATACTGGAGCTGCGGCCGGCCGAGCAGCGAACAGCACTTGTCCAAGTACGCCTTCTTGGCAATGCTGGCAAAGTTGATCAACAGCAGCAGGCAATAGGTGGCCTTCTCCACCTCGGACTGGGCCAGCGTCTGGCAGCTCAGCATTTGTGGCAGCAGCGCCAATGGGGCGGCCAATATCTTATCGAAATAGGATTCGGATATTTTGGATAGGACCAGCTTCTCGGTCTTGGACTCGCGCAGCAGCAAGAGCAGCAGCCGTAGTATGGCCGTGACATGGGCGGCCTTTGTCTCGCTGCGCTCGGCCCTGGCCATCAGCTTGACCACATTGGCCGGCTCCTTGGCAATGAGCTGCACAATTGTGGCCCGCTTGCCCAGTCTCAGCAGCGAGCCGAGCAGCTCAATGGCCGCCACGCCGCAGAGCTCGGATTCGAGCCAGTCACAGAGCAGCTCGTAAATGCGCGGCGTAATGGCATCCAGGCTAATGATGCTATTGTCCTCGGACAGCTGTAATATGTGGCTGATAAGTTGCATGAGCAGCTGCAAGCAGAGCTGCTGATGCTTGCGCATATCCTCGTTCGAGTCGTCCAGTTGGCGTCGCGCCTCAATTTGCTACAAAGAACGTGGGAGAGAGAGATTATTCATATATAACAGAGATCACGACTCCAACTCACATTCAGCAGCCGCTCAGTGTCCTCGCAGTAGTGCGAGTAGCTCAGCATCGCACGCTGCAATCCGGCATGGCATTGGGCGTCCAGCAGAAAGTCGACAATGTGGCGCAGCTGGGGCACATGCCACTGCTTCAGGCAATCTTCGATGCCGGCAAAGGCTGTGCGCAGGAATGTGTGCAATTCTCGCTGCTCCAGGGAGTGCACATCCTCCGACAGGATGATGAGCATCTTGTAGGCCAGCAGACCATGGTTCTGTATGCGCTTGCTGAAGCTGGAGATGTTGACGCTGCGCAGAAAGAGGAAGAGCACCACAAAGTTCTTGTAGCAGAGATTCACGAGTATCGACAGGGCGAGCTGCGCCTGCGAATTGTCGACGTCTGTGGCGCTAGTGTCGCCCTCCTCGATGTTGTGCAGCAGATCGACCAGATGCTCCAGCAGCACCACCAGATACGGCTCCTCCCACCCAATGCGTATGCCATATGTAAGATCCTGCAGCAGCAGCAGCAGGCGCTGCACACGCTCGGGCCGCACAGTTCGGTTCAGCAAGTAGCTCAGTAGAGGCACAAAGCAATAATTCTGCACAATTGCGACGCGCGTCTCCAAGTTCCTGCTGCAGTGCTGCAGCAGGGAGACACAGCTCCACATGGCTTCACTGTCCGCGTCTAGGGTGCTCATCAGTGCATGCAAATCGATGAAAAATTTGGACAGTTCCACTTGGCCAGGAGTTGGTGCAAAGCAAAACGGCTGCACCTTGGTGCCCAGCAGGGCGATGCTGCGCTGCAGATGCACCAGCGACTCCTCGGTCTTCAGCTGATGATACGCAGCCGCCTGCCTGCTAAAGTCGCGCACGTAGCCAATCGCCTGCGCAAGCGCCGCGTCCTGTGCAGGCAGCACCGTCAACTGAATTGGCGAATCGCCATTCTGATTGTTGTTATTGTTGTTTGTATTGCTGTTGCTGCGGCTGCTGCTGCTGCAAACAGCGTCGCCACTATCATGACAGCGAAGCGGACTCATTTTCCTGACTATTTCTATTTGCTGTCTATGAATTTCACTAGAGCCTTTTCTGTTTGACAGCAGTGTTTTTTTCGAACGTTCTCTACGCTTGGCGCTAGCTTTCTATCGATAGAACTAGTTCCGCTTGGCAGATTGTTGAGCAGATTGTAAAAATACCAAACTCAATTAGTATTTTTTATTCAATACGTTAATTTTGAAAAAAAATCGTTACTGTAAAGACCAAATAATAAACAAAAAATTAAAACAATATAAAAGAAATATATATCACCATAGAAACAAATCATATTGTGGTTTGTGTGGTTTCGTTTCCATATTTAAATAAATACAAAATTAAATTTTATTAGTATATAAATGCAGTGACTATATCCAATTCAATTTTGCAAAACAATTTACTAAAAATTATCATTTTTTGATATATATATAAATACACATACATATATAATATAATTTTATTTATTTGTGAAATGAGTAATTAGCTCAATGATTGGTTCATGAGCTGGACTAAATTGTTGTACAACCAAACCTATCGATAAGTGACAACAGTTGGCAACGCATGCAACGCACTTAGCGTTGCCAACGTTATCTTTTCACGTTGAGTAATTATAGAACGCGCCAAATTCAAATGCCTTTACGAATATCACTTGCCCATTTCTCAAGCCTTTTACTTTCAATACACATAGAAAATATATCGAAAACGTTTAATTAACACACATATGTACATATATGTGCATATATACATTCATATACATATCAAGCTTTACACTTGTGGTACATATTTTATATTTAATGTTACGCCAATTCCCTTGTGTATTAGGCTAATGAGTTTTGCTGTTATTTATTGCGTTTTCTTAAGACTTTTAGTAAAAAGCAAACGAAAAAACTTAAAGTCAACCCCAAAAATTTAAATCGAATCAGCTGCACACGCACAAGCACACACACACACACACACACACACTCACACACACATGCGTGCTTCAAATTTCAAATAGCATTTACAATTTAAGTTTTGTTTTTTATGCTTTTTCTTCTACTTCTACTTCTACTTCTACTTCTACTTCTTCTTCTTCTTCTTGTTCCTCATTTTCTTCGTCTTCTTCTTCCTCGGACTAAAAGTCCATGCAAAATCAAAACGCAATTCGTTGCCGGACAGCTTAGCCGCAGGCTGTGCCATAGGTGAAGGGTGTGGGTGGGTGGGTGGTTGTATATGTATGAGAGTGTGTGAATATGTGATTGTGTGTGTGTGTGTGTTTGTGTGTGTGTATTACAGAAGTACGTCATGGGCACATATGCGAGCTGTTTTATGTACAGTGAAACCAAGCAGAAGTGGATAAAATAAGTTAAACAAGGAACTGTAGAGAGATTAGGACTAGACTAAAAATGAAACTTTGAATAAGGGAACCAGCTAGAACCAGCTAGTTGAACTAATCAAATTAGTTGAACTAAATGTGAACTGAGTCATTCTCTCTGCGAACTGCCTCAGTTCCATTTCCGTTAATATTTCCTAATAGCAATTTTGACATTTTGGCCTATTTAAGGCTAGATCTGGCTTGAAAAATTATGAAAGTGCTTATAGCCATAAATCTAGCATTTTGTAATATATTGTAATATATAGCTTTAGGTATTTTTGAAGGCAAATCGAATTTGTTTTTTTTTAAGTTTGTATGTTCTTTGTTTTCGAGTCTTTACTGTATTGCTGCCGTGGCTTCTGGCAAAAATTACGCATGCTTTGCACTAGACGTTCCTCTTATGGCTCTCGTAGTGTCCGAAGCTGAGGGGCTGAACGGGTCTGCATGGGCGGGGTGGGGGTGTGGCACACATGGGCGGTGGTAGTTGGGCGGTGGAGGGTTGGAGGATGGCTTAAAATGTGCGAAAGCATAAGCCTAAGCTTTTTTATCGTCTCGACCAGGAGGCCAGCCAGCCAGGCAGGCAGCAGATGAAAAATGAAAGTGGTCCACACACAAATTCAAGTGTGTATATAGCTCTGTGTGTGTGTGTGTGTGTATATAGTTGAAAGTTTCAATATTGGCATAGGGTTACGACTGGAGAGTGGCGAGTGGAAAGTGGAGGGGGGATGGTGGGGAGGACGTTTGACTGGCAACGAGCTCTGCTGAGCTTCGCTTCGGCTTCGCTCTGTTTGCCAACTGGCCAAAAACGCCTACGGCACACACACACACACACACACACACACACACACGCATATGTAAATTGTATTTGTATATACACACATATATATACACATGTGTGTGTACATTATTTATGCACACATACATTGGCATTTTTAGCTCATGCTTTGAAAAATGCGTTTTATTCAAACGGAAGCGGAGCTGCTCCTGGACGCAGGACGCACAGCAGCAAAAAAAAAAAAAAACACCAGGATATCGTCGTCGTCTCTCGGCCTGTCGCTGACAAGGCTGTGGAGCAGGAGAGAGGGGAGCAGCAGGAGAAAGCAGGCAGGAGGTAGGAGGACGTATGTGTGTGTTTTGAGCCGTGTGTGTTGAGCGGCTTTCAAGGACTTGTGTGTATATGTAAATATATTTAATCTATGAAAAATTTACATATACTTTTGTATTGGATCAATATGTTATTGTTGTTGTTGTTTTTGTTGTTGGCGAGGGTGTGCGCTACACAGCAGCAAAAATAGACATAAATCAGTGTTGGGCATTGGTCATTTGTATGGTCAATTGGTCAAAACAGATAACAGTTAGCTCATTGATCATGGTATCGATGGTAGTTAATGTAGAGTTAAGTGGAGACTTTGTAGAGTTGTAAAGCACAATTTTGGAGACTTGAGTATAGCCTGGCAGAAGTGGTAAAGATATTGAATTTGACTAGTGTAGAGAAATCTTTAGTGGATGTAGGCGACTGGAGATCTTTGTAGAGTTGTGTAGAACGATGTAGATGTAACGTATAAGTAAAGTTTTGGGAAACAATTACATATAAAAGAGTGTAGAGTTTTGTATAGCTGTAAAAGTTATTGGAGAGCTGTGTAGAGTTAGACAAAACTAATGCTGAGCTCAATTTGAGTAGAGTAAAAAAAAGAAATGCCTACTGCAGTCTATTGCAGACTAATGTAGAGTTGTGTAGAGTTAGACACAAGTAATTTAGTAGAGTCAACAAATAAATGGCTACTGCAGAATGTTAGAGAGTGTTAGTGTAGAGTTGTGTAAAGTGAGGCACATTAAATGTAGAGTTGATAAACAATATATTGGGGATCTTAAGGTATAGTCAGCACTTGGAGAGATATTGATATTATGTAGGCTAGAGTAATTTTAGATAGTGTAGAGTTATGGAGACTAGTGAATGTCAGTGAATTGATAGTGGATAGTGTGGTGTATTATGTTTTTGCAGATATTAGTGTTAAGTATTAACAATGCATGCTCTACTTTAGAGGTATTCACCTCGTACCCATGCAGGGCATTCAAAGAAGTCGTCCAGGCCGAGTCGTGGACTGCCTACCTCCAACAAAATCATCGCCTTTTCTAATCTAGTTCTAGTAGTTTTCACACCCACACATACCAATTGTCACATACTCACACACACACACACATGCTTGCGAATTACTTGCACAATGAAAAGTTATGGGATTAGTTGGTGGAGGAATATGCTGCTCCAGCTTCCTGCCCCTGGGCGTACATGTATGTAAATGGGCCTTGGTCTCGGACGCATTGAAAGGGCATCGCAATCGTGCAGAAAACTTTTGGCTCTCTGGGGCAGGTTCTGCTTTGCCTTTTTTGCTATGCAAAAATGTTCCCTCTCTATGTGTGTGTGTGTGTGTGTGTAAGTGTGAGTGTAAGCTGCTTTTAGGCGCTGCTTACAGCGCAAAGCGCTTTAAAAGGTTTTTCGATTCAATGGACGCGACAGGGAGAAGGAGAGGGTGGGAGTGAGAGAGAGAGATGGAGGGGGGGAAATGGCCGTTAACAGCAAACATATGCCTGCAAATGCGCCCCCTGGCGGGCAGTTCAATTAGCTGCAGATGAAGATCAACAAGGAGTGGGACTGAGAGAGTGAGAGGGAGATAGATAGAGAGAGTGTTAGCTTTGCAAGCTTCAGTTGTTTTCATTAACTAAATACGCCTTTCTGCTACTGAGCTCTGTGTCTTTCGCTCTTGACCAACCTCAATTTGATTAGCTTTCCATTTCGTAGGCGAATGCAGCCAAAGAGAAACAGAACAAGAAACCCAGCCAACACACACACACACACACACACACACACACACACACACACACGCACGCACACACACACACTCGAATGCTTGAAAGAAAAGGCAATCAAGAAAACATGGACTTGAACGGTTTTTCTACCTGCCTGTCGCATTATTTTCTGATTTTCCACTGGATTAAATGCAGGAAGGTGTGCACTGAAATATCTTTGTTCTTCTTCTACTACTACTACTACTGCTATTACTATTACTACTTCTTCTTCTTCTTCTGCTTCTGCTTCTTCTTCTTCTTCTTCTACAACTACTCGCATTTCAAACAACAATTTTCGATTTTCATTGTTCCATGCAGCAACAGCAGCAGCAGCAGCAGCAGCGGGAGAGAGCGAGAGAGCAGAGTGAGAGAGTGAGAGAGAGCACTCATTAACTTGGCATGCAATAATAAATTACAATAATTTGACATAGCTGAAAACGGCAGGGGGAACACTGAACGAGACAGTCGGGACAGTCAGACGGCAGACGGAACGCAACGAAATGCGCAGAAAGAAAAACAACAAAAAAAAAAAACAAAAAAAAAAAAACAACAGCAACAAAAAATTGTGATCGCTGCGCTGTCCTTGCTGTGCTCGCTCTCACTCGCACTCATTGCTTATGTGTGTGTGTGAGTGTGTGTGTGAGTGTGAGTGCAACCTGTTTAGCTGACAATGCAAATGCCTGCCGTCTGCGTTCTTCTCTCTCTCTCTCTCTCTCTCTGTCTCTCTCTCTCTCTCTCACACACACATACACTCTCTCTCCCCCCTCTCTCTCTCTCTCTCTCTCTCTCTCTCTCTCTCTCTCTCTCTCTCTCTCTCTCTCTCTCTCTCTCACTCTCTCTTTGTCTCACTCCTGCCTATCCTGCCGCTAGCCGCCTACTTTTCTCATCTTCTTCTTCTATTTTCGAGTTTTCCTTTTGCCATGCAGGAAACTCAAATCTGAAAAGTTGCCGCCGCTGTCGCCGTCGCCGTCGCCGTCGCCGTCGCCGTTGGCGTCGCCACCACCTGTAGATTTTTCCATTTTGCTGGTGCTGCATTCGAAATGATGTACGGCGCCTTTTAATTGGACACGGTCTGCGTGATTGCGCCTCCGGCTCGGCCACTTGCCTCTAGCTGTTGCCCTTGCCCTTGCCCCTGCCCTTGCCCCTGCCTCTGCCTCTGCCTCAGACTTTGACTTTGGCCCCCTCCCAAGGCACACAAGTGCCTCTGCAAGTGAGTGCGTGTGTGTGTGTGAGTGCATCGAGTACTCTCGCTTATTTATATCGTGTATTTTACGTCATTTGTGAAAGCGAGTTTCAAGTTCAAGTTCATCATTCATCATTATCAGCTTTACAAACAACATTATCAGCGTTGAGTTGAACTTTCTTCGAGTAGATTCTTGGCCTTAGAAGATTTTATTTCTTATGTGAATAGGCTGAGATTTGGGACCCATATATTTGTAGATCCATAGATATGTAGGTGAATTTATAGATCTGTAGATCCATAGATCTGTACATATATAAATCTGTACATTCATAGATCTGTAGATCTATACAGATGTGGATTCATAGATCTGTAGATCTATATAGATGTAGACCCATAGATCTAAAGCTGGATCAAGACCCATAGATTTATAGATGAATCTGTACAACAATAGAACTATTATATACGAGGTGTATTCAAAAAGTATGTCCGTATGTTGATTTTGTTTATGGCGTTATGTTAGCACTCGTTTCCTATTTCCTACCTATGCTCAGCCTACCTTTTACAGCTTTATTGCTTGGATTTCTTTTGGTTTCGATTTTAGCTTTTAACAAAAAATATACCAAAGAGTTTTCTTTCACTAATGATGCCTTGATTTTGCCCTCTGTGGGCTCTCGTTCTGCTCTAAGCTCAAGAGCAACATGTGAGGATTCGAGAGGAGGAGCTCAAGATCGAAATATGAGTCAAACAGCATTCCAATTAACTAATATATAATATTTTAATATTCATGAATAAATATTAATAAATATTATTATTATTATTTAAAGAAACCAATACTATTGTAAAATTTGCGTTACTTTTTATATAAACTCTTCTATCCAGGCTTAGCAACTACTTTTTATTTTTATTGCCAGCCGCAGAAGAAAATTAAAAACAAGTTGGCAAAGTGCAAGATTTTTAAAAATAAACTCATTATAGGTTTTATTTTAGGGTTTCTCTACAGAACAGAAAGTCTACATAATGGTGCAGGAAAGCATGCACATAAATACATGGATCTGAGATCTAAAACTAAATTTGCTATACCTCATTTTAACTGCCCCCTAAGGGCAGCTAGAACTAGAGAACTCAGATTGCCATAGAACCTGTCAAAACCGAACCGAACCAAACCTAAAGCTTCTATTCCAAATATCTAGGAATTATATTATTTTCTAAGCCCAAATAAAAATACTTTTTATTTATGTAGTTTACATTGTTTTATGTTTTATTTCGGCTCAAAAAAAATCGTGTTTTTTTTTTTGTTTTTTTTTATGTATATATATATTTTATATTTTTTTCAAATTTGTATTTATGACAATTTTTGTATTTTAGTTTTTATTTTTACTCTCATTGACTTGATCGCTCGCATTGTGCATTGTGGGTATGTCGTAAATGCCTGTATACATATATATACATATACATATATATACATATACGTATATATATGTATGCATATACATAATAATTATAATTAATTATATTTCCTTTTCTTTTTGCTTATCTCTTTGTCATAAATTCATCTTTAAGCTGAGCTCATTTTGTCTCAACAGTTATTTTTTATAATTTGGTATTTTTTGTTTCTTTTTTGGTATTTTTTTGTTTATATGAAAGAATTTTGCCGTTTACTACAAACACATTACCGTTTAATTTTTGGGGGAAAAAACATTTATAGAGTGAAAATTTGTTATACATACATATGCCAAATGGGTTTGTTTGTTTGCAATTGATCGATTTATCGATTACCATAAAAACGTTTAGAGTGCACCTCGCTATCAAAAAATTATTACTGTATATATGTTTTTGGATTATGTAAAAATGTACAAATACACACATGCACACACTCACACATACACGCACACCCACACTCCCACTCCCACACTCACATACATACACACATACACACTATTAATGCCGACTAGAAGCTGAAATCGGAATCCTAAATTCGAGTTGCCCTTAGCCAGGTGTTGAGAGAGGTACACGGTTCCTTGTCATTTTTATTGTTATCTGTTGTTGTAGTTAGTTGTTGTTGCTGTTGTTGCATTGTTGTTATATATAGTTCTAGATATGTACACTAGAAGCAAAGTTTGTCGTGCTTTTAGCTCTGCTTTAAATGTTTGAATTTGTATTAAAACCCTTGCAGATTATTTCTGATTTCTATTTTTCTATTTTTCTTTTACAGCTACTCCACAACTATCTATGTGAACTCAGCTGTTAGTGCAGCAATTTGTGTGCAACTTTCTGCAGCTGCTTCTGGCAGCTCTGGCTTCAATATATAATTGAATCAAGTAGTTCTGCTAACTATAACATGTGGTTATCATATGATGAAAGGCTTAAAATTGCCTTAAAAATCATTCGAAATTGAAAAATTCTGGAATGAAATTCTTTCAAATGTTATAGTTATGTTTATGTTGTATTTGGCTCTTGGTGTTGGTGTATTTATAGTCGGACTATTTAGTTTATGCCTTTACTGTATATTATATTTAGTATATTTATAGTATATTTGTTATGTGCCTGCAAGGGTCTTTCAACTGCGACATGCCGTAGTTTATTTATCTGCTGTCGATGCCTTTTCACTTGGTGCTTTCAAAATTGATTTACTTTTTCATTTATCCTTCTTTACTTCATATATATATATTATTCAGTATATATATATATATATATATTATTCAGTATATATATATATATATATATATTAATAGTTGTTATTTAATTATAATTAATTGCTAAAAAATGGTAACATATGTAGTTTCTACATAGAACGCGAATATGTGAGCTTCGTTAAGTGAACTGAAAATTCGCCTGTTTCGTTTATTGCTTCAAGTTTTCAAAATAAAAAAAAAATAAAAATAAGAATATAATAAAAAAAAATTCTGTTCAATATATCTTTTTTAAAATTACGTTTTATTTTTAAAATTTTTTATTTTTATATTTTTTTTTATAGTTTTCTTTTTTATTTATAATAATTTTCAATTAGTTTTCGTTGTTGAAATAGATGCACAACTACAACTACATTTGGGTTTGACAAACATTTGTTTTTTGCTTTTGTTTCGCTTTAAGGGTTAGTGGGCAGCACTTGTCACGCCCAGCGTCAGCCGAAAGCCACGCCCGTTGTCATTTGTGCAACAATTTGTGAGTTAGCCAAAAAGTATTTTTTTTTTTTTCATCTTTATATATAATATATGAATATTCAAATTTAAACCGATGACAACATGGGCGGGGCAGGGGGCGTGTTGCTGCGCTAAGGAATATATATATATATATATATATGTATATTTATCTGTATATGTATATATATATTTATTATATATATAATTTGTTAAAATTGAATGTACATTTAATTTAACTTTTTTGTTTTCTTTTGTTTTTTGTTTTTATTTAGATTTTACGTATTCGTGAGTTTTATATATATATATGTATTTTTTTATATATATAGTTGATATATATGTTTCTTCTTCTTCGTCATCATCATCATCATTATTATTGTTAACGAGGTAGTTGCTTGAGCTGCAGTTGAGTTATTTGCGCTATATATATATATAGAGTCTATTGGCTGAGGTATTCGTTATGATGCGCTTACACTAAAAGTTCCTATACATACACACATATATATATATATGTATATGCATAATATAGTTTCAAAAAAAAAATTGTATATATGTATATTAAATTTAGTTTTGTTCTTCTCTTTCTCTTTTTCACTTCTTTTATTGCACAGTTGAAATTTGTTTGAAATCAAAATTTCAATTCCAATCGAAATCAATTGAACTAAAAGAATTATTATTGCCTTGTGCTGGGTTCTTCTTCTCTTCATCTTCTTCTTCTTCACATTTAGTTAACCTTTTTGCTATTTACGCTTAATTATTGTTATTAGCTTGCCCGACAAAAATGATATGCACATTGTTGATATTTAGTTTTATGTATGTATATGTAGCAGGAGCTTAAGTATTCAACAAAAATAATTCACAAAAAAATAAGAAATATTTATAACAAAAAAAATCTATTTAGTTGCGAAACTATAATCGTTAATAACACATACACATTTCATATGTACAATGCATTTGCTTTACCTATTTTGCTCACCTATGTATATATGCTTGCCTCGTTTTTAGCACAAGTTTTAGTACATCAACAATTATTACGTTCATTATGTTTGTGTTTAATTTTGAATTGATTTTTTTCTTTTTGTCTTTTATTTAGCACATGTACTAAATTTGCTACCGATTTTCGTACGTTTAGTACAAACAGTGAAATTGCTTATGTTGATATTTTCAATTTTAGTTCATAAGTTTGAAAGAATTTCTTAGTACATATAATACAGCTTTTGGTGCATAAGCTGGTAGTACTAAATTTCTTGTACTTTAAAAAATTTTGCGCATTCCGTTTTCGACATTTAGTACACAATTTTGTACCTTGTTATACAGATGTGCTAAAAATACTAAACAGCAACTAATGTGGGCTTAGTGCATTATTTTCAGTACAACATTTTAGTACATCTTTTTGAGTACATTCTATTTAGTAAACCATTGTTCATACATCTTTAGTACATACTACATACATTTTAGTTTATCATTTTGAGCACATTCTATTTAGTATATTAATTTTTGTACATATTTTTTAGTACATCTGTATAAAACTATTTCTTTTTTGAGCTCAGCTAGTAAGCTGCATTCGCTTATGTGCTTAGCGTAGCAGTGTACTAAACATTTAGTACATGTGCTAAGTGCGCTATTCATCCGAAAGGTTTTGTGCTTAAAATACTAGATAAATTTAGCAAAAAAACATCGATGCCATAATTGATGGAAGATTTTCTTTGTAATCTTGCCTTGGCACACATTTCATCTTTTGGATGGGGGATGGGAGCATGGATATGGATAATGGATAATGGATTGTGGATATGGGTGTGTGATTCTATAGAGGTAGTTTGGGTTTTAGGTTTAGATTAAAACTATTCGATATTCGATAATCGTACAATACATACGTAATTTAGATAGTTGGTATAATTTAAATACTAAAACGTCATCGTCCCCCCGCAACGGGACTGTGCCGAAATAATCAATTTCATTTAAATTTTGAGACGTCTGTGGGCATTGTGATGCCGCATCTGGATACTTGGATGCTGCGACTGCCATTGGCCTTGGCCATGGCCTTGGACTTGATGTTGATGTTGGTTTTGGTTTTGGTTTTGGTTATGGTTTTGGCCTTGCAGCTGATTATATTGGCGCTTCGTTGTCATCCGACGTTGGCTGGATGCTGCAACCAGACAAAGAGAGAGAAAGGGAGAGAGGAGGGAGAGAGGAGGGAGAGAGATTAATGCAAATGTATTTTTTGGGCCAGAGTAATTAAGTAACAAATGCGCTAATTAGTCAATGTCCGAGCTACGAGAAGTTCGTACTCAGAATCTCGACTTTCAATTCTCAGTTCTCGGGCAGCTGGCGCAGGCGAATGTAAAATTGTTGTATACCAAATGGAATATAATAAATAAATCTTTTTTTAATCCAATTATAGCTCATTATGCTCATATGCACACACACGCACACACACACACACACACACACACACACACACACACACACACACACACACACACACACGATGGCTAGAATTATTAGCTTAGGCTAAGGCAGCAAACGAAGCAGCAGCAGCATAATCTGATATCTATCAGATGTCTTTCTCTTCAGTTTCAGCGTAATTCTTATAATTCGTATAATTCTCTTTTATTTTTTTCTCCCTCTTCTGCTTCTTCTTCTCCTTCAATCTTCTCGTTTTTTCGTTGTTGTTCTTGTTGTTGTCCACAATCTAAGCGCTACAACAACAACAACAACAACTCTGGCGAGAGGAATTGAGGTAACAACCACGACGAAACGCCTTTTTTTCCATTTCTAATTTCGGTTTACCCCTTCCTCGCTGCTCTACATCTCTGTGCGTGTGTGTGTGTGTGAATGTGTATGTGTGTGCGTGTGTGTGCCATACACTGCAACAATATAAAAAGTAGCTCAATTCCAATCAAATTAATTGAATCTGTAAGCGGGCAGCACTCTCATTGTGTTAACTCTCTCCTCAACTGCAGTTGACTTTCAATTTAACTCAACTCTAAAATCTCTTCACATTAGCCCAAAACCCGACTGCAGAATACTCATTCATTATATATATATATATATATATATATATATATATATACAATAAATGTGTAAACTTTTAGTTTGTCAATTTCTTGTCCATATGGAGAGGAGTTCTTTTATGATTATAATGATCCACAAATTTCTAGAAGGCCTCGTTTGCTCCTTCATCTATAAAAGCTAGGTCGTAGGACTCTAGAAGTTACGGCTCTGCAAATATGCGCCTTAGTGAGCGTGGCTATATATAGAGCTGTGCTTAGAAAAATAGTAGCATATACAGATATCATTTTATGATTATCATTGCAGAAAACCAATATACCCCTTTGAACCAGCATAGAAATATGGAAAATTTGGTATCATTTGTATATATAGATATATATATGTACATATTTTGTAGTTTTAGATTATATGCATATATCTTCATATGAGCATGCCATATATCAGACTTTCAATCCTATCTATATCTATCCTATCATGCTGCTAAGTTTCATTGCATAAAACCAATATACCCCTTTTTCACTATATGAACGACCATAGAAGTAGAGAACATTTTTCATCATTTCAATAAATAGATATTCTATACGAGTATGTCTACATAGATATATTATATATTATATATAAATGATATATGTGTGATATTGAATACATCATCAATTTCTTGCAGTGTAGCACACATGTCGCTTGAGCCAATGGCTTTAGCCAGCAATTCCCAAAACGAAATCTCAGAAATCTTCGTCGCCTGAAATGACAATCGTTAGCAGTTGAAGCACTAACTAACTAAGTTTAGTATAACAGCTCTAACTATGTTGCGTTGCTTAACAGTGAAGCTAGGCTAGCGTTAACTGAGAAATTTTAAATTTATTCAATTTTTATTGTTGTTGTTTTTGGCATACAAAAATCAAAATCAAAATTTTCTAAAATTCAGTTTCAAGTCGTATGCTCTATCTCGTTCTGCCAAACTGCCTCCCTCTTTCATTGTTTTTTTTTTTTTTTTTTTTGTTACATTTTCGATGCCTTGGGCGTGCTCCCCATTTGAGCGCAGCTGTTGTTGTTGTTGTTGTTGTTGTCGCTGCTTCATTTAATCTGCAGCGCATCAGCAATTAGCGGAAACTCGTCATAAAAATACAAAAAAAAAAAACAAAAAAAACAACAACAAACAGCGCACAGCACAAAAATCGGATAAAGCGCCGACAGCAACAACAACAACAACAACAACAGCAGCAGCAACAACTACACAAAACTTTAGGCTAAACTTTTTTTTTTAGATTTATATATATTTTTTCTTCTTCTTATTTTCAACTCGTTTCGCTTGCCTCTCGGCTCTAAGATTTATTTCGCTTTACTTTATATACAAACTTTTATACATATATGTATATATGTATATATATATATATATATTTATGTATATATGTATATACAAATTTGTGATTGTGAGACACAAATTTCTGTTGAATTGGAATTAGGACACACATGAAATAATAACAACAACAACAACAACAACAGCAACAGCAACAGCAACAGCAACTCGAGTCAACTCCAAAATGTAGCAACAATTTCTGAGCAACAGCAACAAATTTTTGTTAGCTTTGGCTTTGACTGTGACTCTGGCGCAGCTGTGCGCCATTTGACGCTCCTTCTTAGCTATCACACACACACACACACACACACACACACACACACACACATGCCTTAGAGCTGCTAGCTTGTATACATTATGTAGAAGCCTTGCCAGCCTGTTTTGCTTTTATTTTTTATTATTTTTGAAATTTTTTTTATAGCTTTTTTTGTTTTATTTTATTTTTGTTGTTGCCAGAGGAAGCGACTGCGGCCAAGTTCGTTGCCTAAGTCTTTTGTTTGCCAACTAACGGATTGTATGTGTGTGTATATACATATATCTCTCTCTGTATGTGTGTGTGTGTGTGTGTGTGTGTGTGTGTGCATTTGCATTTGTGGGTGGTTTCTTTAGCAAATTAATGAATAATAATTAATAATAATTAAACAGCTGCACACACACACACACATAGACAGACAAACTCACACATATGTACAAACTCTAGACATATTTATATTTCTATATGTGGGAACTGTTTTATAGTGACAGCAGCGACTGTTAAATGTCTTTAAATACCCTATATATACTTTATATATGCTAACTATTCTAGGGTATACTCTGTGTTTGTTCACAATTTCAATTGATTTCGTTTATATAACTAAGAGACTTAATGATGGCATTTTAAATAATTCATATGATAAGTGTGGAAAAATGTAGAAAATAATGAATGAATACAAATATAATGAATATTTAAAAATATGGCAATATTATGTCAGCTGTACTTTAGATAAGTTAAGAAATTGACAGACATGTTTGGACTCCAAAAAATGGATATATAGTACAGTAAAGCCCAACTAACTGAAACTATTTTAGCTTCTCCTAAATCATATATACATATGTATATAAAATATATGATTTTTTATGTATTATACATATATAACTGCTATCATAAAAATAGTAGTGCTACGGATGTTAGATTAAAAATAAAAACTTAGTGATAAACTTAATGCCAACATCTAAATGAATAACAATATATGTTTATCTTAATATTCGTTTCAAAGTGTTTTTAAAAACATTGAGTTTATAGCTAAGCTTTTTTGGTCAAGTCGCACTACTATTTGTATGGCCACAACTGGATATATGTATATATAAATTAGATACCTTTACATGTCCTAGTTACAGCAGATAATGCGAAAATTGTAAGAATACAAATTGGAATTTGAAGAATTAGCTTGGATTCATAATAATATTGAAAAGTAATTAAGTAATTGGTAATAAGTAATTACTAATTAGGCAGCAGTAATTAGATATACAATAATATATATAATAATAATCTCTTTAAGACAGTTTTTCTTCTCCAAATATTCTCTATATTTCTCAACAGATTTTTCTTTTCCCTTTCTTTTCTTCCCATTTCTTTCCCTAATACAAACTCTAGCACTTTGAGCCGCGTTCTAATTTTCACGTAGCCCATTATTGGCAATTGAATAATGTGAGTTTTGTGTAGATAGCTAGAAATTTAGGGGAAGAGACTGAGAGAATACACGAGAGGCAGATGCTCTCAAAGATGTTGCTGATGAGGCTGAGCATGGGAATGGCGGCCATACGCTGAAGCTGATGCTGCTGCTGATGATGCTGCTGCTGCTGCTTCTTCCACCTCCTATTCTTTCGTGTCTGCTGCTTCTTCTTCCTCATCTTCGAATGTTGTAAAAATCAAATATATCTAACGCTATTTCGAGGGTTGATTTCTCTAGCATATAAAATTCACGTCGAAAAACCAAAAAAAAAAAAAGGTTAAGATTGCCAGTGTGTGTGTGTGTACGTATGTGTGTGTGTGTGTGTGTGTGTGTGTGTGTGTGTGTGTGTATCTATACTCTTTAGAGAACACAATATAAGCATCAGGATGCTGTCAAATGTTTGGTAATTAAAAAAGAAGAAGAGAAAATGAGAGAAAATCAAAAAACAAAAAAAAAAACCAAAAACAAAAATGCGGCTAAGAGGGAAAAGTCAAATGAAATGAAAGACAATTTACAGTTTCATGGCAAATGGAAACTGGAAAATGTGGGAAATGATGGAAAAAAGGTGGCGGCGGGTTAGGGGTGGGCGGCCAGAAGCGAGGGGATGCGGGATAGCTCTTGACATAATTTCGCATTTGCCGCTAATTTGATTGAGTTTTTGTGTTAGATGTCAGCGTGGCCAACCCTTCGTAGAATCACGCATAAATGACAAATATACATGTATATATAAATAACTAGATATGTATGTGTATATGAATATTTGTTAGGGGCCAACATGGGTTAATCAAACAGTCAATCAATTGTCAACCAAAAAAAGGGCAAAAGCTAAATATATAAAAATCTGTTACAGTTAGGGCGTTAGGCCAGGGCGTGGCATGGCCGTAACTACAGCAAAGCTGAAGAGATGGCAACGGGCAACTGGCAACTGGCAACTGACAACTGGCAACTGGTAACTGGTAACTGGGCCAACAACTCTAAAGCGATCCTGCTGCGATCACAAAAAACTAAAACGAACTCAAAGCAAAGCAAAACAAGCAACGGCGACGGCTATTCTATGAGAATGTATGCCAACAGATATTTGCACACACACACACACACACACACACACATACATACACACACACGTATACATGTGTGCAGACAAAAGCCTTGACAGGCAGGCTATTGTGCACAGTTAAGAGCGCTGCAGAGATCTTTCTATATATCAAAAATAAATATACAAAAAAATATATATATTTTTCTTTTTGTGGCTGCGCATTGAAAGGAGCTGCAGATACATAGATACAAGCACACACACACACACACACACACACACACAGCCATATATAGAGCTATATGGCTGGCTATATACAGCAACAACTATGAATCATGGTAACTGCTGCTGCTGTTGTTGTTGTTGTTGTTGTTGCAACACATAAGCAGCAGACGACGAAGCAGCAGAAAAACATGAAAAAGGCAGCAAGGATTACGCACACACACACACACACAGCTACACAAAGAGAGCAGTCACATGTGTGTGTGTGTGTGTGTCTACTGTCTTCCAGCTATCTTCAAGACACACACACACAGACACATGCATGGCAAGCAAACAATACAAAGGTACACAATTTCTACCTGGGCAGCGACGTCGTCGTCGTCGTCGATCGAAATCTCTGCCTTGCCGAAAAATTAAAATTACAGATGGTTGTTGTTGTTGTTGTTGCTGGATGAGCATATGTACAGGAAACCAGTTTTGATGTTCAACAAACAAACCGCGTAAGAAAAACGCACAGCGAGAACAAATGCGGCAACAGCGGCAGCAGCAACAACAACAACAACAACAACAACAGCCAAAGGGCAGAAGCAGCAAGTAGAAATTCACAGATACAAATGCACTGAGCGAAATGGCCAAAGCAAATTCACTTTTATTTCTAGTATAGTGGAAACTCGAAGCACATATTCTATATGAAGTCTATAATATTTATACTGCCTTCTAGATCTGTTTCTGCCGAATCTCGATCATTCTCCATCATTTGAGCAACAGCAGCAAAGGACGAGAGAGAGAGAGAGAGAGAGAGAGAGAGAGACGAGGCGACAGAAATACTGGAAGAGAGAGATATTGGGAGTGAAAGATACTGGGAAAGAGAGAGATAGAAAGACTGAGAGATTTGCACAGACTTGGCAAAAAACTGAGAGAGAGAGAGAGAGAGAGACAGAGCACATCAGAGCAGAAAGAAAGATCGCTAAATATTTTTATAAAAATTTTGTTCCTCAATTTATTTGGTATAAACCAAATTTAAAAAAATTTACAAAATAAAATATATAAATAAAACAAATATAAAAAACATACAAACCCAAATTTTTTAAACTTTATTTATATTATAAAGCAAAGATAAATAAGACTTACAAAAAAATTTTTTTAATATGTATTTATTTTTAAGATATGTGTCAGAAACAAGATAAATAAAAAATTTTATTATATTTTTTAATTTTTTAAAATCATTTTGCACCCCAAACAAAGTTAGCTTAAATACATTTTTTAAACCTTATTTAGATTATTAAAAATATAAATGTTTTTTAATTAAAAAAATGTAAAATATTAAAATTAATTTATTTTTAAAATAAGTATCAACAAAAATAAAATGAAAATAAAAACAATTTTTTATGTTATTTCATTTCTTTAATACATTTTGCATTCCAAATAAAATTTACTTTATACCTAAGTCAAGAATAGCTAAGAAAAAATTTTAATATTGATATAAAAAAAAAAGATTTTTATATATATAGTATATATTATATATAGCATATATATATAAGTTGACATTTAGTATATGGCTATATATTATATGTATATTTATGGTATATCAGTATATATCTTAAGATCAATTACCATTTTTTAATATGGCTAACTTATACATTCCTATTTAATATATAGAGGTCTAGCTTTCAAGCTCAAATCGGCTATATAAAATGAAGCTCAACTAACAAAACACCAAGTCAGCTGATTTGGCAATTAAATGAAAGGAATTTAGGATACTGCTCTAAGAAGTAAAAGTCTTTCTCTCAGTGTACAAACGACGACGACGACGACGACGCCGTTGTATGTTATGATGACATAGCCATAGTCTGCTGCTGCTGCTGCTGCTGGCGTTGTTGCTGTGGCTGTTGCTGCGCAGGCGCGCAGGCGCTCAACTTCAATTTCAACTTCAACTTCAGCGTCGCTTGGCTTCGCTGTTTGCGTATCTTTGAGATACATTCGCTGCTTGCTGCTTGCTTCGTGCTGCTGCCGCTTGCTGTGGCGCGCACTTTTCGTTTGTCTCTTCTACTTTGTCTTCATGTGAGTGTGTGTGTGTATATAGTGTATGTGTGTGTTTCTTTTTGGCTATTTACTGCTGTTCCTGCACACACACAAAGAGAGAGAGAGAGAGGGAGAGAGAGAAAGAGAGAGAGAGAGAGAGCGCGTGAGGCAGCTGGCAACATGTGTGCGTGTTATGTTGCTGGCGTTGTCTTTGGTTTTCATTTTGGTTTTTTTTTGTTTTTTTTTTTTTGTCTTTCTTCGTTTTTAGCATTTGCCAGATACATATATACAAAGATACTTTGCTTATGATTTGTTGCTGAGGCACTTAGATGTCGCCATAATGACAGTTAACAAAAAAACTACCAATAGATATATATACATATATCATATAGAGAGAAAGACATTTATATAGAGCAAGATCTAGAGATATATCTATGCATATAGATAGAAAGAGAGAGCGAATGAGAGAGAGATAGAAATTTATATAGAGTAAGATCTAGAGATATATCTATGCATATAAAGAGAAAGAGAGAGAGTGAGAGCGAGAGAGAGATCGAGGTTTATATAGAGCAAGATCTAGAGATATATCTATGCATATAGAGATATATCTATACATATAAAGAGAGAACAGTGAGTAAGAGAGAGAGAGAGAGAGAGAGATAGAGAGAGAGAGATCTCTAGAGATTTATATAGAGCCAGATCTAGAGCCTAGTCGAGCAGCTCAAGCTTTGCAGCGCCTTCATCCTGTTCGCATTTGTAGTCCATATGATCACACATACATACATGTTTATATAGCTATATATGTATATAGTATATACTTGTCTTTTTCTCTCTCCCTCTCTGCATGTACATATCTTTCTTTTTGAGCACAATCAACGGCGCATCGCTAAAAATTCGCCTTGCCTCAATTTGCCTGCGTCTCTTTCCACTTTCGAGACTCGAGAGAAATACCAAAAAAAATATATATATATAATATTTAAACACACGCACGTAATTTCTTTGGAACTAGCAACAACAACAACAACAACAACAGAAACTGAATAAGCAGCAAATGTAGAGAACAACACACAATAAATATAAAAATAAAATTCAACAAAAATAATTAACAAAATTAACAAGAAGTCAAAAAAAAAATGAAAAAAAAAAACGCTGAGCGACATTTAAATGCCCTTATCACATGGTTTATGCTTGTATGTATGTATATGTGTGTTATGTATAACTGTATATAGCTGAAATTTCTAATATATAGGCAGCTGTTTGATTCGACTCTATATGCTTAGATTGCTTGACTCTTGAAGAACAGAACTCTCATATCAAATCTAAAGCTGAATCGTTGAGTTAGGATGGTGAATAAAAATATATATAGCTACTATATATGTCTGATCACTATCCTAACTCATCTATTCAGCTAAAGAGTTTTGTTGTGAGAGTTCAGTTTGCTATAGCGAAGGATTTGATTGGAGCTCAGATATATATGCATATGTATATATAAAATATAGAGGGTTTCTAATGTATATACATTATGTCTGGAATGTCTTTGTACAACAGTACTACGTCGTTGCTGATGTACATAGCCTTTATGAACTCACTTTATATAACTTTTTGTCTACCAATTTCTAAAACTTCTTTCTGAAATTTGTTTTTAGTGTAATAGTCCATGTAGTATACTCTAAGACAGTCTTGTTCCAATTATGTATTCACATTAAAAATATAATAAAAATTTTCTAAATAACTGAAAGAAAGCGTAATAAAAATAAAATAAAATATAACTTGAATTAAAACAATACAATTTTTTTTTTCATACTTTTTTATGATTTTAGTTTCTATATATACTATACTCCTTTTTTAACTACCAAGCCATATATCCAAAGTCTTGCTCCAGTTTATCTAACTCTCAAGGAATTTCCAATTTAAAAAATCCCTATTAACTAAAAAGCTGAAAGAAAAAGTAATACAAATAAAATAAAATAATTCCAATATTAATTTAAATTATAGTTTCTTCTTTTACTATGGTTATAGTTTTCAGTGATATATATATATATATAAATATGCCATATATATATACCATATTCCTCTTTCAACTACTAAGAGTCTTACTCCAGTTCAGGGATCAGTTCATCAAGTTCTCATTAGATTTCCAATAAAAATATAATATAATATATTTAAATAAAATTTTCCTAAATAACTGGAAGAAAAAAATAATACAAATAATAACAAATCAAATATTTCATATATATAAAAAATAAAAAGAAATTATAGTTTTTTTTTTTTTTGGCTTGAAACATTTTCAATAATTTATTTTGCATTTGTTTTAAGATCTTCTTTTGCATCGACTCTCGCATTACTTTTTATCTTTTCTTTTTCTTCTTCTTCTTCTTCTTTCACTTTAATATATTGATGTATATGCATTTAGTAGCTAAATATATATATAGTTAAACAAATTTGTTGCGCTAATTACACACAAAAAAAAAAGTTTAATAATAAAAAATTAAGATAGAAACTAATTAATATATGTATATAGATATATCTGCTTTATATATATATATATATATATATATATATATATATATAGATTTATATATATGGAGCGTATTTTGTAAGGAAAAAGTTGGAAACATAAAGCTAATGGCAAATGATTATAGTTTTATTTGTTGTTGAGTATTATATTAAGGCAAATTATAAATTTAAAATAATAAAAAAAATTAAAAATTTAATTTAGTTTTTTTTTGTATTTATTTGTCTGTCTTTTTTATGTCTTTTATTTTTGGACTTACAAAGCAAATGCATAATTTAAAAACTAATAATAATAAATATATATAAAATACATATATATATATATATGTATATATATATAATATATATAGTGTATATTTATATATATATAATATGATTACAAGTTTTATCCCTGATATTTGCGTTTTTCTTTTGTGTTTGTGTTTGGCGTTTTGTAAGCTACAAGAAATATATATATATATATATATATATATATATATATATATATATATATATATATATATATATATATATATATATATATATATGTATACATATATATGTATGGCATTTGTTTATGGTGTACAGGATGACAGAAAAAAAACAACAAT